>JAOUQZ010000044.1:18219820-18234234 GCA_028564935.1 Neosilurus hyrtlii
ATATATATATATATATATATATATATATATATATATATATATATATATATATATATATATATATATATATATCATTCATTTATTTATTTCCTTCGGTCTCTTTGTCACAAGGTCCCACCAGTGTGTTACATGACCAAGACACTCTATGACATCATATACTTATTTTGTTTTTGTTTTTTTTTTCACCACTTCAGGACTCCCCCCCCACTGTGAAGCTTTACACACTGCTTCTGGTTCAGCTATTTTGTGAACAAAGCATGGGATCAAGGGAAGGGAGCAAGAACACGAAAACAAAGAAATAGGAGTGGCACAACCACAGTACCAATGAATGAAAGAAATCAGTTGCATGAACCTAGTAAAATATTTTTTTCCCCTATTCATTATGTAGACACTAGCTTCAATGGCAAGTAAAAGTATTCATACCCTTCGAGCTTTTCCACGTTTTGTCACGATACAGCCTCGAAATGAAATGTATTTTATTGGGATTTTATTTGATAGACCAAGACAAAGTGGCACATGATTGAACAGAGGAAGAAAAGTAATATATGGTTTTCAAATCTTTTTTACAAATAAAAATCTGAAATGTGTGGCATGCATTTGTATTCAGCCCCCTTTACTCTAATACTCCTAATAAAATCCAGTGCAACCAACTGCCTTCAGAAGTCACCTAATTAATAAACAGAGTCCACCTGTGTGTAATCCCATCTCAGTATATATACAGCTGTCCTGTGAGGGCCTCAGAGGTTTGTTAGCGAACATTAGTGAACTTAAAGCATCATGAAGCCCAATGACGGAAGAGGAGAAAAGAGTCAGACACCGTACCTACGTTTCAAACAAACGTGAACACCAGTACCTGCCAAAATGTGAAGAAGATTTCCGTTGGCTTGTGTATGAAATGGAAAACTTGTCGGATCGTCTTACTGGAGCACATTTGGAAGATAGTAGGCCTACTACTTCTAGTACCGCTGCGGTCACACTTCCAGATCACCACGATGCATCACCTGCAGGTTTGTACGGTTCATAAGCATAAACTACATGATATATGTACATTCCATGGTCACTGTCGTAAGTTTTTATATATATATATATAATAATTTCATAGACTAATAATTTATGAAGATAACTTTATTTATAATCTTTAAAATCTTTATAAAGATCTTATTTCATACGAACCCAAATTACTGCTAGACCATATACACGTGAATGCATGTTGTGCTCTAGCATATAGCCCACCCACCCCCTCCACCTTCCTGCCCACTTACAGTTTACTACTATACAAAATGCCTGACAGTGGGGGGTTTAGTATAAAAGTATAAATCATATATATGTTCCATACTTGTCTAATTTATTAACTGCATATCATGAATGGTCAGACTTTGAGCTGAATGGAGAGTCTGTGGTAATGAAGACTGAGTAGAGTTTTTGTCAAAGACACATATTCTGTCGAAAAGTCAACTGCATCTTGTATAATAAAAACTTGATCACAAACAATATTTTCTATTTTTTATTGGATTTCAATAAATATTATTGGCCAGTATAATATGAAAATCACTAGTCCTGCTGGCCAGTATATATGGTGAAGGACTAGTATTTCTGTTTACCTTACTGGCCCTGCTGGCTAATTGCATATTTATTTTATATTCCATTCCTGTTGAAACATTATGATGGCAGCATCATGCTGTGGGGATGCTTTTCTTCAGCAGGGACAGGGAAGCTGCTCAGAGTTGAATCTGTGGCAAGCCGTGAAAACCGCTGTTCATAAATGTTCTCCATTCAGTCTGACTTAGCTTGAGCTACTTTGCAAAGAAGATAGGCAAAATTTTCAGTTTATAAATTTTCAAAATTGGTAGAGACATACACCAAAAGCCCTGCATCTGTAATTGCATCAAAAGGTGGTTTTACAAAGTATTGACTCAGGGGGCTGGATACAAATGCATGCCACACTTTTCAGATTTTTATTTGGAAAACAATTTTGAAAACTATGTATAATTTTTCTTTCACTTCACAAATCATGCCCTTCTTTGTGTTTGTCTATCACACAAAATCCCAATAAAATACATTTACCTGACAAAATACAAAAAAGTTTAAGGGGTATGAATGCCTTTGCAAACCACTCTCTAAGTTCTCTAAAATTTCTTTGCAACTAGTAGCTCACTCAATCATTTGCCGAACCACCTAATCCTATTTACATTGCGAGTGGCTGGAGTCAATCACTACTAACTTTAGAGCAAAAAGCTGTTGTATTAGTAATTACTTCATATGAATTAACAGTACCAGGTTGAGCCTGTCACAGGATTTCCCGGAATTTGCATCCATTTTCTACATACTGCACAGCAGCAAAAAGTGTAGCTAACTGGGTTATCGAAGGCCAGCCATGTCTCTCACTGTCTATGGTGACAGGCATGTAAAAGAACCATTGCTGATTTTCGTCAAGAGTAGGCTGCATTGCAGTCAGCGCCATTCTACCCTACGATGGCTTGGCCAGGGTGTACGCTGCCCTCACCCAGAGTCGGCTAAGATGAAAGGTTTTACTGACCTCCTGATTAAAAATATATATTTATATTTTCCATCTCTCATTAGCATTAATTGAGCGGCTAGCACATCGTTCTCCAGTGCTCAATCACTTTCAATAACCTGCTTTTAAATAGTCAGGCAAAGTAGCATCAAGTGACAGAATGTAAACAATAGACAAAGTAATTCAAATCAATATCTATTTCTTTTTTGCTATGATATGTGGCAACACTTTCTTTGGCACACATTCTTTCATACACTGCATAGTGCATACAACAAATGTGCTTGTGCAACTCACTCTCCTATAAAGAGCAGATGAAAACAAAGATAACAAATTTCTTAGTATTCTCCAGATCTAACAGCAGTTTTTTTCTTTTGTGTAAGAACGATTATTTCTTACAGTACTGTGAATTTATTTTTATATTACATTACAATTGGGAACAAATAACACCATTTAAACAGAGCCTTTAAAAAAAGATTAAATTACTTATGACTGACAGAATGTACCCTCATGTCTACAGTTTTTTACTGCATGTGATTATATATATAATCAGAGGTAAATTTGAGTTTTAGCCTCAATCTTCCACAAATCTCTTTATGATCTGAATTTGCAGAGATTATGGAGAATTGGCTCATGCAAAAACTTCATTTCCATTTTGTTTCTCTCTCTTTATACACAATTTTATTCATGCATTTTTTTTTTCTTGGTTTATTTTTGGAAAAGCACCTAAACCATGAATAATAGGAAATCAGTGCCAAAATGTTTAACCCTTTTTCCCCTTTTTATTTGAATTCTCTGTTTCTTTCTCATTAACTTCATAATGCATGGCACTAAAAATGACACTTATAGAGGAAATAGATATAGCGTAGAAGATTCACTCAGAGATATCAGCTCCCTCAAGAAATTCGCCACATGTCTGGTTGCTATGAGAGCAGTGAAAGTCTAGAAAATGGTAATAACAGCCTTACTTGCCTGTGACTCCATCCAGTCATGATACTCATTTTCTCTGTGAGCTGCCAGTGTCTGCATGCTCCTTAGTAAAGTAAAACAAAATGACCTGTCTGAACAGTGTTTGTGATGAGCACATTCTGGCCTTTCATCTCGCCGCCATCTCCGCACTTTCTCTTATTCACTTTTGTCTCTGCTCCAAGGGCCAACATCTGTCTTTCTCTATGCCCTCTTTGCTTTCTGTATAGTGTTCATCCTCTGACATGTCAATCATCTTCTCCATCAAAAACTCAAAAGGTCCAATACATTCTGTCTTATTGTGCGCCAGAAAGTGTTGGCTTTGCATCTCTCTCATTGTTCTACCTATTCTGTTGTGATCATAAACAACTATAGGTTTGTGTTGGGCTAAAAATGTATTGAACCAAAAGTGTGACAAAGTTGTAGTTAACTGCTTAACTGCTAGTATTGTTTGTTGGAAGTTTTACATTTAGCATTATAATTATATATAATTTTAGTGTTTCACTTTCATTTAGTTTTTTCAAACATAAATGATTTTGATGTGCTTTTGTAAATGTCATTGGCCCTTTTTGGAGCATACTTTCCATGCTTGTCCTTTTGTTGTTTGTGTATATTTTTCTAGTAAACATATAATAATATAATTTGCACAGTATTATATGTGCCCAAAAACTGTATTACATGCAAAGTAAATAAAAAAACAAACAAACATTCACATATAGAGTAATCCCCCAAACCTTCCACATTTCAATGGAAAAAAAAAGTTAAAGATAATTAAATTATTATTTGCACACATAATATCTTGAGGCAGGAGAAGTCTGAGGATAAATACAATAAACATAGATTTTAAATTCAGAATTTAAAATTTTGGTTGATAATGATTGATAATTGCATCTACCCATGTGTTTCAATGGAAAAACAATATACACTATATTGTACACTAGTCATGAGTATTATGTTACACTTATGTTATAAACCAAAAACAAATGCAGACTGGACAGAGGACATTTATAAGCTTGAGCACAGCTGACCTTGGCAACTGTGTTTTCTAAAAGGATACATGACAGGAGAACAAAGAGCTCAGATAAGACAGAGTGTCTGAATTTGACCTCGGCACTGTCACTGTGAGACAGGGAAAAAAAGGCCCTGGAAAAAGAATACGAAAGAGGATTTCTGATGTCACATTGTCTATTGAGCTCAACATATTCAGTCTGCTTCAACCAGCAAATCCAGGCAGCCCCATCACCATTCAAAGTCTCATCTCAGTCTCAGCTCACTTCACAAATTAATGAGGATATTAGGTATTTCACAACCTAAAGTGTGTGTGTGTGTGTGTGTGTGTGTGTGTGTGTGTGTGTGTGTGTGTGTGTGTGTGTGTGCACATGTATTAATGTACGTGTGTGCACCACTGCATAAAACAATAAAATTTACATAGCTCAGTTTAACTGAATGACATTTACTGGTTTGCAGACAAATAACAAATAAAGAAAGAAGCTTAGATGATTAGAAAAGAAACTAGCATCGCTGGGGAACATGAGCTCACTTCTTCATGCTTCTGAGCTCACCGTCTTGCTCCACAGGGCTTTATTGTGCTCAATTGTAATGTCCAATAATGAAATATACTTGCTTCTAAGAATATAAATCCCAGTCTCTCAATAATTCCTTATGCTTTGGCTTCCTAACTGCCTATTTCACCAATTAATTTGGGCTTAGTTTCATTCCTAATTAACCAGGATGCCCAGCTAATGGACAGTGTATAACAAAGACAGTAGCAGGCTCAGCATATAGAGTACTCATTACGCTATTTTGCAAATACTACAGAAGCTTCACAAGAATTTATTTTATGCTTTCACAACTGACCATTTAAAAAACAGTTTCCCTGACTACATTCCACAGAATCATTTGTATTTAACACACATCTGATAGTTTCAGCTAAAAAACAGATGGCTACAAAAGGGCACCTGAAAGTATCCAAATGTGCAATTATTTCAGTAAATTTTCATAATTTTGCTATCTGCTTTTCCTTTTGTGTGTATTTTTAAACAACACAAGATTAAACTGCTTGCCATGATTACACATGAGCACTATTATGCTAATGAGCAGGGTACCATGCAAAGAACTTACCCTGAGCTAACCTTCTACAGTCACTTGTTTCAAACAGTATTGATGGGAATATTTCACTACATAAAAATAAAAAGATATTTTCCAAAGGGGTGGCATGGTGGCTTAGCACTTCCGTCTCACAGCAAGACGGTCCTGAGTTCGAGCCCTGTGCTCAGTGAGGGCATTTCTGTGTAGAGTCCTCCCTGTGTGTGCATTCGTTTCCTCCGGGTACTCCTCTCTCACAACATAGTCCAAAGACATGCACATTAGGCTGACTAAATATTTTTGATTGCCCCTAGTTATGAATGTGAATGTTTGTGTGTGTGTTGCCCTGCAATGGTCTGGTGAGCTGTTCAAAGTATACCCCACCTTCGCCCAGTGTCAGCTGAGATAGGCTCCAGCCTCCCACAGCCCTAATAAAGGATAAGGCAGTTCAGCAAATTGAATAAATATTTCCCAAAATCTGAAAACATTTGAAGCTGCGCTCCTAAACCTACCTGTAGCTGTAGTCCTACTTTCTGCTCAGTTATCCCTTCATACTGTTTTGTTAAAATGTAGAGACTAGCACATGGTATAAAAACCAAGGATGATCAACTTCGATCCTTAAGAGACCAAAACTGAGCAGCCATTGATCTAAAGTGCTGCAAGGCAGAGCTTACACATGTCTCTTTTGCAAAAGAAGAGTGAAGAGGGTGACTCTCAGAGGATTTTTGCGTTAGTGGAGACAGTTGAGAGATGAAAAGTCCAGGACTGTCAACCCAGTCCTCATCCTGATTAGAGCTGAGTGCTTCCCAGCTCCAGAGAAAGAAAGAAAGAGCGGTTCTCAAAGAATGCATATATATAATGGATGTCTGCCAAATATTGTGTGCTGCTGACAGCAGCAGTGTGGTGGAACATTACAGCTGCCCTTCTATAGATTATTTGTGTTTCTGAATAATGGACTGAATATTTGAATATTCTATAAGGATAAGGAAAGCTCAAGACTTAACGTATTTTACTGATTTCATCAAAAAACCCAGCAGAAGAATATTGATGTCAGGCTTCACCTCTTTCATCATAATAAAATCCTAAAAACATATCCTTAATAAAATTACTCAAATGATGGACTTATTTACAGCAATCGGTGTAACAAATTACTCATGCCAAATAATAAATAAGGCAGACCATTTGCTTGCTTAAATCCTAAATTAATTAAGGTTATAAACAATTTAAAATTATAATTGAATTACCTTATTATAACCAACATCTTCATGGAGATAATTCACTTACACACGTTATTAGAGGGTAAGAGGAAGCTGAAGTGCCAAGAGAAAACTCCATAGACACAGTAAGCTAAGCTCAAGATCAGACAAGATCGACATGCTGCATCACCATGAAAATTTTCAAATTAATTTAATCCTCAAATTTACAGTTTTATCAGAGAACATTTTGCAGTCTGAATCCCACTATCACGAGAGACACTAAAGCAGAAATAAAGGAATGGAGAAAAATGCTCGGAAAAGGGGGCCAAAATAACACAACTGAGGGGGAAAAGGTCTCTCCAGATGATTTGCACAGATGGTGAAAAAGGGAGATTAAACCTAATGGGACCTTGGAACTGAGGCAGTGAAACTCTGAAGGAAGCAATAGGCTCTTTCTGACAAACTGTAGTATTCAGATCAATAAGCTACTGCTCTCTGTCTGCCAACACCTGAGATGGGGCAACCCACAATCACCTAAGTCGTTCAATTATTGGATTTATGTAACTCAGACCCAACACACCTAATCCGTCACGTCAGGTTTTGATTTGTTGGTCAACATTTTCTCAATGAGCCAAGCAACTGTTGGCAGACATTCCATCGATGTAATTTGGAAAGCATGTGGGAGAGATCACTAACAGAAGCATGCACAGAATTAAGTGTAGGAGTAAGGAGGTATTAAGAATCAAAGGGCAAAAGATGATGAGGAATACTGAATTTCAAGCACAACTTCAGCCATTTTCCCAACTATAATCAACCATCTCTTGTAACTGTACAGATAAAGTGCAAGCCTATATATGACATATGATTCATCAGATGATTCATTATTGGATTTTTACAGGTCAGGTTAAAATGTATGACGCACATACTAGTGTAGGATTTAAATGGATCTTTATATTATGTGCAGTTTAGGATGCTTCGTGTTATACCCTATACTTACATTACATGGTCCAACCATCAGAAATATAGAACAAATCATACACATTAATGAAGAGCCTAAAAAGCTGTAAGGTTACAGTATGTCCCTCAACACACGAGTACCAAATCGACAAGAAATACTCTTATATGAAAAAGATCCCACAGGCGAATGAGGGGAAAAAAGGTCACTCCAGTCTTTTCACACAGTCAGATGCCAGTGAGAGTAGCTCAGGTAGAAAAGACAGGTGTGAAGAAGAGCTGCGCTGAAGCAACATACTACCTGCTGACACCTGGTGCAGTCATGCCATAACCTGTCAGGAGCAGCTGTCACTCCAGCCCAAAGCCACACACACAAAGAGAGAAATAGAAGCAAAAAGAAATGAGAGAGTGAAAATAAAAGGGACAAAAAAAATTCAAAAAATAAAAGTGAATGATACAAAGGGCAGTGAGAGAATGAGATTGAAAGAGACAAAATAATAGGCAGTTGAGTCATATTCATCTGACATCAGAAATATAAAAAATACAAAGGTACAGAAAACAAGTAGGAAAAGAAACCATAAATTTCAAGCTTTGTGTGGGAATCTGTAAAAGTTGAAATAGGTTGTAGCACAGGTAGCTATAATTCATTTAATGAGGTATAAGGCTGAGAGCAGTGCTGCACACCTCTGGCTGCCTCACTTGCTCGTAATGTCTTAATGAATGTGACGTGATAATGGGTAGAATGATGCCCAGCCACCAAGAGGACATTTGCCTAATGATGCCCATGGGACACAGCTCGCCCATCTCATCATGCCATATATCCAGTGACGTGGAATAAAAGGCACAAGCGTTGATTTGATGTAAAGAGAAAAGTACCAGAGGAACCATTATGGCTTATGAAGTGTTTTTTGTATTATTGTGTCCAGCAAATACACACAGCTGGTGCAAACACACAGTCTCAGTACCAAGATCACTAACCACCAGGTCTGCTCATGGAGATTGATCTTATAATTATTAATCTAAGTTAGTACACTGATCATTTAAATAAGGCATATAAGGTTGGAACACAACCCAACTAGAGTTGGAAATGAATTCTATAGCAACACATTTTATGAGCCATGTGTTCAAATCACTGGAAAGGACCTTTGTTGACCTTCTATTTCTGTTAACAGAGAAATATTTAAGCTTGGGTAGCATGGTGGTGCAGTGGTTAGCACTGTCACCTCACATCAATAAGGTTTTGGTTTAAAGTATTGTTGCTGACTAGAGCTTTTCTGTGTGGATTAATCCCGTCGAGCCTGCGTAAGCTTCCTCCATGTAGTCCAGTTTCCTCTGACAGCCAAAAAACATGCAGACTACATGAACTGTCTACACTAAATTGCCTATAGGTATAAATATGAGTGTGAATGGTTGTCTTTGTCTGTTTTAACCCTGCAACAGGTGTTCCTGGAGACTTGTTCAGAGTGTTCCTTGCCTTAAGTCAGCTGGCATTGGCTACAGCTCTCCCTGCATGCCTGATCAATAAGCAGGATATATAATGGATGAATGGATGAATATTTAAGTTTACATGAGCACTACTGAAGCCTCCAATGACATTTTAACAATGATCCAATATGTACAGCATACAGCAGATTTCCAGATACAGAAAAGCTAGAAGCTAACTGGCCAAAAAAATCCAAGTATGAACACTGCCTTTCCAATAATGAGGTGAAGTAAGACCTTAAGCATTTATCTTGCAAACCCACTTTGTGCTTGCAGAGATGGTGGAAGCATTCCACTGTGATGAGGGAGAAGAAGCAGCTGGGTGTTTTGGATGGGACATCGCTCTCTAAGATAGTTGGAAGATTAGGCACAGCTCCAAAGTCATCTTCAAGCTTCAGGGGGTGAGAATGACTCAGGTGGATCTGTAAACGTACAGTACTATTAAGCTGATTTTTAGCTAAGTGTATTTCCCACCACACCACCTTGTGCAGCCCCAGAGCTTTTTGTGTGATATGTTGCATGCCCCAATTTGTACATTAATTCTTGTATTTATTTCCCAGTGGTCCAAGACTTCCTAATGTTAATGCCCACTTTTCTGACTGGCCATGTGTGTTATGTATTTGCCCCTCACACTGAACACTACATGCTAAGGCACTCACTTCCACATTGTTTGTTTGTTTATGCTGCCACATGTTTCCTGCTATGTATATTTATTTTCAGTGTATGATGGATCCTAATTCAGAGTGAGTGGATAAGGCTGATACTGTGCCAGCTTATTGGCTGAACACACTAATGGGATAAGTTTCTGGTCACTGAAGAGTATCCAAGAGTAAGGAGCGCCACTAATTTTACTGACTGTCTTAAATGTATGTTCCACCCAGCCAGATTTTTTTTCTCAGGAATCTGCATGTCGGCCAAACCCAATTGGCTAGACATAAATGGCTGCATCAAGGGGAGGGTTCAAGATGAAGGGAAAATGAAGACCCCAGCCAAACTCATGCTAAAAGCTTACAAGTAGGCCTTAAACAACATGCTTAAGCTGGAGGCCAGAGCCAGACACGAGCAGTCTCCAATTCCATGTTCAAGCTAGAGGCCAAAAGAGTGGCAAAAAAAAAAAAACAGATGGTATACCCTTTAACATCACTGACAAGCTAAAGACTAAGAGGGAAGCCTCCGAAAGCTACGCTCCAGCCTAAGTACGACAGGGCTACCTCCAAAAATAAGCTCAAGCCTGAGGGTCATGTCCCAAGCCAAGCTCAAGCTTAAATTCAACATGGCAACAACATTGAATTCAACATTGAATTCAACTGCCTCCAGACTCTGGTGAGGACAGTGGTGCTCTGTCACCAGACTCCAGCAAGCATGTTGTCCCTCTGCTACCAAATTTTGTCGTTGTAGGCTAGGGCTCTTGACACACCTAGCATCTCACAGAACTTTAAGTTTATTTTTATTGCCACATGTGTTTTACGTCTTTTTTTTTCCTATGTCCTTGTTATTATTTGTCAACATAGTGTGTCATAATCAGTTGCACCTATTTCAAGGTAGCTTCCAGATTAGTCTTAAGACCCCGTGGTTCTTAGTGATATGCAAAGTTTGCAAGCATGCATGGGTTTCCTCTGCATACTTCGGTTTCCTCCCACAGGAATACATTAGATCAACTGGCTACACCAAATTAACCATGAGAGTGAAGATGAGTGTGAATTTCTGTATGTATCTGTAGTAACCCAGCAGTAGACTGGTGACCTGTTTAGGGTGTACCCTGCTTCTTGCCCCACATTAGCAGAAATTGGCTCCAGCTCCACCTGTGACCCTTATGGATAAGCAAGTACGGATAATAGATGGACCTTGTCTAACCTGTTGTTGCCAAGCCTTCTCAAATTGTTATCCTGCTTTTGATTTTTGTTTTGGTTCCCTTGTATCTTGATTCTTGCTTTGCCTAAGTTGCGTTGATTGTTGTCTAACTGTTGGCTTATATTTGATTTAAAGTTTCAATAAAGGTCTTACTTCCTCTTGCATCCCTGACAGTATGAACACTGCACTCCAGTAATTAGTATGTGGTGATAAGCTGTAAATAAAACGTTTAACAAAATAATGACAACCATTACATGTAATAGTCTTGCATGTTTGAACCAGATCTTGTCTGACAAAGACTCAGACTGGAAAATTCTTACCTCATGATTACTTTGTAATTGTTTCTTATAGGAGAAGAGAGCAATAGGTTGGCAAACTGGTAAGAGGTGAGGGTGTCTGAGATTGATCAAATAAAAACAGTGGCTAGTGTTCTGGTAAAATGGTTGAAAGAACAGTTACCATATGGATCCCTAGAAGGGGATTAGCCTTGGGGATGGGATCCCAAATTTCTAAAGACTTGAAAAGGACGGAAAAAAGAAACAAGCTAATATAGCATATGTCTTTATGCTGACAATAAAATATTACAAAATGTAAAACTGTCACTCCACCCTTGGGGACAACTGCCTTTTTTATTTTAAAATAATGACCACTAAGACAGCTCAAAGCTGTTTCACAGAAATGCTGCCTACAGTGCTGCCTGACAGGTCAACCAAGCAGAGCCCAATTAATTTCTCTGGGACCATTTCAGGTAGGCACAACAGGAAAAGTGCATATAAATGAATATTTTGCGTAAATGCTCTAGGGTTCCTTGTTTCATCCTGGGCTTAGGTTATTGTCTGTATTTTAAACAAGTTTATACATGTTCATATGGCCATCCTCAGATTTCCTGGTACAGATGTGGATAAAGCCATTACTGAGGATGAATACATTGATTAATTAAGGTTACAGGTTTTTAGTTACTGTCACAATATTGTATATAGTCATACTTATGGGTAGGCCTAGGCGATAAATTCATTGCAGTAGAGTGCTGTCAGTTGACACTGTCAGTAGCTACTTAAAAAATGTTTAATAGAGTGTTCAATTGGTTTACTTGAATCCAAATTACCAGGAAAGCACATAATGAATACACATAAACAACCTATCATATCCAGCGATAATGGTGCGTGGATCGAGGGACACGCAAAACAGCCAATCATTTAACATGTATTTTTGGTTGCCCCATTGACTGTTGCACAAAAACTGAAAGAGTGTGGAGTGAGAAAATGAAAAACCTTTCAAACGTTTATTTTCAGATGTGTACCTACTAGAACAAAATATTTCACATGTGATTTCAGATCACACTGAAATCTAATCCCCTTACACATATTTCTCTGCTCACACGAACTTAAAACTTGACTGTGCTGCACAGTGAACCTTGCATGTTATTCTGGGTTCAAAAATATGCTTCACAAAAACTGACTATTTTTATTTTTTAATTAGTAAAGGAAGAGAAAACACCAAAGTGCACTTGTCTATTTTCCTGAGGACTACACACTGTACATAGAATCTATACAAATCACTATTACCAAGGTGAAAGTGCCCAAGTTCCCATGCTCACGCACTCCTTGTTGTTGTAGTAACAATGACAAAGATGGATCCCTGTTCATGTTCTAAGCCATTTGGCCCATCATTCCAAAACAATACAGCTCCTTTTAGCATTACAGTACGTTTTGCTATTATTCATCTATTGCTCACAGAACATTTATTCAATCATCCATTTTCTAAGCCGCTTAACCCTAATAAGGGTCGCCTGGGTCTCAGCCAACTCTGGGTGAGGGCAGGGTACACCCTAGCAGCTCAACAGGCCACTGCAGGGACATCATACTCACAACCATTCACACTCACACCTAGGGGCAATGGCAGCATTGGAGCAGCCAGTTTAGCCTAATGTGAATGTTTTTGAACTGTGGGAGGAAACCGGAGTACTCGGAGGAAACCCATGCAAGCACGTGGACAACATGCAAACTCCACACAGAAACACCCGAAGCCCGGGAATCAAACCCAGGCCTTCTTTCTGTAAGGTGGATGTGTTACACACTGCACCACCGACGCATAGAACAGGGGTCGCAAAGATAACGTTCCTGTATGTGAAGAAAATTGTGAGAAAATTGATGATAAAAGTAAGATGTCTAAATTCAAAATTAAGTAGTTAAATTATATCTTTTTTCCTGGTAATTAGTAAAAATGGGTCTTTAAACATGATCAAAGTTATTTCACCAAGCTCTACATGTAGGGTACAGTGTCACTCAAATTAAACTGTAACTTTTTTTTTGCATTTTGCACATTCTGTAAAACTTCTGAGAAAGTATATTTGGTCTTCCAACAAAGTGTGGCTTGTATTGACTGTTTCTACTAGTTAACTGTGGGATTAGAGCTGACCTTCTCAGATGCCCTGTATTGTCGCTCTTATATCAAGGAGGCACTGCTTAAAGCGGACACAGGTTTGATGAAATCTTACTGGAATGGACTCACCAGGGTGTAAGGATCAATATGACATTAATCTCTGCTGGGCTTGGGGCAGTGAGAGCCAGACTATGAAGCCACAGAAGTGTGGAAGATGAGGCCAGGAATGCTGTAAATCTTCAAACCTCTGAGTGGTGGAGTGGGCAGGCAGGATGTTTAGCACTCCCTTGGGCCTCCACGGACCATCAATACTACATGCATGGCATATTCCTGGCCAGCGAGTTTACTTGTACCATTTTTGTACTCTTCTATCCATTACGAGTAACACACACACAGTCACTCTCTTGAGATCACTGTTGCACACCTACACATACAGTGCTAACCCTTGATACAATATAGACCTTTTTCCCATTTTGCGTAGCCATAAAAAAGGATCTGAAAGGTCAGGGTAATGCAGGTCGACAAATTCATTCAGTCATAAATTGAACTTTATGCGAGCACACATAACAGTTATACACAGTGCAGTGAGAGAAAGGTTCAGGAACACTACACTGTGCATTAAAGAAATATGTCATAGTGGTTCTTTGCTACAGGAATCATTAATCTGTTTCAAGTATTCATACAATATGTTTAAAGGGGAAAAAATTACCAAACACTTTACCAGGATGAATTTCATTAGGGGGAAAATGTAAGTGTTGTACTGTGCAAGGTATATATATATATATATTTATTTATTTATATTTATTTATTTATTTATTTATTTATATTTATTTATATTTATTTATATTTATATTTATATATAGGGGCAGTGGTGGCCTGGTGGTAAGGTGCTGGATTACTGATTCCTAAGTTGGGGGTTCAAGCCCCACTATCGACGGGTTCTCACTGCTGTCCCCCCAGTGCAGCTAACTGGGTTATCAAAGGCC
>JAOUQZ010000044.1:18234334-18244704 GCA_028564935.1 Neosilurus hyrtlii
TCCAGGGTGTACTCTGCCCTCGCCCAGAGTCGGCTGAGATGGGCGCCAGCCTCCCCTCGACCCTAATTAGGATTAAGCGGTTCAGAAAAAAAAAATATATATATATATATGTATAGTATGCTCCAGAGTCCTCACTGGTTTCTTTTAAAAATAATTATCGTACTTAATTAACTGCACAAATACAAGTAAATATACTGCATCTTCAAAGCAGACCCAAAGACTATACATTATAACCATCACAATACCATGGAAAAGTGTAACTAAAGGAGAAATCACACCTTGTCGGATAGTGTAAACGGATGTCTGATGAATAGAAACCTTGGGAAAGAAAATCATCCAGTGGTGAAGGTCGTCACCTTGCTGCTCTACACCCTGCAGGGGATGTGCATTACTGTCTGTTTCAGACCAGGTGAAGACCTGTTACATCTATTGTAGTTACACTGTACTTGTCCAGAAGTCATTAGCTTTGTTCTGTGGACCCCTGTTACACATCCGCTATTCATTAGTTCTCATGTGTATGGCAGTAATCATGAGTTCAGCAGCTCCCATGTCAGTACTCCTCCGTTGACGATGCTGTCTACGTCTGTCACACCTCCGGTTAACCCACTGCACGTGAAGTAGGATATCAAAGGATTCAAACTACCAAAAACCTTTGCCTGGTGGCATCTGTCTCACGTTTTGGGCACGAGTTTTGCAAAAATCTTTCCGCCAGATTGAGTAGACCTCACCTAGAAAAAAAACGCATTCACCAACCGAGAAACAGACATGCATGTGAATTGAGACAAACGGATTGAAAATTTTGCTCTCCAAAATTTCGATCTGGTAAGTTGTGATAGCTCCTTAACGAAGCTTCAGCCTATGCAATACAGTGAGAAAATACAATTTTGCTACCATTTTGTGAGTTTTTAAATACAAAATCAATTAAGCCCATCTAATTCAATCAATCAGGGGCAGTGGTGGCTCGGTGGTACTGATCCCAAGGTCGGGGGAGGGGGGGGGTCAAGACCCATTATCACCGGGATGTCACTGCTGTACCCCAGTGCAGCTAACTGGATTATCAAAGGCCAGCCATGTCTCTCACTGTCTGTGGTGAGAGGCATGTAAAAGAACCAATGCTGATTTTTGTAAAGGGTAGGCTGCATTGCCGTCAGCATGTTTCTGACCTGTGTTGGCCTGGCGAGCTGTCCAGGGTGTACTCTGCCCTCGCCCAAAGTCGGCTGAGATAGGCACCAGTGACACTAATTAGGATTAAGTGGTTCAGAAAATGAATGAAGATTCAGTCAATCTTATCTAATTGTTTTATGATGTAGTTGTTTTTTTTTGGTTTTTTGGGGGTTTTTTTGAAGATATACACTTCTTTGCTCTCTCTGCTCTCTTTTATCTTTCCCTGGTTCCTGTTGAGGAGAATGCTTTATAACAAAGCATATTATTTGCAATTATCTCATAACCCTCAAAAGATTTTCCCAACCCCACCAAGTTAACAGGCGTTCCTCCTAAATATCATATTTGTTTTTGAAATGCAATCCACATGAAAAAATAGGCTACGAGCAATGGGTGGAGAAGTGTAAAAGAACTGATCCTGTATTCATTATTCTAGATCTAACCACAATCTAGAACTGCAACACAATGCTACTATCAACATTATTTTCCTAGTACATATTACAAATAGTTCTTTGCAAAAACTGGCAAAAGATTTGCTATTTAAAATGAATGTGGACAAATACATAGCACGACATAGTGGGGAATTCAATTAAATGGGAGAGAATATGAGAGGTAGTGGGACTGATGCCTGTATTCTCCAAGGTACAGTGACAGACCAAATCAGTGTTATATCACAGCTAAAAAGAATCTAATTCTGGGTAAACAACCCCAGTAGTGCTACATCATAACAGTTATCACCAAAAGTGTTTCAGCTTGTGATTAAACATCAAAACAGTTTCAGATTATGTATCTTAAAACAGTTTTAAGAAAAGTGCATCATGACATTTTTAGTGATTTTAGCAAATCTGTATCCCATTAAAAGCTGTTATGCTTCAATTTGGCCATTAAATTCTTTCAATTTTAACCCCCTTTTTTAAAACACATTGTTCTTTCAGCCCTGACAGCATCATGATAAATAAGGCTGTGGGTGTTCCCTGTACGTGACTTTATGTGAAGTTATTAAAACAGTATTGATCTCGTTGTGGTGTACATTTAAAGCTGGAACTATGCGCATACAAGCAAGAGAAACCAGCAAAAAAGTCAACTTTGAATAAGGTAAAAGAGTGGCATGTTGTCTTCATAGTTTAACAAATGCCTTTTTTTGGATGTGGAACTGAGGAAACATTCAGATACTTCATAGTAAAAAAGATGGCATGTGAAAGCAGTGAGAATTTCTTTTTTTGCAGCAGACAGAAGTAACTGTATAGGGAATATCTGAAAAGGTTGCAGATGGCACGGTGGCGATCTGTTTAGCACTTCCACCCCACAGCAAGAGGGTCCTGGATTCAAGCCCTGTGCCTGGCACGGGTGTTTCTGTGTGTTCTTCCCATGCTTGCATGGGTTTCCTCTGGGTACTCCAGTCAAAGACCAAAGACATGCACATTAAGCTAATTGGATATTCTCGACTGCACCAGGCATGAATGGATGGAGTGTGATGGACTGGTAAGCTGCTCATGGTGTATCCAACCTTCGTCCGGAGTCGGCTGGAATGGGCGTCAGCCTTCCTGTGGCCCTAATAAAGGAAAAAGCTCGGAAAATAAAATGAAATGAAAAGGTTGATGAAAGTAACTTGTGCCTTATCAGAAGCCACAACCATTGTTATTATGCTTAAGCTGTATGGTGTCCATGTAAGTTGTTTTGGTGGGAAAATTGTCTGAAAATTCTGTAAAGCCTTTGATACTATGAAAAAATATAGTCATAATATTATAGACTTATGGTGCCGCCAGAATTTGCACACATTCATCCAAATTCCTTTAACTTTATAGAACAGCTTCACTCAGCACGTCAGCAAAGACAATAGACAGAACAACTTGTGTTATGGTGCAATCTCTCCTCTTACTAAGAAATACTTAAAAACAGGAATGGAAAATAACCGCCAAAAACAGCAGACCTGTAGCAAGCAGCATACAAATCATAAATAATGGAAAGGAGTCCAATTTCGAAGGCACAAATGTTTGATTTAAAGTGGCTCTTTGAACACAGTCGGGAACTGGTACAGCTCCATAGTGCTACACATTAACATTGATCTGCGCTGAGAAAAGAGTCAGCATACACAGCCCAGTCCACCTCAGCTCTCCTGCCAAAACAAAGTGCGCTGAGTTTTGATGATTTCAGAGCAGACAAAACGAAATGTCACGCTGGTCTACTGTGAGAAAAAAAAAAAATCAAATGTCTTCATCCAGGCAGCAGCCTTCATTCCTCTCATGCAGCCCACTGAATCGGTTTTCCATAAGGGCCTCTTGAAACGGAACTGCTTTTCAAAACCATCAATAAATCACAGAGGAATTAACCAATCATTCTACAGACAAAAAAGAAAGGCCAGGTCCCGGTCACTCTTGTAATTTTCACTCCTTTCCCATCAGAGGTGACTCAATCCTGAACTGCTTTAAAAAAAATAAATAAAGAGCAGCCCTCTGGCTGTCCCCCTTCCCCTCCCAAGAGCAGCCCAAAGAAAACATTGTCGGCAGGAGACGAACTCCTTCAGATGTTCTAGTGCAGCCTTTCTCAGCTGCTGCTCTCAAACTCTTTCTGACACTGCTCATTTGTTACTCTGGCAGCAACAGCAGGTATGGCTGTTTGCTAGAAGATGAACAAAAGTAAGGTCATCTTAGCTCATCCTGTGCAGGGAAAATCTCAGGTAACAATAACAGACAGTTTCTTCAAATTAAAGGGGAAAAAATACATACTATCCTGTCCCTTATCCCTATTTCTAAAGATACCATACAATTAACACAAGGAGCTGCATGCAATGTCAGACAGATGGCTCTGCTACTCATGTGAGATCTTCATGCCTTTGGTGTTAACTTGTAAGGCAGCCCATGGCCTCCTGTTCCACTCCTGGGCGTCATTCTGTCTGTGTAGAGAGGTTTAGACATGCCCGGTTGGCATTATGTCATTCGTCAAAGGAAATCCCACCAGCCCTTTGTTTCCTGGCCATACACACACACACACACACACACACACACACACACACACACACACACACACAGGCACGCTATCTCTGCGTACATGCACCTGCATGTAGAAAGTGAAAAACTAGCATTTGGAGGAAACACTAATAGAGTGCTCAGTCTTTAACGAATCATGTGTTGCTGCAATTCCACTTCGAATACCATTTGAAAAATGTGACCTTGTATTGAGAGGGACAGATGGCCTGTGGGTGTGCATGTTGTTCCTACTGAGGATTGTGACATCCAAATTTAAGAAGTATGCAAACAGTTTCCTTTTTACGTCCTTGAGTCATCCATCTGCTCCCTCTAGAATTTTCATAATTTGATCCTTGAATATACAAAACAGATCCTGTCAAGCGTACGACATGATGACAAATATAACATCAATAAACTGAGGATTTAACAATACAACTAAATTAAGACCCCTCTAGAGACAACAGTATAACACGAGTCTGATGATGGATAACGCAGCCTAAGGGAGAATTTATCTGTTTTAAAACTTGAAAAGTTATAAAGAACTAAAAGTTAATAACTTATAAAATGATTTTATGCATAAGCCTGCAGGAATTGAGACAATAATTGCGATTGAGAGGTGCACTCTGCATAACTCTGCACACTATGGGGGGGGGTAAATAAATAAAAATTACAAAAACTACTTCTTTCACAAGATTTTAGACTGCTGACAGGTGAGAGTCAGCTATTTGTAACAGACTTTCACAGATGCACAGTGTTTGTTCAAATGTTGCTGTCACAAAAGCAGATTAAAAGGCCTCCATGTGGTGCAAATCTCAGTGCTTACATGGCCCATGCACTGCCTCACCGTTCCATCCAAATGCTTTTAATTATCTTCATGAGTTTTAATTATTTTCATCATTCACATTATTCATCTTAATGATGTGGTTCATTCTTTTCATTACAGCCCACATTTGCCCAGATGATTTTTTTTTTATTGCTGGATGAAGAGGATTACACCAGCATGTTTGGCTACAGTGAGGAGAATTATGAATGAATAAAGTCCTTCATACAAGAAAAGGATGAGTAGGTCAATTTGTGATCCCAGTGCAATTTAGGAGCATACAGAAAAGCGCTGCGTAAAAGAATTTTAGCAAGCTACCTGGTATTAGTAATAAAGGTGCTTTCTTCACATTTTAAACAGACATCAGCTTGCCTATCATGAAAACTTGGAAAGGCTATAAACATTGTTCTTCTCTTATTATATGGTATTTTCACTGATCATTGCATAAGGGAAAGTGTAGTCATACATAGTAACATGCAAACATCAGACTAATAGAAATAGATTTATTTACACTTGGTAGACCCCCTTATCCAAAGCAACTTACAGAAGTATTATGATTCAATTCTGCCGAAGAGTACGTTCATGAGAGAGACAAACGACTGGAGCAGAATGATTTGACATAGTACAAGAGCAGACAACACAAAACACCTAGACAAAAACAGCAAGCCCGTACAATACAGGTAGATGACGCCATAACAAAGCAAAAAAGGTTAGGATCTGGGTATCCAAGATGTTAATAGAATAGGATGCTCAAATTACAATAGGAAAGGTCCTACCCAGCAACAGACACACACGCGCACACACACACACACACACACACACACACACACACACACACACACACACTCACACACCACAAGAGGTGTGACAGCTTGCTAAATGGAAGCCATTTTGCTAACTGAAAATCAATAGCTTCTTCAGAGGAATCATGACTGTTTGTCAAGTTGCTCAAGCGAGTCCAACTATAAGCTTTGTGGCTGAGTGGAGAAATGCTATGAGCTGTACAGCACTGCTCTCTAGAGATAAAACATAAAGGGCTGTGCTGATGTAGCCTGGTGTAGCTATGAAGTAAATATATTCTCAGAAAATAGCCAGCTATTTTTTTGTGTTTTCTTTACTTGCATCTGACCAGGAGCCTAATACGAGTTTACCAGAATGCATTAACACCAAGTAGTCAGAAACCTTTCCGGTTCACCAGACTGCAATCCCATTGCTGTTATGCATTAATATGCAAATCAGCTCATTACTCTCAAGCATCAATTTCCTGTGTTGCTTCTTGTTTCCAGTAGTTTTGTACTGCAAAACAGCATAATCTGTTAGGTGCTCTGAAAGGTTTTAATGGCACCAGACATGTAATGATATAAAGAATACTTTTTAATGGGAGGAATCTGACTGTCTCAGCATTTATACGTATAGGCAATATGTAATCAATAAATATGGATTTTTAATTTTTTTTTTTTAATGTGCCTCAGACCTTGTGAAAAGGTTGCAGATTCAGATTGGAATGTGTTTGGGTGAATATTCGGCTGTATTTTATGTGAATAATCAATAAATCAGATGTAAAGCATTTTATGCATGATATAGTTAGGTGTGAAGGACAGGGATGGAGTGAGGAGCCTGGCTAAATACTTACAATATGCATTTTTTTTTATCATTATTACTTTTTTTGAGGAGTTGAAGTAAAGAGACTGAAATGTAGAGGAGAAAAGGGTTGGTGGGTTGTTTTTTTTGTTTTGTTTTGGGGTTTTTTTTGGAAGATTAATGAACCGTTCACTCTGTTAGCTGTGAAGCCCACAGCATCCACTGCTATACTGAGGTTCAGCTGAAATCCCTGCACTGCAAGGCTGCCCTTGATCAAGACCCTTAATCCCTCAGCTGCTCGGTTCTCTATCCTGTCTCAACTGGAAAAAACACAAACCTCGGCCAAATCAGCAAAGATGTAGTAATAGATGTGCTATTATTTACATTTCCTGCCTCTCAGCGTCACGCGTCAAGGTTTTAAATTCCACAGTGAGCAGCAAAACTTTACACTTCAACACAAACAGGAGAAAAACCACCACAATAACAACCATAATACCCCGGACTGTACACTCCAGCAGCTCGGAAATAAAGCCCAGTACTGGAGCACACGGAGAGCGCTTCACTTCCCTTTAGAACAAAAACATTAAACAACAAGATGAAATAGAAAATGTTTAATAGGCTAAACATTCAAGTTCAACCAAACTTTCTTCATTTAATACATTTGGAAGTGTTGTTATTGCTCTCATATAATAAATAATAAAATAGTAGCCGAATAATAAAATAATAGCCTAATAATCCTAAATTATGAACCAGCCTGTGATCCCTAATGAGAAATACGCAAAAAACGCAGTAAAAACCGACTAAGAAATCCGAAAGTCTGTTTTTTTTTCACCTCTGGGATTTTCTAGCCTACCTTGAGAGAGAGAGAGAGAGAGAGAGAGAGAGAGAGAGAGAGAGAGAGAGAGAGTTCCTATTCAAATGCGCATTTAATTCCATGCCGCTGTATCTTCCCCACCTTCATTTAGCGACTCAAAAACCCCTCAACACCAGCGACTGCGAGGGATTTCGAGCTTTTACTCGCATCTCTACCCTCTGAATCCACCGTGACTTCATACTCCCCTGCCCCAAAAGTTCGGCACTGTGTTAAAAACAACCCAAAGCATTGTGGGACGAAGCTGAGATCACTGTTTTGCTCTGGTTCCTTCACCTACAAAAAGAAGCGCAACTTTTTGGAAAGTGCGCAGTACACAGCCGGGACTTTACCTGTGGGTCCATCTACGCTGTCGGCGTGAATGTGCACGGCCAGAATCAGGACAATCGCACACGCCTTCATTTTCCTCTTTCTTTCTTTCTTTCTTTTTTTTTTATTCCAGTTCGGGAAACAGGCGCAGATCATGTGAGAGGGTCCGGTAGAGCTGATGAGTCGGCTGCAGTCTCCCGGCCATCGATCCAGGAGTTTCAGAGCGGAGCTGAGCGCAGAGTCGCACCAAGTGAAAGCGTTAAGACTGGCGTCGGTATAAACAGTTCAAACCAGGACTGTTTCTCCGCCAGCGGACTTTCAGTATGTGCGGCATGAAGTGGGCCATTAACGCCTCCGTGTGGCGCTCTGGAGAATTTATTATCGCCGTCTCACAAAACACCGAACCCCGTGCAATGGTCAGAAGCAAAGAAATGCATTTCTGTCACATAGGCTATAACGTCTCACAAAACTCGGACACTTGACATTTGCCAATCCTAAACCAGAAATCAAGAAGATCAGAGGACTAGAAGCTATACTGCACGAAAGCTCAAATAATCCCACCATGATTCCTCATTCAAATGTCACTGATCATTTCCACCACAGTCAAGAAGTCCTGTATGCACCTTCAGCTCACTGGTTTCCTCCGGATTCTGCTGCTTTTCCATGCATCTACATGGATTGGATATCTAAATTGTCTGTGTGGTTGTGTGGGCATCCTGTGAGAGACAGTTATGCAAAGACCTAGAAAGTGCAAAATTTGATTTGGAGAAATCAGGCTTATGTGCCATATGGAGTTACGAGGTTCTTTAACAGCCTGTGATGTGTGTGAAGTCAAAAATTAGTGCATTTCTGCAGAGATTTTGTCCTGGTTAAAGACGTAGTAGGTCAACAGCAAGTCTCTAGGCCAGTCAAATTTGTAGTTCTGGGTGTGTGTTTCTCTGTGCTTGTCACAGTCAAAACCAAATAAAAGTAGGCCTGTGACTGTGTAAATACCAAAATGTGTGACCTTGAGAATGGTGACAATTAGTATTAAGTACATGTGCCGCAAGATAAACATATATATATATTTTTTTTCTAAGCCGCGTAATCCGCATAAGTGTTGTGGGGAGGCTGGAGCCCATCTCAGCCAACTCTGGGCTCTGAGCTTGCCACGCTATCGCAGGGCAACACATACACATCCATTCACACTCACACCTAAGGGCAATTACCCAGAGTACACAGAGGAAACCCACGCAAGCACAGGGAGAACATGCATACGCCACACAGAAACAACCCAACCCTGGGAATCAAACCCGGAACCTTCTTGCTGTGAGGCGGACGTGATAACCACTACACCACCATGGTATATATTTTTTTTAATTCCAGTCCTAAGGTTATTGAGCATGACAGACATTGCATCAAGGGAAAATTGTATTTTTTTCTTTTATTTAAAAATAGCTTTTGCTTTTTTTTGCTTACTTACTCATCTCTCATCATCTATTCATTTGCCAAACTCCTTACTCCTACCAGGGTCACATCGAGGCAGAAATCTCTCTCAGCCAACACTGGGTGAAGTCAGGCTACAACCTGAACACCCTGAATCATGGTAAGGCCAATGCACACACAACCATTCACACTGAAATTCATAGGGGCAATTAGGAACAGCCAAGTAGCCTAATGTGCATGTCTTTGGTGTGTGGGTGGAAACTGAAGTAACCGGAGGAAGCCCACACAAGCACAGGGGGAACATGCAAACTCCACACAGAAACGCTCAAGCCCAGTACTTGAACCCGAGACCTTCTTGCTGTGAGGTGGACGTGCTAACCACTACGTCACCGTGCTGCCCTGTTTACTTGCTAAGTTCTTTTAAACTACCGCATTGCATCAAATGCAGTTCTGTTTAGAAAAAGAGTCCAGCTGTAAACTGATCTGAAAGGGAACTGGTCAAAAAATGTCACAGATAGAGGAGACACATGATATACAAAGAAACCTAATATAAAAGATTGTTTGTAAAGTGTATGCTTATTGAGAGATTAATTTCTTTCTTATCCCTTTCTCAAAACAGTACTTGAACTAGGTTTTCACTAAACATTCAAGAGCTGCTTCACACCCAGTGTTCCCAAAAAGAGCTATGCATTCTCTCTAACCCTGACCTGGATAAAGCTATTATGAATGAATGAGCTGGCATCTTTTGGGGGAAGTGGGAGAAAAACTGAAGACATGGGAAATAGAAACGAAAGTTAAATTAAATATCCATGCTCAGGATCATGCCGGTGACCTTGAAGCTGTAAGGTTCTCACTATGCTACCATTCTGCACCAAAATATAGAGTACAAACTATGTGAAGATTCCAGCAGGTAAAATTTACATCTAAACCCTTAGACATGTTTCACATTTGTCCCTCTTGGGAAATCCTTAATGGTTTCCCTTTCAGAGAATGCTCTGAATAGGAACAATTTATGAAGCTAAGAACCCTTAATTATCAAAAGAATCCTTAATGAACCATTTTGTCTTCAGGAGTATATAGCTAAAATAGCTTTAGATATTCGGTATAATATTGTATGTGAAGTATTCTTTTGAAGGCAATCCCTTGAGTAGTAGGAAGTAGAGCAATGATAATATATATATATATATATATATATATATATATATATATATATATATATATATATATATATATATAT
>JAOUQZ010000044.1:18244804-18262441 GCA_028564935.1 Neosilurus hyrtlii
AAACACACACACACACACACACACACACACACTCACAAACACACACAAGCACACACACACACACACACACACATACACACACACACACAAAATTGTGTTTTACTATCCTTTGCAGGACCTTCAGCTGATACAGGTAATTAATGCTGTGCCTACACCTAAATTTAACCCTAAACTTAACATGAGTATCCAAAAAGGGAAGCTTTAATGTCTTATTTATTTGTCTCCTTATTTATAAAAGCTTCAGCTCTGTTAAACAGTTTTCCTTGCAAGGACCAAGCAAATATCCCCACAAGGACAAAAATGGGGCTCATGAGTAACAACAAAAGAAAAATTTGCTTCCCAACATCAGAGGAAATCCCCCTAATAAAGTCAAGTAAAACCACATGGAGCAGAACAAACAGTCACATAACTGGCAAAGATGAACAATAGGGTTTGTTTTGTTTTTTGTTTTGTTTTTTATTTTGGCCTCTAGACTGTGTTAACTCTATTAAACATTTAGTTTGGGGCAGTGATGACCCGGTGCTGGATTACTTATCTCAAGGTCAGGGGTTCAAGCCCCACTATCGGGATGTCCCTGCTGTCCCCCCCCAATATAGCTAACTGGGTTATAAAAGGCCGGCCATGTCTCACTCTCTGTGTTGAGAGGCATGTAAAAGAACAATTGCTGATTTTCATAAAAGAGTAGGCTGCACTGCCTTCAGCATGTTTATGCCCAGCGATGGCCTGGTGAGCTGTCCAGGGTGTACTCTTCCTTCACTCAGAGTCGGCTGAGATGGGCGCCAGCCTCCCCGCAACCCTAATTAGTTTTAAGTGGTTCAGAAAATGAATGAATGAATGAACATTTAGTTTCACCAATATAGTTTGAACAGTCTACTGGCAGAGCTGTACATTTCTGAACTATATAAAATAAGCTATATTTAAAAAAGGAGTGGCTTCTATTTTTGAGCAATAGGGTTACGAAGAGGCATGCTTTTACTTTGCTGACACCGCCGTGTTATGTACATATATTATTTCAGGAGGGTCATGAAGCAGGGGTGCAGAAATGAAGATATCACCCCAGCCAACATTCCCACAGACAGCCAATTCAATCACCACTATTGTGGAGCACTGTACTGTGGTTCATCATTCGTTTAGGTTACTCTTGTGACCACTGGGGTGTCTGTATCACATTAAACCGAGAGAGAGACAGATGCACTCGGTTGCAGAAATACATTTGAGCTCTGCTCTGGGAGTCCCTATTGCAGATTAACTTATTTATCCAGACAAGATAAATGAGCAATGGAGTGCACTCAGTTTTATTCGATTGAAAAAGGCAAGGATTATGTTGAGCAACCTTGCACCTCAAATTCAATATTGTGTGTATGTTTGCTCTTCTGAGAAGATACAAATACACAGGGTTAGTGAAGAGTAGAAACAGCATACCAAGTATATAAAAATACAGTGTTATTGTTGCTTCTGGATGGGGATGTTGTTAATCATCCTGGTCTACTCTATTCACTATTACAATTAGCAATAAATCCTGCTTTTACAGTGAATTGCAAAAGTATACGCCCTCCTTGGTATTTTTTCCTATTTTGTTGCCTTGCAATCTGTAAACTAAATAAATATTTTCTTGAATTTTATGTAATGGACCTACACAAAATAGCCCAAAATGGTGAGGTGAAATAAAAGGAAAATTTTTTTTTTAAATTTTGAAAAAACTAACAGTGGTGCGTGCATATGTATTTACCCTCTTGGCATGTCTATATATATATATATATATATATATATATATATATATATACACACATACATACAGTCAGACACACACAAACATGCACACCTGTTTTTAAGATCTGTAGCACCAATACTCATGTGGCACCAATATACAGACAATACCATGAAGACCAAGGAGCTCTTCAAATAGGTCAGGAACAAAAAAAAAAGAATAAAAAAATCCTTAACCTTGAAAATCCCATGGAGCACCATTAACCACAAAAAAAAATTCCTGTAGAAGGCTGTCCACCAAAACTCTCAGACCAGGGAGGGAGGGCATTAATCAGAGAGGCAACAAAGAGACCAAAGGTATTCCTGAAGGAGAAGAAATTCTCCACAGCGGAGACTGATCTATCTGTCCACACTCCACAAAGCTGACTTTACATAGGAGTGGACAAAATTGCTATTGCTTACCAATAAAAATAAAAGAGCGTGCTTAGAGTTCACCAAAAGGCATGTGGTTGCATCTCCAAGCATGGAAGAAGGTCCTTTTAAACTTTTTGGCCATCAAGGAAAACTCTATGGCTTTACACACTGAATGTTGGTGTAAGTACCATGCTGTGGGGATGATCTTCATCGATAGGGTCTGGGAAACTGTCCAGAATTATGTGAATGACTGATGATAGTAGATGCAGAGAAATTCATTAGGAAGAAAAATCTTGAAGGAGATGGAGCAGTTTTAGTGTGAAGGATGGGCAACAGTCCGAGTAGCCAGAAGTGCCAAGCTCATAGACACATACCTAAGAGAATTGCAGCTGTAATTGCTGCAAAAGGAGGCTCTACTAGTACTGTATTGGGGGATGAATTGTTATGCTCTCTTAAGTTTTCTGATTTTCTGTACTATTTCTTGTTTGCTTTACACTAAGAAATATTTTGTATCTTCAAAGATGTTGGCATTTTGGGTAAATCAAATGAAAAAAAAAACCACACTACTGGCTACACGTTATGGACTTCACTTTGCTCTGTAGTGGAAAATATGAGCAAAAGTATGAGGACACCTGACCATAACAACCATATGTGGGTATTCCCCAAATTGTTTCCACACAGTTGGAATGTCTAGAATGTCTTTATATACTGTGGTATTTAATGTTACGTGTACATTGTACACTTGTACACTTAACTGCATTTCACACACACACACACACACACACACACACACACACACACACACACACACACAGCCAATCATATTTGTTTAGCATCCAAAGAATGTTTTATATTTAATTAATTCATTCACAGAACTGATTTATCCTACTAGGGTCAAGGGGAGGCTGGAGCCTATCTCAGCCGCCTCTGAACAAAGGTGGGGTACACCTGAACACCGTGGCAATCCGTCAAAGGACCAACACACACAATAATTCATAATTACACCTAGGGGCACTTTGGAACAGACACTTAGCATAATGTGCATGTATTTGGTGTGTGAGAGCAAACCAGAGCATCCAGAGTAAACCCACTCAAGCACAAGGAGAACATGAAAATGCCACACAGAAATGCCCTCACCAAGCCTGGGACTCAAACTTAGCACCCTCTTGCTGTTAGGCAGACGTTTTAATGACTATGCCGCTGTGATGAACAGGTATTTTTAATAAATTAAAAAAATTGAATTGTGACAAATCATAATCAGTGTTGACCTTCTCATACTTCACAAAGCAGTATAACACTATAGCTTTTCATGTGGTGTTACAGATGGATAGGCTGCCAGACTGCTGTGTGGAATTTTAAAACGAGCACCATGGCCTTACCTTGGAAAAATGATTCAGTATGCTGAAATATGTCTCCTTTGTCTCCTCTGACAGTAGGTCTCTTTTTCCATCTTTTTACAATACACAAACTCAATGCATTTTGAGGTAAGTTTTTCTAATTTGTTAATGTTCACTTGTTATATTTAAGAAAGGTCTCCTGTTCTCTTTTCCTATTACAAGGTTAGACTACCATTAATCCAAGCAGTTAATCTAATAGGTGATTGTAAATATTGTAAAATTAAAGAAACTGAAGGTGGTTTTCAGGCAAAAAAAGGGCATACCTTCTTTAAAACAATAATAATTTTTCAGTAGTTTTAGATAAAAGGTACTTTTCACATGAAAATGTGAAACTTAATGTTACTAGTATTTTTAGTTGATAATGATTTCAGCACATTATGTGTCCCTTATGTTTAATTTCTTAGGATTTTGTCCAACCCTTAAGGTGATGAGACCCAAATGAGATTGGAAGAGAATGCAGATAATAAATCTGTGCAGGCTGCAGATTCTGAAGGCACTCCTTTCTTCTGCATGGTCTCTCTTCACTGTTCCATCTTTGGTCTTCCTCCTGCATGTTAACTCTGTTGAAGATTATGTTTTTGCAGGTTGGGAAGTGCAGTGCTGAATATGTCCAGGTCATCTGTCTGCCACAGAGAGCAATAGCTCTCATCAGTTGGTTGTGGAAGCAGTGTTATTGTGTTCCTCTGTCCCTTTGAGAATAACTCTCACTCATCACTCACTCACTCATTCACTGAACTGCTTAATCCTGCTGGGGAGCCTGGAGCTTATCTCACCCAACACTGGGCGAAGGCAGGGTCCACTCTGGATAGTTCCCCAGACCATCGCAGGGCCGACACACACACATTCATACTCACAACTAGGGGCAATTTGGAACAGTCAATTAGCCTAATGGGCATGTATTTTGACTGTGGGAGGAAATCAGAGTACCCAGAGGAAACTTATTCAAGCACAGGTAGAATGTGCAAACTCCACACAGAAATGCCCTCAGTGAGCCCAAGACTCAAACTCAGGATCTTCTTGCTGTGAGGCAGATGTGCTAACCACTATGCCACCATGCTGCCTTAATTGTAAATCGCTGACAACGTAAATATAAGGGCAATTTATTAGAACAGATTTTAACATATTCTTCAGTAAAATGAATTTGTAAATTAAACTTTGCAAGGAAGTATTGAGAACTGCTAGAATGTTGGCATGGTGACTTCCCGCTGACTCTTGTTGTTGTGCAAAAACGATCCACTTTAATGTGGAAACATCCCTCACCCTTTTTGGGAGCAATATCACATCACCTTGGGGAGTTATTATGTTAACATATCCTTTACAAAATGAAGTCAGTGATCAATAGTTTTTATAAAACTCCCCTGTTATATATTTGTGCAGTTTATTGAAGGCAAATAACTTCCCATAATGTTCCATTATCAGTGAGTTTCAAGTAAACTCAAGTAATGTTTTCAGTTCTTTTTTCAATACAAGTAAACATGTCTCAATTATTGTATGTGGCAGTCGCAGTTACACTACAGATTCAGTGAATAGAGATTAGGTATAATTAAATCCCTTGTAAGGCTTGTAACTTGAATTACTTTCCAAAAATAAAAAATGTAGCTTTGTCTTTGTATAAGACCCACTGCTGTTGTGGAGAACTTGTAGTCCATTAGGCTTTACACTTTATTATTGATTTTTTTGAAATTCAAACCCATTGCTTTGTGGTCTGCCCCGATGTAACCTCTGTGTCTATTCTTACTTTGCTGATGGTTGCTCTACGAGTCACTTGAGATGTATGTTTAATGTGCAAGTCATTTTATCATGTTTCCTATTTCCCCCAAACAGGTTCAACTTACATTTTCTTGAAAATGTGAATTGAAAAAAAAACATAAAAAGAAAAGTGTAAGTATATGTAAGTAAAAATAAAAACAAAAAACAATCAAATAGTTTGGTTGTTCATTCATTAGTTCATTTATTCATTTTTTGAACCACTTAATCTTACTTAGGGTCGCGGGGAGGCTGGCGCCCATCTCAGCTGACTCTGGGCGAGGGCAGAGCACACCCTGGACAGCTCGCCAGGCCATCGCAGGGCAGAAACAGGCTGACGGCCATGCAGCCTATTCTTGACGAAAATCAGCAATTGTTCTTTTACATGCCTCTCACCACAGACAGTAAAAGACAAGGCTGGCCTTTGATAACCCAGTTAGCTGCACTAGGGGGACAGCAGTGACAACTCGGTGATAGTGGGGCTTGAACTCTCAATCTTCACATCAGTAAGCCAGCACCCTACCACCAGGCCACCACTGCCCCTAGTTTGGTTGTTACAAAGGTAATTTGATTATCATTTGTCATTTATTTGTATGTTTTTTTTATTATCAATGTTGTAATGTGTGACAAAACAATTTTATTTAGCAGTTCTACTTCAACTAGTCTATCATGCATTCATTCATTTTCTAAGCCACTTAATCCCAATTAGGGTAGCGGGGAGGCTGACACCCATCCAGCCGACTCTAGGACAGGTTACACCTTGGACAGCTCACCAGGCCATTGCGGGGCCAATATACACACAACCATTCACACTCACACTCACACCTGGGGCGATTTGGAACAATGAATTAGTTTATTGTGCATGTTTTTGGACTGTTGGAGGAATCTGGAGTACCTGGAGGAAACCCATGCAAGCACACAGAGAACATGCAAATTCCACATAGAAACGCCCAAGGCAAGAATCGAACCCAGGCTTTTTTTGCTGTGAGGAGGACGTGCTAGTCACTGTGCTACAATGCCTCCCATTCAATAGGTCTAATATCTCTTTATGCTTGTTCATTTACAAGCTAGTGAAGCTCATTTTTGTTAAATCAAGTTTACTTGTATGCAGTGTGTCTATGTGCAGCCTTAAGGGTCATCAGTAACAAAAACAAGGTATGGGCAGGGCTTTTAGGTGAAATAGAGAAAATGTAAAACATGTCATGCATATAAGCAGTGTATAATTATGTTTTTTTTTCCCAAAGGAAACAACACTAAAGCAAAAGAAGCTGAATAATGTTAACGTTTCTGATAAGTGCCTGAGAATAAATTTTAAATATGACACTTATATATGAAATCTTAAACATTAATACCTATGATGATCCAATTCAACAAAGTGATTAAAAGTGATTCAGTGCTTATGTCTTTGCAATTTAATGTAAGCCTATATTTACTAAGTGGTAAGTAAGTATATCAAGCAACAATAGCACATGATGCGTGTTCATATTTTTATCCACTGATTGTTTTAATATTGGGGTAGTATATTGTTGTCTTGCATTTAGTGTTGATTATTCTGTTTGATATTCATCAGCTACGTTAACAACCAAATAATAATTCACACTCTGCAGTGCTTTCCAAATAAAATATGTTTGAATACTGATACACAGTGCTTTTCTATTTATCTGTGCTATTTAGTTCTGTTCACTGCTTATTACTGAGTCCCAGGTTATTTGTGCACCTTGCAAATAATTAAAATTGAGTCATCCGGTTTCGAATAGTAATCCTCAGGTACTCGGCTACTTATTTTAGTAGTAGAGCAGTAAATAATACTTTTATTACAAATAAATAAAATAAAGTATATAATCATCATAATAATAAATTCTGTTTGCAACAGATGTCAACTTTATTTGTGCAATATTTAGTCATTTATATGGACAAACTTTATATGATCTGAATCACAGTTTGTTGAATTTCTCTGGATATTTACAAGTAAGTAGAAAGATAAAATTCTTTCCACTGGTTTATTTTATTGTCATCCTGATGGGAAATACACATTGTAATATATGATGCAAGTACCCAATCTTTTTTTTTTCTTATTTCTGAAACGTAAGGCAAAATCTCTCTTTTTGAAATATTTCTTCATTTTGTTTTTCTACTCTCAGTGAAGCCATTTTCATTCTTATACTGGAACCTAAAAGATTTCTATCTTTATCAAATAATTCAGTTCATAAATTCTTCGAATAGCTTGTCTGTTCAACATGCAGAATATGATTTATATTCACTCAGTCTGGTACTGACCATTAAATGACTAAAATTGTCCATTTTTCATATCCCATTCCAGGGCTAGAAAATGATCAACTCAAAGTAGATTTGTCTTTTTCTTTTTCTTTTTTTTTTTTGGTTATCTAAAATTGTCTTTAATATGTCATGTCCTAGCACAGTATTTCATCTGGTCAACATTGACATGAATTATGATTGCCATGAATGTGCTGCAGATGTCCTTCTCCTTTATATCACATACAGGTGCAGTCTCCACTTTCTCCCATGATGCGCTCAGCTCTCATGATCGAAAAGACCTCTTCCAGGATGATAACATCCCCATCCATACAAAATTAAGACAAGAACATCGACAGCATTTTGTATTGTGGGTAGTGGAATTTTAAGCAGCATACATGTGATGCCCCCTGTGAATTTACACTCAAATAATTATGAGCCAGAGAATGTGCTGATTACAATGATATATTACAGTTAAAGCCTGATTGTTACCATTATCCAAAATGTCAGTGTGTACTTGCAAAATTGCTAGATTTGCTAGACTTTTCTTGCGTCCACAGACTGATATGGTCATTGCAAGATATTGATTTTATATTTTCTTAGCCATGATGTCATACTGGTTAGCACATAACAGCAAGAAGGTACTAGGTTCTAGGCTCAGCGGGGTGTTTCTGAGTGGAGTTTGCCTGTTCTTGCGCTGCCTCCAGATTCCTCCAGCAATCCAAAGACATACTCATTAGGATAAATGGCTGTTCCAAATTGCCTCTGAGTGTGAGTGTGAATAGTTCTGTGTTGGCAATGCAATGGATTGGTGACCTGTTAAGGGTATACCCCTCCTTCGCCAAGAGTTTGATAAGGCTCCAGACTCTCTGTGACCATAGTAGGATTAAGTGGTCTGGCAAATGAATGAATGAAAAGTTAATGAATGAACTGGCATCTTTTAGGGGTGTGGGAGGAAAACCGAACACACAGCCATTTCTGTGTTAATTAACATGCATAAATGGATTCTATGACCAAGTCTGATCCTTCTGGCATGAGACAACCAGATCCTATAGAACATAGCAAATTTTATGGTGCCTTCAAATTTCACATGAGCCCGAGAACTAACAGCCATAAAGCATCAATGATTCATACTGAGCACTATCAGGTGCTTTTTCTTGTATGCCACAGCCTTCTATAGCGAAACATGCTGATGAGGTGCATAAGGAAAAGATTTCATTCTGATTTCCTCTGAGCCCACAGTATGACAGCAAAAAAAGGTCTAGTGGTGAAGTGAAGGTACTTCATTTCATGAGACGTTCTCAGGAATGGCTTCTTTTCTCACAATGCTTCAAAAAAACTTGTTATGAAAGTGATGTTTCATAGCAGCCACCAAGAAAATGGGGAGAGCAAAAGTAATTCATTTAGTTGTTCATTTAAAACATTTATTAGGGCTGTCAATATATTTAGCTCATAGGCCTATATTTAGAGAGAAGATAAAAATTATAAGAAAAACACATATTCTAACAAGAATGACTTTATGCTCTCTAAAGATAAATAACAATTAATGGTTAATAATTGTTTTTGTATATACCACTAGAAATACATTCTCCACTGATTTAAGCATCATACCAGGTTAGTTATACCAATTATACACCAAAGGTGAGAAAGATGTTGCTGAATATTCCCAGAAAACAAATGTTTTAAGGGACTATTCAATTCAGTGCCATCCACTAAGTAAGCCTGGTGTGCATAATTATTTCAGTATATGCCACATGGAAAGAGAAAGCAAGAAAATGGTTTTATATGCTTTATTTATTTATTTTTAAGATCATGACAGATGCAGGTGAACTTGAGCACACACAGGAGCACACAAGTCTCTAACTCTCTCTGATTTTAGTATATACAACTCAGAAAAAATGAAAACCTCCATTCCATCCCTTGATCCATAATGCTTTATCCTGTTTAGAGTCCTAGGGGAAATGGAGCCAATCTCAGCAGACTCTGGGCGAAGGCAGGGTACACCCTGAACTGTTAATAGCTCTGTGTTTCCAATGACATCTGTTCTGGTCTACTCAGTGATGAAAGTAAAGAAATGAAACAAAAGTAAACTGCATTCCAGAGGAAACACAGGGAATACTAATTAAAATTAGATTTACAAATTGTAACTATGACACTGAGGTAGATCTGGTGAGCTCTGCGTTTTGAGCCAGATAACAGCTCTGTGTAGCTAATGGTGTCTAGTCTTTTCACCCTACCCATTCAGAAATGAAAGTAAACAGTGCTCCCTAAATATATTTTAGTACATATAAAAGGAAACACAAAAACAGACTAAAATGACTGATTACACCGTTTGCTCTAAGTGACTGTGAAAACTTTGAGTTTGCTGTTTTGATTTAGGCATTATTTACTTGGAATAATGTGTAATATCTCTGAGATAGTGATCCAGGCAGATTGTGCCATTCCTGTGTAGTATATACTAATGCCTGTTATTATATATTACATGGGAATGACCCAATCCGACTGGTCCACTACCTCTGAATTATAAATCATTATTCTGAGTGGATAATGCTTGAATCAAAACAACAGAGACTCACATTTTGTCACAGGCACTTGAACAGGCATTGAAAAAAATATCTTATTTTACTTTGTTGTTCTTGTACTTCCTTGTCCTATATACTTAAATCTTTTAATTAGTATACTAACACACCTTTACAGGGCCAGTTTTTCTCTGTGTACTAGTAGAATGTAGGCTAACCTCTGAATGAAAATGCACTCCTGTTAGCTCGACAGCACATACACTGCGCCTCTGCATTAGCTTGTTTCAAAGCACAAAGCCCACCTGTACAGTCTGTCTCAATTAAAATATCTAAATACAAACACCTTGTTTATGTCTGTTTTTCTTATACTTTTTGTATTTTATAGTATAATTTTTAATTAGTTTGTGAACACACCTTTTGCAGAGCCAAATTTTTCATGTGTTTGTGTAGTATGTACTTAACTCAAAAAAAACTCCATAGCACTTATTAACTCAAAGTGCACAACTCACCTGACCAGTCTCTCTACTGGTCAAAATATGTGAATATAATCTTAAAATCTTGTTTTATTTTGCTATAAATCATGTTTCTACATAGTATTACCAAAACTCTGAGAAGGTTTTAAAGAGTTGCCGTTACACAGCTCTTATGCTTTGCACCTGTCTGAGCTTGGAGCTCGCCTGTGTCCGACATAATTTAGAAAAAAATAATAAGCCATAAAAATCTCATTTTAGTGTACATTTTAGTGTAAATCTCATTTAACTTTTTTGTGCTTAGGTGCCCATGTAGTAGCCTATATACTAAAACAATTATGCACCTCAGGCTCTGTGGGTGTCACTAAACTGTGAATGCACTTAGAAAATAATAATAATAATAATACTACTACTACTACTACTACTACTACTACTACTACTACTACTACTACTACTACTAATAATAATAATAATAATAATAATAATAATAATAATAAAAGGGAAGGGTGATGAATTGCTGATCCCAAGGTTGGGGGTTCAAGCCCCACTATCAATGCGATGTCACTGCCCCCCCCCACCCCCCCCTTCCCCAGTGCAGCTAACTGAGTTATCAAAGGCCAGCCATGTCTCTCACTGTCTGTGGTTAGAGCATGTAAAAGAACCATTGCTGATTTTTATAAAAGAGTAGGCTGCATTGCCATCAGTGTGTTTCTACCCTGCGATGGAATGGCGAGCTGTCCTGGGTGTACTCTGCCCTCGCCCAGAGTCAGCTGAGATGGGTGCCAGCATCCTCACAACCCTAATTAGGATTAAGCGGTTCAGAAAATAATTGAATCATGAATAAAAATATTTCTTACACACTTTTCATTAATAACAAGTGCTACAGAGTAAAATCACACATAAAAACAGCACAGCACATAAAATCAACTACAGAAAGGATTTTTTTAAAGGGTGATTTTAAGAGCACATTTAAAAGTGTCCGAGGTCTGCGGTGCCCTCAGGTGGTCTGGGAGGGCGTTCAATAGGTGGGGAACAGCCGAGGAAAAAGCCCGATCCCCCATTGTGTGGAGTTTAGTCCTTAGGATTTTAAGGATGTAGGTGGTGGAGGATCGGAGGGAGTGAGAGGATGTCTGGGGAGTGAGATCCTTGAGGTAGGTGAGGGCAGTTCCTTGAACACACTGGTGCATGAGGAGTGAGACCTTGTATTAACCAGAGTGAAATAGGGAGCCAGTGGAATGTTTTGAGAATCGGAGTGATGTGGTTGAATTTATGCAGTTTCATCAGGTTCCAGACAAGACTTTTGTTTTTCTCCTTGTTACCTGATCTCCTTGTGTAATTCTTTACATTCTGGACAGTCGTACTAAGCATTTTACTACATATTGTACTGTGTATAATTTGTATGTGACAAATAAATTTGAATTTGAAAAATTTGATTCTTGAGGTGATAGAAAGAGGTTTTACACAGTTGTTGGATGTGGGCTTCATAGGTGAGGTCTCTGATTTGGATTTTCACAGGTAAACGTTCAGTTTTCCCAGTAAGATAAGAGGAGAACGAGTTGTAGACAGAGTTGGAGAGGCCGATGGTGGTATGAACACGGTGAAGCAGGACGTTATGGTCAACGATGTCAAAGGTGGCAGACAGATCCAAAAGAATGGGAAGGGATGGTAAGCCTAAGTCAGCTGTCATCAGCAGGTCATTGGTCACCTTGACCAGTGCTGTTTCTCTGTTGTGGCTTTGACGGACACCAGACATATAGACTGTTGAGTTTGAGATGGTTATAGAGTGGAGCAACCACCACTTTTTCCAGCATCTCTAAGAGAAATGGAAGGTTTGAAATGGGTCTGTAATTGGCAAAAATATCTGGATCTAGTGTGTTTTTTAAGAAGTAGTCTGATGACAGCAGTTTTAAGTGCAGGTGGAGCATAACCAGATTGAAGTGAAAGGTTTATCATCTGGGTGGTAAGACTTTACCAGGGCTATGGGGAGGGGGTTTAACGCACAAGTAGATGGTTTCATCTTTGTGTTGATGGCCTCAACCTGCTGCTGTGTGACAGAGGAAAACTAGCTCAGAGCTCTCGAAGACCCTGGCAGTGGGTCAGTGAGAATGGTCGGAGTGGCTGAGGGGCTAAAGGGTCTGGAGAGGACGTAGTGGATGGTTACTATTTTGTTCCTGAAAAAGTTAATGAAGTTATTGCACTTTTCCTTAGTAGCATCCGAGTGAGAGATGGTTGGTGGCTTGAGAAGGTGGCTGATGGTGAAGAACAGCTGCTTAGAATTGACAGGGTTGTTGTTGATGATGTTGAAATAAAACTGGGACAGTGCATCGAGTGATTTGACATAGACCTTTTGATGTTCCCTAAAGGCCTGCTCGTGTACAGTCAGTCCTGAAGCCTTGAAGCGCTGTTCAAGGACACATATATTCAGTGACATTCACAGAGTCTGAGGTGCATAACTGTTAATTGTCCAAAGATAGCAAACCATAAATATAATGCAATTCCCAATTTAATCAAATACCAGATTTTTAAATATTATGACCAATATGTAAGTCAGCTTTGAATTATGGTGGTGGGAAACTTTTTTAATTATTATATCTGTGACCCAGTCTGGCAAAATGAGTCACAGTGACCTAAAATTCAAAATTGAGTTAGCCATACCATTTAAAAGAGGAGACTCTAAGCTTTAAAATGGTATGGCTAACTCAATTTTGAATTTTTGGTTACTGTGACTCATTTTGCCAGACTGGGTCACATATAGTAACGGATATTTTATTCGGGCGGCACGGTGGTGCAGTGGTAATCACGTCCACCTCACAGCAAGAAGGCCTGGGTTCGATTATCGGGCTCGGGGCGTTTCTTTGTGGTGTTTACATGTTCTCCCATGCTTGCATGGGTTTCCTTCAGGTACTCCAGTTTTCTCCCACAGTCCAAAAACATGCACAGTAGGCTAATTGGCTGCTCTAAATTGCCCCTAGGTGTGAGTGCAAGTGTGAATGGTTGTGTGTGTGATGGCCCTGCGATGGCCTGGCAAGCTGTCCAGGGTGTACCACACCCCCACCCAGAATCGGCTGAGATGTGTGCCATCCTCCCCGCTACTCTAGTTAGAAATAAGCGGTTTAGAAAATTAATAAATGAATGATGACATTTTATCAGTTTTTTTAATATAATAATATGTAAATGTTACATATATTTTAAAATCTTTGAATATTTGTAGTTGTTTGTGTTGAGTGTTTGCTGTACACCATGGGGAAAGTACTTTTGTGCACAACACACAGTCTTTACTGGTTTATTCTTTTTATTTTCTGTGGTATTACAAAAGCTGATGCAATGTCTGTCATGCTCAAAACCTTAGAACATGAAGCAATTTTATTAAAAATATACCATGGCAGTGTAGTGATCAGTACATCCGCCTCACAGCAGGAAGGTCCGGGGATCAAGTCCTGGGCTCGGATGTTTCAGTGTGGAGTTGCCATATTCTCGCTCTGTTTGTGGGGATTTCCTCCGGGTACTCTGGTTTCCTCCCACAGTCCAAACACATGCACATTAGGCTAACTGGCTGTTAGAAATCTCCTCTAGGTGTGGATGTCAGTGTGATGATTGTGTGCGTTGTCTCTCCAATGGTCTGGCGAGCTGTTCAGGGTGTACCCCCCTCGTCCAGTGTCGGCTGAGATAGGCTTCACCCCCCCAGTGACCCTAATAGGAGTAAGCGTTTCAGGGAGGATTGCTTTTTTAATGGGTCCAGGGCTTTTTAGTTTGCGTGGAGCACATTACACCAGTGGGTGGCGCTGTATCACCTCTATGCTTGTCAACACAGACCATTTGAAAGCTGATGTTTGATAAAGCTTGTTTCTTAGCTATTAAAAGCTATTAAAAGTCCTGTTTTATTTGTTATGGTCCAAAGCAGTGGTTGTTTCTAAGGGAGAACACACAAATAATCACCATAAATTCCTTGTTTTGTTTTCTGTTTGTTTGTTTTTTTTAATCTTGGATATGGTTTCTGTCTCAGTTTAATTCCCAGCTGTTGCATGTTTGTCTGAGAGCTGCATCTCTATCCACTATAAAACCTTTAAATAGTTTTGCTGCTCTTATATTTTATTATATCAGACTTTTAACGTTTTCTACAACGAAAAAAACTGTCAGACAAGCCCTTATTTGGGGATGCGTACTACTCGGTGTAAGTGGCAGACCGTGAGGCCAATGAGAGAGTTCGGTGCGCTGTGTTTGTCCCGCCCAGCCCACACTGCTGTCCTACAAACACTCGCACCAAGTCACAAACTCTGCGGTGGGTTCAGTTCAGTTTATAACTCTGCTTCCGAGGGATGACCAAACTTTTGGAGTGTGCAATTTCCCGTACAAGTGTAAGAAAACCATGCCGACAAAGTTGGGATTGACTTGGGATGCTGTCCGGGTGTTGGGTGCACTTTGGTCTGTGTTCAGTATTCAGACTGGTTTCCTAGTCTGTGGTCAGGAAGGTAAGTTCCCTCATATTATCAGATATCTGTTCAGATTCATGAACAGCAGGTCGAGATATATGTGTAGTCAGACCTCTGACACAGACTGGAAGGACAGAATCTCTGAAATATTATCAGGAGTGTGTGATATAAAGGACAATACAGAGAAAATCTTCCTCCTTTTTTCAGCCTTGGTTTGTTTTTCTCTAAGTTGTATGAAAGGGGTTTGTTTACTATTCTGCATACAGTTACTTAAAGGTTTCCATGTATCTTTTGAGATGCATCTGAACCCATTTCTTCTTTTGAGTTTGTTTATTGATCTAGAGGTGATTCATTTCATTTTCAGTGTGTTGGAATGGAAATTACTTAACCCTGAGATTTACATGACACTACAGATGTTACAGTTCAGGATCTTGTTCACCCACAAAACTCTTTATTTATACATTCAGATTGATTGCAAGTGACAGACAGTGGACCTCACAGTTCCCATACAAGCAGGAGGCAGTCGACTATCACGCATCAGTAGATTTATCCCATCTCAGTTTCCCAAAAGCATCTGCAGGAGGATTAATTCCTGTTAGAGTAAGAAATCGTTCATAGCTGAGCTCCAGATCGGAGCACCATAGTCATGGAACATGGCTTGGATGGTTGTCCCGTTTCCTGCCTGGTGTCCGTGCGTGCCCACCAAAAGAAACTATGATTTAAAAAAAATAAAAAATAAAAGAGTGTCCACTATTAATAATGAAACTTAAAACCCCCATAATAAAGGCTCATACAGGTTCAGACTAGCACAGAATAAAAAACACATCCAACTCAGGTGTGCAGACAGACTTGCAGGTAAATAGATCTTTGTGGAACAAGTGCCGAAGTCACAAGCCTGACAGAACACGAGCTCATTAAAGAGATCATTAAACAAACAAGACACGAGATACAAATAAAAGGCAGTAAAAAGCAAACCCAGGCTCAGAACATCTATCTGGAGCTTTGCTTTTAGGTGGTGCTTAAATCTATATATTTGTGACGCATGCTCCACCAACTAGTGATCATTTTGTGATGCAAAATTCATCCAGAAGTTTTATGGACCTCCTGAGCTTCAGTCTCATCTGTGTTTACCCTACACATACCAGTTTGTCCCAACATGAGTGTTGTCGGTATGAATCACTTTGGCCACGTTCACAGACTGAGGAGGTGAGGATTACTGGATAAACACACTCCCTCGCCAAGTCTCTCTGTACTGCATCTAGAGAGCAAGTCTCTGGATTCTAGCAGCATCATTACAGAGGAAGCTGACTGATGCTAGGATTATTACTTTACATGATTCATACGTTTTAACAAGCCACAGACATTTTACAAGTCATTGAAATTAGGCAACATCAGGAGGAAAAAAGAGCAACTTCTCGGGTGATTTTGCCGTCACTGTGTGATGGACAGAAAAGTTTTATGAAGGTGACAGCCTAAACAGCTGAACATCCTGGGCAGGCCTGCGGGGACGTGCCCACACCACCGAGGTGAAAATAAAAATGACATGTTCCCTGATACAGAGTGATGCCTCCCTGAAATCTAGTCCCTTTTTCAGTTAGCCTTTGACTTGAGTTTGAAGTGATTTCTTTGGGGAAGTGTGAATGATTTATTAAAAGAAATGTGCATAGTGCATTTAATCCATTGTAGCTTTTAAATGAAATGAGTCATCTCATTCATAAGAGATTAATGGAATAAAACATTTTGCCCCATTAACATAAAAACATTGACATATAAAAATGTTTTATTTCTTGAAATATCTATCATTCATTTACACTAAAAGCAAGGAAGTACTGTGAATTGAAACACACCCAGACATGTCTAAGTATGACTGGGGTCTTTAAAAGTAATTATAGCAGAAAGTTCAAGTTCCAGCTGTTCCCGATTACTGTTTTATAACATGGAGAATAATGTTCATAATAACATGGCTGTATCCAGATACTAATGCTTCCATACTTTTAACAAATAAAAATATGCAGTATATACATGTTGTCTGAATACTCAGTATGCACTTAATAGTAGTGAACATTTACCCTGATAACCTGTTAAATCTGTAGATTCTCAAGGCAGTACATAATGCTTACACCCAATGTAGAACAGTTCAGACCAACGTAAAGACAGCATCCAAGTGGAGTCGTTTACATATTTCTGTCATTTCAAAAGTAGGTTATCTAATCAAAGTGGGGCTGTGGTGGCTCCGTGGTTAAGGCTCTGCATTACTGATCTTAAGGTTGGCGGTTCAAGCCCCAGTACCACCAAGCTGCCACTGTAGGACCCTTGAGAAAGGTCCTTAAAATAATGTATAAAAATGAATAAGGTAAATCACTCTGGATAAGGGTGTCTGCCAAATGCTGGAAATGTTAGTATGTATAGAGAGTAGTTAGCACACAACTCAGATGTACTGTGCCATCTTGCCTGTCCTTTGACTCATAGATGGCACAGTACATCTGAGTTGTGTGCTAACTACTCACTACCTTACTCACAAAACATAAAACAAATTCCACTGGGACAGCCGGGTATACAGTACACACCAAAAGTTTGGACACACCTTCTCATTCAATGAGTTTCTTTTCTTTTCATGACTACTTACATTGTAGATTCACACTGAAGGCATCAAAACTATGAATTAACACATGTGGAAATATGTACTTAACAAAAAAGTGTA
>JAOUQZ010000044.1:18262541-18279379 GCA_028564935.1 Neosilurus hyrtlii
TACAATTTTCATAGTCATGAAAAGAAAGGAAACTCATTGAATGAGAAGGTGTGTCCAAACTTTTGGTCTGTACTGTAGGTACTTAGCCAGCCTAGGGAAATATGAATAGCTGAGAACCAGAGTGATGTAGCCAACAGAAAGCTGTTTTTGAGAAAAAAAATGTTATGAAAGTTTTTGCAATATTAAAAAAATCAGGGATAATGCTCATGATATGATTCAAGGACATAAGAAAGATGAAGGGACCATTCTGACCTTATCTCATTTTCCAGTTTTTGGGGTTAGACCACTGTGGCTCTCAGCCCTTCATATTAAGTATTTTGCTGGAGCCTATGGTACTAGAGACAGCCTGTTGAAAAAGAATATACTGTATAACTTAAAGAAAACTTAGTAACCTTACAACATCATGAAAGTCTTATAAGAAATCTAAAGGTCTTTAAAATAATAAATTACAAAATCTAAATTTCTCATCTTTCACTGGGTGTTGGCAAATATAGCTACTCTGTCATCCGTGACTACAACCCATGGAACTGGTATTTCCAGGGAATCTCAGGGGAGGTGTGTGGGAGGGGAAGAGGGCGAGAAAACAACTGAATGGCTAACCGATTAAGATAAAGCTAATGGTGGGATGTGAAAACGGAACTGTAACACACATGCTTGCCTCATCATGGACCAAGAGTATGGTCTGGGAAAAAATGTTTAAAGATGGACCTATACATTTGCCAGACTTAGCCATAGCAAAGAAAAGGCCCTTTGGTCATGGTGAGTCACAATCATAGGCTGCTGAACCTCGTGAAATGAGGGTCATTAACTGTCTGACCACAAATGTGTGTTTGTTTTCCTGTGCTGATGATGAAGACCTGTTCATAGCGACAAAGGGATTCTAATGATGCTTGCATCAAACATGGAATGCAATGGTTCACTGGAACCTAACCTATGTAGTCATAAAGCCGTGTAGAAATATCAGTGTGGGTTGAGAATAAGTATAAAAACTGTAAAAGAAACTTGTCTTATTTGAGACATGGTGAAGGCGTCAATGTTTTGTAAAAGAAGCATAGATCTCCATATTCCAAAAGACATTAAATAACATACATGCTTATACATACACATACACACAACACACTAGGATTTTTCCTGAAAAAGTTGGCTTTCTGGAACTCCCAGTTACTCTCCTTCTCTCAAAACCCAATCATTAAAACAGACTAACTGTAATTATCATTTTAACTGAAATGTAAAATGAAAACGTTCTGGAGTGTGACAAACACAAGGGAACCTGGCAGACTTGGGTTCCACACAAGACTTGGCTGTCATGCTTGCACTGCGCAGCCATTTTCACAGTCCCTACACAAGCACATCAGTGCCCATTGCTGATGGTGTGTTAACATTGTCATTACAGTATAGCCACCCCTTACTGGTGGTGTGGTGAGACATAGAGCAAGCAGTACTTTGGAAATACAGCCTGGATGTGTAGCCTTTATATTATTGATATTTGTAGGTAATGTTTATAGAAGAATGATCATTCAAATTGAATAAACAAAACCACTACAAATGTCAAGCTATTATCATTTTAAAATTTATAGGAAAATGAATTAAAATATAAAGGACGAGTGAGTGAATGCATTTCATCAGTACTTTTTGTACCCACTGCAGGTGATGGGTGTGGACACACTGTCCTGAGTCCCACAAGTGGCACTGTGACTTCACGGAACTACCCCGGCACCTACCCCAACCATACGCAGTGTGTGTGGAGCCTAAAAGTTCAGCAAAGATACACACTGCATCTCATCTTCGGAGACTTTGACCTGGAGTGGAGTAAGGACTGCAAAGCTGGTTCTCTTACCATCACAGACAAAAGTAACAACATCAGCGTGGGTAAGGAACTCATCATATTTTTATACAACAGAAGTACGATGCACTAGAGACAAATTAAAAGCAAAACGACTAGTAGACCATGATCAGCTTTTAAATCGGAACAAGTAACCCTTTAGCAGGATGTTCTCTGTATGTCAGAATGTATGAAATATTTATAGTTTTGAAACCACTTTTTTTGTCTGTTGACAAATACCAATTAACCGTAAATGATCAACTGTATTCACAGCACAGCTGATTTATATTTCATGAAACCTACAAAATTTCATGAACAGTAAAATGCTCACAAAGAGCCGAAATGTCAAACGGGTAATGAATGCCTCCGAAGCACAGTGTGCAGTAAATCTTTGAGTAAAGCAGTTCAGCTGTAAAAGTGAGTTGGTTACCACAGAAACAAACTCATCCTGCTTTTATAGGGAACTATTTTCTCTGTATTTGTATTAATTTATTCATTGTTTTCTTAAAGGTCGATATGAAATTACATGAAATTTACACTGCGTGTACAAGTAAAGTTATTGAAACTTGACAATTTAATCTGTATATATGGCAGATATATATGTGTGTGTGTGTATATTTGGCATGGCCAAAAAAAATCCTGCTGTCTAATATTTATTGGAGCGCCTTTAGCCTTGATTACAGCATGTAATTGCAAGTGCATTTTTTATTCACTTGGTAAGGTCAATAAAATGGCAATAAAATGAAGTCAGCTGTCAACCCAAATGTACTGAGTGACCAGGTTATGCCATCAATGGACTTTTTCTTCGCTGATGGCGCGGATATAAAATTGGGGCTCAAATAGTGAAAGAGTGGTTCAGGGAGCATCAGGGATCATTTTTACACATGAACTGGCACCACAGAGACCTGATATTAACCCTATTGAAAGTCTTTGGGTTTCGATTTTTCCATCATCAATTCAGTGTTGGTGAAAAATGAACCCAATTCTCGATGGAAATAAATATTTTTGATGATGCTTAAGTTTGTGGAAACAGTGCCATGATAATAACACTCTGTAATTAGGAGTAAAGGTGGTCCAACAAAAAGAGTGCACTTTTTTCTGGGTGATGTATAATATTGCAGTAAATCACACTAATTTGAAGTTTTAAATTTAAATCAAGTCAGTCTTCTTTAAATGGAAATTCTTATATAACTCAGTTTTCATTAACAGCATATTTCTTTAGGAAAAGCTGATCACCACAGGTTTATCTATCTGTCTATTTGTTAACACCAAAACTTTACACAAAAAGTTATGAACAGGTTTAAAGAATACCAGAATTGGTCATCCTTACAGCATAATTTGTGTGTATGTAATATGTTTAAGCGATACAGATGCTTACTTTAACATAAATGACCATAAAAAGCACAAAACTGGGTCATTTAATCCCGTGGATTACTAGCGAAGTCTGAACCAATGGTTAGCAGTAATTTTTTTCCCCGGAAGTGAAACTAAGTCAGGCGGGGTTGTCCCACACAAGTAAACAAGCAGATCTGTACAGCAAGTGACATTTAAGGTGATCAAAAAAGTGTTTAAGAAACAATTTTGAGAAAATGGGTGTAAATGGTTACGTATTTGAACCAGAGAGGGAGGAGTCTTGTGGAGACATTGAAACGTTACATTCTAGTGACTCTGAGGACGGGAATGCTGCCCACAGAGATGTGCATGACGGTAAATCTAAAATGGCTTATGCAGCCAAGGTTTATCTAACTTGGCTTTCCTGTTGTTAGTTGCTTTATGATTACCATGGCAGACAACAGGATCACAAAAGAAATGTTTTCCATGATTTCTATGCTTGTTGTCAGCAGTGGCCGGTAATGTGTTATGATGCACTGGGTCACTGGTGCAGCCCAGCTAATCCAACGAGTTCATGTCACTACTAAACTGAAACAGCTAATGAGAAGGGCAACATGTCTCTGATCATGGCCTGTGTCGGAGCACTCACACGTACTTTGACAAGGGGCAAGGACTGATGTTGCCGGAAGGTTAAACATGATAATTGTAAAAAGCTAGTATCTCTTATTCACCACAGGTACTCTTTAACAGAATTTTTGGGAGGGGTAGAGTAAGTGTATTACTGTAAGTTGCAGTGTTTAAAAAAATGTCTTTTTGAAATTGTTCACCGTTGCAGGATTTTTTTTAACCTTTATTTTACCAGGTAAAATGTTTGAGAACCAATTCTCATTTACAAACTTTTGTTCTCATTTTACAAAATTCTCATTTAAAAAATTTTGCATTCAACTGGATAAGTGCAGACAGAAAAATTACAGTACAACATCTACACGAGTTCTATCACAAACCAAAGTTTAGTCAGGATCTTAGTAGCATTCTGTTGAGAAAAGAATTGTTAAAACAAAATTTAGCAGAAATGAAAATAAGCAGGGAAAGGAGCTGCTTTAGCCGAGGTGTGCGCTGACTGCTTCTAGTTTGTTAATGAATTTATTCATGTCCAGCTTTACAAATGAGGCCCAGTGTGAAATACCTGAATGCTTCTCCTTATTGTTAGTCATGTTTAAAAAATATTCATACAGCTGAAATGAATTAACCCACAGTGATCAAGTTTGGGCCTGAGAACAGCTTACAGCTGTCATACACACTCCTCTGGATAACTTCATATCATGAGGATAAACTAAAGTCCAGTGTGTTCACCACAGGCACTGAGGTGCTACTACTCTATAGTTACACTACTTATTATGTTGTTGTTTCTGGCAAATTCCAGACGGTCTTCCCCACGCTGTTCTCCAACTCTTGCCAAACCATGTGCCTACACAAGCAGGTTGTGTACCAGTCAGCAGAAGTTGTGTGATAGTGACTGTCTTCACAAATACACTCTCACATGCACATACATTATGCAGGAGCGAGTGATGAGATTCAGCTTGAGAAATCCAGCTCCCTGGGGCCTACAATATCTCTCAGAGGTACTTCAGGATATGCGTTTGCGTGTGAAACAGTCAGTGCTATTTTTAGCAGCAGGGGAGAATGTGATTGTGCAGGTCTAGGAAGCCCTCAGGCTTGTCTCTTTCTGTATGATTTAGGTACTGAGAGACATGTTCTGTTCACACTGTTAGTATGAGTCAGTAATTATGCTGCATTCCCTGAAACCCTATGTTTTGTGTTTTTGAAGTTGCCTGATACAGCGGATTAGATGATGTGTGTATTTGCAATTGGGTGTGTATAACAAATCAGCAAGCATTGTGAAAAACAATTGTTCATGCAATTGTGTGTATGCTTTTTTGTGTGTTCTATACAGGACCTCTGTGTGGGCAGCTGGCTGCCACAGACAAGAACATATTGGTGAACAGTAGTGAAGTGACAGTACACTTTGTGTCCAGGATTCATCGGTCCGGCCGAGGTTTCGTGCTGTCCTACTCAAATAATCAATATCCAGGTACCATATGCTGGCCTTTCCTGCACACTTAGATTGTCAGAATCTTCTCATATTCTTCATATTCCCCACTCAGATCCTGACAGTTAATATTTTACAGTGAAAATCTCAAAAGTAATTTTCTTACCATATCCTACAGCTCTGTAGTAATGTGATTTTACTGGTTTACAGCAATATCCAGAAACTCTTTACAAACATATAACAAGCCAGATGAGTACCTTGCTAGAGGTTCTCGGATTTTCATTACCAAACATGGCCAAAACAAAAGTCCTGCTTCTACATTAAGAGCCCTTTTAGACAACATTGAAAATGGCCAAACAAAATTTTAGGAACAAACTGGCTAAGTTTTTAAGTTGCAAAACTGTGACCTTTATTCAGGGATCTTACTCTTGCTTTAAATTACACATTGCCTGCAAGCTTGTGCTTTCCTGTTAATAATATGTGTATACTGAGAATGCAACGGTACACCTAATTTTATCAAACTCTTCAGGATGCCCCTGTTGTTCAAGGCGCACACTTGAACGGTGGTGTTACGATACACCTTTCATTTACCTGGAAGTTCCCAAACTCACTTGCCATGGGAGAGTTGTTGCTTCCCCTCTCTCTTACCTTTCTCTCTGTTTGCTAGTGTTTGCCACTGTCTCACCAAGAGAATGATATTTGAGCTTGCCCCCTCTTCTTCAACCCATATTTGCAAACTGAGAGCTGATAGGCACATACAGAGTACTGGAGCCAATTAGAATTTCCTTGAACCCAGTAAGTGCTCTGTATGCAAATACAAGCTGGAGAAGACAGGTTATAAAGTCAAACATCATTCTCTCAGTGTGACTACAGTATGTACTAATGAAACAGAAATAAGCTAAATACTTTCTTTATTTTTAACTGTCTAAACTCTCCTTCTGTCTTGATTACAGATACATTTTTGCAATCTATGTGTAAGTCTCTTAAGACGTGAAAATTGAATGCAGGATTTTTGAAACCTCTGGAGTCAGAACACTTGGAACATATATTGGAAACAAGGAGTCTGAAATAAATTGAACCTGTAAATACTATCCTACAGAAAGTCTTTTCACAAAAAGAAATATTTACGTGTCGCCTGATGCATTAGGGATAGTATTATGATACACTTCAAGACCGTGAATAGGAGATCAGGTTGGTCTTCTTTACCATGTATGACCCTGACTGACATTTTCAGAGTGTAATTTCTTTCAGTGTATATAATCTCCTAATGTTCATTGTTCCTTAACCAACTGTCTAAAGAATATTACTATACGATCACATTGCAGCTCCATGCTGTAATTAAAAGAGGTGAAAATGCTTATGGTTTAGAAAGCAAACACTATGTGAATGCACAGCAATCTGTGAGGCACAGATATATGTGTCTGTGTGTGGGTGAGGCTAACATATTGGAATGTGGTTGTCTTGCTTCACTGAACTAAAAAGTGTTTGCTCTGTAAGCAGACCAGCAGGCCTCTTCTCCTAACCTGAATAGAGAGACAGAGGCCTTTGAGAGTGGCCACACATGGGGAGCAGGGGAATAGCAATACCACCCCACCCCCCCCTTCACTTCCTCCTCCTCTACAGAGCATGCAGCATGGCAGGTTAACCATCACTTCACCACAATTAATTGACAAATAGCTCAGTTTATCATATATTCCCCTAGTTGTTCTCTGAAATGAAAATTAGTTTGCAGCTAATCCCCACAGATGTTGTACATGATTAATCATATTTACTTGTGATTGTGATTTTTCTTACTCATTTCATTTAATCATATAGTATTTCAGAATACTGATGAGCTGTGCCACTTTGACTTGGGGTATAACATTGTACTCCAGTCAGGATTTGGTTTGATGCACATTACAGCCTTCAATTATCAGAATATTTTAAGTCACATTTTACTAAAGAAGCATTATAACTAATGGCTACTTTTAATTCTTCTTGCCTGTATAAATTTAGATTATTCAAAACTTGCAATGAATAGAGATTTAATGCTGTAAACAAAATGTACTTTAGGTTCACCCTAACTTGACAACTAACAAATCAGTTTATACACACTCCTTATGCTTAATTTTCACAAGAAATAAAGATCCAAATTCGGCTAAACTGCTCATTGAAGAGCTCTTTTTAGTGGTTACAGTATTGCATAGCCATATACTGTAACTTATAATACACATCATTCACTGTGCTCGGAAGCTATCGGACACAAAAGAAAATGATTCCTAGAAATTCCATAAGATCTCCTGGAAAGAGTGTGATCATGTGAGTTCTATATACAGTATTTTAACCAAGATGGCGTAGTGGTTAGCATGTTTATCTCAAAGCAAGAAGGCCTGGGTTCAAGTCCTGAGCTCAGTGAGGATGTTTCTCTGTGTAGTTTGCATTTTCTCTGCTTGCGTAGGTTTCCTCTTGGTACTCTGGTTTCCTCCCGCAGCCCAAAGACATGCATTCTGGTTGCTTATTATGCCTCCGTGCAGGTGAGCCAGGACAGAGGCATTAATGTATTTTATTATTATTTATATATAATATGTACATTATATGAGGCATGTGTACGAATGTAAAAATGGTCTGTCCGGGTCATTTTTGTGAACGTGATATCTCAAGTATTTTGATTTCGATCTTTGCACAAATTTCTAACTGATTAGATTTTGGAGGTCAAAGATCAAGGTCAGTGTGGCTTCATGTGGGCTATTTTTGTGAATTCAATATCTTGAGAATACTTATATTTATTGTATCCAAGAATTTGAACCCAATACACATGACTGTCATCCAAGGTTTAATACAAAAAATGGCCCTAAAGCTTTAAAAAACTAAAACATCCTTTAACAAAACTAGCAATAAAACCACCCCAGCACTGCTTTTTGACCAAATACGGTACTTTAGCATTTAGCAGACGCTCTTTTCCAGAGCGACTTACAGAAGTGCTTTAAAGTCGTTATCAGTGAATATATTCTTATACTGGTTTGTCTGGACACAGACTAAGTGTACCGTCAGTCAAACTCATTGGATAGGTGCTATGCGTGCTAGGATTTTTTCTTATTTTTTCTTTTTTTTGAACATTTGTGTGCATGTGTGTAAAACCTAGTGCTAATCTAATCTAAGTACTGCTGAAAAAGGTAGGTTTTCAACCATCGTTTGAAGACACCTAGTGACTCAGCTGTCCGGACATCCAGAGGAAATTCATTCCATCACCTTGGAGCCAGAACAGAGAAGAGTTTAGAATGATTTTTCCCTTGTCCCTTGGTAGAAGGAGGGACCAGTCTAGCAGTGTTACAGGATCTGAGAGAACACGATGGCGTGCGGGGTGTGATAAGTGCTTTGAAAAAGGACGGTGCGGGTCCATTTTTGGATTTGTAGGCAAGCATTAGTGTTTTAAATCTAATACGAGGAGATACAGGAAGCCAATGGAGAGATTGTAGCAGGAGAGTGGTGTGGGAAAATTTTGCAAGGTTGAAAACAAGCCGTGCAGCTGCATTCTGGATCAGTTGCAGAGGTCGAATTGCGCTCAAAGGTAGACCTGCCAGGAGTGCGTTGCAGTAGTCTAGTCTTGAGATAACAAGGGACTGAACAAGTATATGAGTGGCCTCAGTGGAAAGAAATGGACGAATCCTTCGGATGTTAAAGAGGAGAAATTGACATGATCGAGAAAGGTTAGTGATATGAAAAGAGAAGGACAGGCAATTGTCCATGGTTACTCCAAGGCTTCGTGCAGTGACTGAAGGAGAGATCACAGAGTTGTCATAGGAGATTGCAAGATCTTGATGAGGGGATAAGTCAGCTGGGATGAACAGCAATTCAGTCTTGCTGGGATTAAGCTTCAGCTGGTGAGCTGCCACCCATGAGATACTTGCCAGCCTACATTCCATCTACTTTAACTGATCTCTCAATACCATGCCAGAGTTCTAATTTATTTTAATTTTATTCTATTTTATTACAATTGGTATTCATAGAATGCTCTCAGTAAACGTGTCTGAGAGCAAAACTTTATTATAAATTATATAAATTATATACATATTTTTACTGAATAATAAATTTATTTGAATGAGTAGATAATAAAACTGGTTACAAAACAATTGTAATCGTAAATGCTAACTAGGATACAGTTGTGGTTCAGAACAGCATACAGTTAAAAATGGTCAGTTATGCACATGTGGAACCAATAATGTTTACACAAAGTGAGGTTTAGTATTCTGTGATGTGAGCACATGAATTCCTGTTATATATTTGCTTGTAAAAATTTCATCTGTAGCCAAGGTTATAACCTAAACAGCTTCGGTTATCTGCCCCACACTGTGTTGAGAGACTGGACTCATGCTTACACCCCCACACATGCCTTTAAATCTGTATACAGAGATCATATGCTTACACCATAATCATTACACAAGCATACACAATCATCACTAACTAAGGGATGTGTAGGCAGTATGCAGTTTGTATATATAAGCAAGTACTTTGCAATTGATACAGCTCTCATTTCCTTCTTCATAGATCTCATATCATGCCTTCACAGAGGAAGCCACTTCACCTCCCAGCAGATCAGGTAGGAGGCTGTTCCACATTTACTCATCTCAGCCACCGTTTTTAATTGTTTTTTAATCTCCCACGTGGGCATATTTCTTTCTTTTTGTCTTTATTTGTTGAAAGTGTTTTTTGTTTTTCTTTTCTTTATTTCATTTTTTGTCTCGCTGGCTTAGTTAGTGTGCTAGGGCCACCTACAGGTGGATTAATTTTTTTTTTACTTTTCTCGCATGAATGGGAGTTATTTTTTGAAATTTAAGTAAATATTTCTGAGGGGAAAAAAGGTCTGAAATAACATCTAAATTGAACGATAGAATTGTCAAAATGGATGACAATGATGTGTTTATTAAGCTATATTTTGGAGTGTCATAATAAGGACAGTCTTTGTCTGTTGGCACATAATCACTGCATCATAACCAGCATTCATACTTTGAAGCGACAGTATTGCAAACTAGGTCTTTACCAAAAGGAAAATTCTGACTTTAACCTTTTATTTTTCTCCGGAATTCTGACCTAAAACTCTGAAGTAAGCCCCTTGTTAATGCTTGTGAAGAAAAAAATCAATACACGTAGGTGGCCCTGGTATGCTTCCGTACTCAGGAGCAGTTTCAATGCAAAACAAAATAAAACTCACTCACCTAACACTCCATCATATGTCGTTGGCTTTCACATTGTCTACAAACAAAATAAACTACTCCTTTTTGAAGTCTGTTTGTTAATTCATGCAAAATAATAATAGGAATAATAAAAATAATGGTACTTACTGACTAAAATACAAAGAAAATATGTTCTGCCATGCTATAGATGCAAAGATGCAGAACTATATACACTTTATTAATTAACCCAGACAGAGGTATCCAAAACACAGTTCAAAACCTAAGACAGCAGGCACAGGGAAAATATTATATCTAGCAGTCCCTTAGAGGCAAAGCAAACTTACAACCAAAGGACAGGCCGACAGAGATTGTACATAAGGCAGGCAGTAACATAGGCTAGACATGAGGATGAGAACTAAAGGCAAACCATATACTACACTTGACAGCTAAACACAGAAAAGTAAGGCACATACACATATGCAGGTATACATGTCCAATACTTTGCAATATGTAATGGTCTGTGTGTGTGTGTGTGTATTTATCATCCTCACCATCAGCTGCTTGATTGCCTACATGTGCGAGCCTAACACCTGCACCTGTGCTCTGCTTGCTGAGCCTCCTGGGGTGTGTTTTAGGTCCACTTTAGAAACAAGCTGTGCTGAATATGGAGGGAGATGGGAGGAAACAGTGACATTTTCAATATTTTTATTGATCTGCATATATTCGTATTTTGTAAATGCATATAAAATTAGAAATTGATGCCAACAGCACACGGAAAACAAAAGTTGCAACAGTGGCCTTTACATTTGCCTTTACATTAACTTTTACTTTTAACTATACTTTTAGATAGTTCAGGAATTTAGGAGGTTGCACTTTTGTACAATTTTTAGTAGGATATGGATCTGGACTGGCTGTCAGCCAATCAAGTACATACACTAGTGTTGTAGTTTAACTGTTAAATTAGATCTGGCAGTGCCCAGCTGAATAAGCATGACCTTGCCAGGAAGAGACTTTGCCTTGATGTCAAATTATGACTCTTGTAAAATGTACATTCACCTGACATGGTTATGTATTCATTTGAACGTCTGATATAAGCTCAGACCAAGAGAACTTGGTGGTGTTTCTTTGTATAATTTATACATGACTTCCTCCTTGTGTAATACAATTTCAGGTTGCATTTCTGCCTGTAGTGGTGGACTGTTTTTAGTACCAACAGTTTTCTAAATTACCCCAGAGGCCATGTGATTATGGTAACATGGCAGTTTCCCAGCCTGATGGCTCAAATGTTACATACATTCTACTATGGTTTTTGACCTTGCCCTTCATGCGCTGAGATGTGCTCAAATTCCCTAAATCTTTTCACAGTATAATATAATATAGATTCTGGAAGACCTAATTTCACTGCAATCTTGCATTGAGAAATGTTCCTTTGAACCTGTTGAACTATTATAGCCAGTCATTATACCTCACCTGCAGCCAATATTTAAAATCTTATTTTAACTCTGTCCCAACTTTTGTTGAGTATGTTACAGCCATCAAAATCTACCTTTGTATACAAAAAATGCAAAAAAATAATATAAATGTATATTTTTATTAAATAGTTTATATAAATTACGAAATAAAATTTCAGTGAAGTTCAGTAAAATATGATTTTTACTGCATTTTCAGGAAAAGTGGTTTGTAATTACAATCATTATTCTGGTATGTCTGTTTGACAAAAAATTAGGAAACCTGTCAATGATTATGGATGTGTGATGAAATGATTTGTAACTGTATGTGACCTATGACCCACCTTTTTTGCAGTTTGTTTTGTCCTGGAGGCTGCAAGGATGTGGCAGGAGAAATCTGGGGTCAGCATGGGCAAGGCTACAGAGATGTAAGCCCTCTTGTTTCTTAGGCTTTATCACATGCCTGGGCAAAAGCTTTGTTAATTTATTGTGTGATGACAATCCTTAAGCAATACAATAAATGAACACTAATAGCTTTTACTTTTTATTCTAAGGGTTAAAGTTTTGGTGTAATGTAATTTTATTAAAATTTGTAAGGGTGTACAACTTTTTCCCTTTTTTCTGTATTTGGCTTCAGTTGTTACTTTTATGATGAGAAATGACAATACTTGCTGCTGTGAATCTTCTAGCCCAACAGGGGGTCGGAATGAATTTTGAAATCCACAGGAATGCTTATATTTTCAGACCCACCTTGGTCCACAATTTGCTGCTACCTGCTCAGGTCTCCTATAAACACAACCACTGCCAAAATGGTGGCATTTTTTTTTGTCTTCAAATGCAAAGAAAATTCTGTTCAACTGGATGTCAGTGCATTGCACATATGCTTTGTCACCCAGACACAGAATCAATAAAAATACATGATAAAACTAATTAAACAGCTAACTTGTAGAGACCAGGAGTTAGCACTAAATGAAAACACATTTGGTGTTATGTCAGCCAGATGTTATTTTATCACTAGCTCAGTGAAATCTAATCACATGTTGTTATCAAAATGTCACTGCACTGAGGCATTAAAGCATGCTTAGCTGTATAGGAGGAATAAGAAGGGTTTAACAAAAGAGAATAAACATCCCTTGACTTAAGAGACCATGCAGTGTCTTTCCAATCTTAAACTGTCTCAATGTACCTTCACATTCCTGTTTGTGGTTGACATGATTGGAACCTGATGACTTTCCACCTTACAGTTCATGTAAAGCGAGGTTATTTATGTTACTCTAGCCCCCCTGTCAGCTCAAGGCAGTCTGGTCATTTTCCTCTGACCTCTCTCAACAACAAGATGTTTCCACCTGCTGAACAGCAAATTAATGGATGGTTTTATGTTTCTTTGTACCATTCTGCTCTCTTCTGATGATTCTGATGATTACTCGTTGGTAAAGTTGGGCACTGGAAACAATGCCATGCTCAAAATTACATTACAGTTTTTCTCCCCATTATGACACTTGATGTGAGCATTTAGGAGCTGGCTCACCATTACCAGAATTGCCAAGTAGCAAACATAGTGAGTTGCCATTTTAGGTCCCCAAACAATCCATGATTTTATATGATATTCAAAATTATTTCAACAGATCCCTTCAGTTTTCACATGGTTATTACTTTGTAATGAAACTGAACAAACCTATGTTGAATCATGCAGCCTCAAAGGAAACAAAATATAAGGCCTATTTTGTTAAACGATTTTGCATATAATGACACACAAATAAAGAAAATGTTTGAGATGAGATACAAGGGATCATTTACAGTACATTTTTGGAGGTTTTGTTACAGAGAGGGCTGGCAGGTAGTGATCACATGCTTTGAAGAAAAAAAAAACTATCTGGACTGTGAAGGGTGAGCCAGGCTGTTTAAATAAAGCCCTTGACCAGTAGTTACATTTTATACATTGTGCTTGTGCTAGTTGATTCACTGGTTTGATAATGAATCATGAAAAAATGAGCCAACACACAGGTGTTCCTGTTAAAGTGGACATTGACAATACAAATGCCCAGAATTTATTTCGGAAGGTATTGTTCGCACACTGGGTGTCAGTAGCCAAGTTATTTGCACCCAAACCCTAATCCTAATTAGTTTTAAATAGCGTAATACCTAATTTGAATGTAAATGGCCAAATAGTTGCAATATGACTGGCACCTGAGTGTGAATAGACACTCCAATTAAGTAAATATGGGGTATATACAGCTTTGTGTGCATGATGTATCATGGAATTTCATGTGCGCTTCATTAAAAGAATTTTCAGGTTTAAAAATGAAAATACAAAGTTGTGATTCGAGTCCTTTTCAGAGTTGTTCATATAAGCTTCTTTTTGTTGGGAGAAGAATTTTACTCTGTAGTTTTCCCTTGACCTGAGAAGAAACATTCCCAAAGCAGACAATTATGACAGAGGTTAGGATGGACTAGCTGTGTAAAATTGAACCTGCATGGGGAGATTGATTTTTTTTTTTATTTTTTTATTTTTTTTATTTTATTTTTTTTTTACAGCTGCTGCAGGAATACTAGTCTAGTATTTGAGCCTAGCCTCAAAACACCAATTCGAGGTGTCAGATGAAAATGCCAGCAATACTACATATAATGCTAATAACTCATGTTATATTTTGATGCCTATATCATGATTATGGTCCTATGAATAATATAATTTCTGCCTTGTGTGTTTTGTAGACCTCCGTACTATGTAAGGCTGCAGTCCATGCAGGGGTCATATCAGACAGCCTGGGTGGCATAATTAATGTGACCCAGCAGAGAGGCATCACACTGTATGAATCAAGTTTTGCTAATGGTGTCCTGTCCAGAACGTGAGTGTTCCAAACTGTCAGCTAAGCATATACTGTGGGAATATAAAATAAGCAAACCACTTTACATTTTGTTGCTGTGCAGCCTGAAATGTTTCTAGCTTTATAAAGTCAAGGCTACTTATAACAGTCAAGTGAAAGGTATAAGAGCAAGTTTTAAAATAAATAAATAAACAGAATCATCAGTATGTTTAAAAGATTATTCCCTCTTAAAAATACTTGTAAACCCACTTGGGGGTAACTAATTACCTTCACCATTATACACCAAGTGAGTTGAATTTCCTTTGAATTTCCCATTTGGGTCATTCTGTGTCAAATGGACCAATTTTGAAAAAGTGGGCTGCACTCGTCCCTCTGATTTTTATGATTTTTCTCTTGACTGTAGTGCCATAAAATTAATGCAGGCATGCAATTTTTTTTAGCTTTGTATCTTAATTATTTCCAAAGTTATAGTCATTTGAAAAATATGCAAATTTTTCTATTGTGAAAATCGAGGTTTGCCATTTTTGGAGCATAATAATTGCTCTTTTATATAAGTAAATTGTCTTGTTTTTCATTTTTCCTGCAGAAATGTTTTCACTGACCTCAGAAAAGCAAATACTTCATATTATTATAGAAATATTGTACACTGAAAATGGACATTTTTTTTTTTTTTTTATGCATTCTTAATAATTTTTTTCAGTATTTTCGGATGAGGATATCTCAACACCTAATGCAGCCAGATGCATGAAATTTACAAAAGTTATTCTCTGGGGCCCCTAAATAAATGGAATGCATTGAGAAAGCACATTAGTCGATGAACCTTCTTTTTATTAGCTCACAAATATTTCAAATTTCTGTCAAGGACAGTCATTGGGAAGATTTCGGACATCTGTCAATCTCAAGTTATAAATAATTACAAACCTAATATTTACTGATTTTATACCACCCAGGCTATATACAAAGACATTTGTAGGATTGTGGATGCCTTAGAATGATTTTTATCAGGATTCAAAAGTTAAATTAATTGTGGCCCAGGTGAAACATATTTGAAAAAAAAATTCCAGGCATAGATGCATGTCTTAGGTATTCAAAGCAATATTTTTGATCTTTTTATTTTTAGATTTTTTTTAACTTAAGTGCAAATATCTGCAACTGGCTGCATTGCATGTTGAGATATCCTCATTTGAAAATGGTGAAAAAATAATTGAGAATGCATAAAAATGAAAACGTGAAAAATGAAAAAATGATTTTTTTCATTGTACAATATTTCTATAATAATACGAAGTATAATTATTCTACTATACTTGCTTTTCTCAGCTCAATGGAAACTTTTCTGCAGGAAAAATGAAAAACATGACAATGTACTTATATAAAAGAGCAATTATTATGCTCCAAAAATGGCACAAATCAATTTGCACATTTTTTAAATGGCTATAACTTTGGAAATAATTAAGATACAAGGACCCTTCCTGAATTAAGCCATCCTTCCAAACTGGAAACTGGTCAGAGAGGCAACCAGGAGGCAATTCTATGGCAAGTTTGAAGCAGTTACAGGATGATGTTTTGTCAAAGAGTGGTCACTGTGTGCATGTGACAGCAGTATCACAAATGTGTCTTGTATCGGAGGGTTTCAAGAAAAAAAGCTGTCTCGATTGTGCGTTGCCAAAATGGACCTTGAAAATTCTGAGGCCTGATGGATAAAGGTGTAATGGCCAGATGAGATCAAAATTGATGAGAAAACTATTTATCCCTAACACCAAACGGTATATTGGGCAGAAAGCCAATACACCTTCCCATCCAAAGGACACCATATGCACAATAAACCATAGAGGTGGTTATATCCTGTTCTGGTGGTGTTTGTTTGCGGCAGGGACTGGGGCACTTGTCAAGATAAAAAGAAAAATACCATCAAATTCTTGAGGAAATCCTGCTGCCCTCTGCCAGAAAGTTTTCCATAGGAATAAGGTTAACCTTCCAGCATGATAAACACCCAAAGCACATAGCAAAGTTTATCACACAGGGGCTAAAGGAGGAAAAAGGTGAATGTCTCTGTGTGGCCTAGTCAGAATCCAGACATAAACCCTATTGAAAGTCTGTGGAATGAATTGAAGATTGTAGTGCACCAAAAGTCAGCATCTAATTCGTCTGTCCTGAACAGATCTGTAAAGAAGAGTGGCACAGTCTAGATAAGCAAAGTCAATAGAGAAATAT
>JAOUQZ010000044.1:18279479-18292790 GCA_028564935.1 Neosilurus hyrtlii
TGACTATTTTGAAGGAGGGTGATTATTTTCTATACCCACTGTAATCACTGTTCCCTGTAGGTGATCCGTTAAAAGTACCCACTATGCAAGCAAATTTCCATCCACATTTATCATTTCAACTGTGTGGTGGTAAATGTAATAGTTACTCAGCTGTTTGAGTGTACAATATGAGGAATATGCAAATCCATTTCTCACCCTGAAATCTCTTCTTTCCCCACAGAGGGCCATTGTCAGATAAGAGACTAGTCTTCCACAGAGGTAAATTCAGTACTGCTTGCAGTGATTAGAAGTATGTAACACTGATGCTGTTAAAAGCAAACACCTGTGTTTAGTTGACCACAAGTTTGTGTGCACTTAAATGCAGTTCTGTATTAGCTGGCGTATGATCAAGTGTGTAAACACTATACACATGATTATAGAGTAACTAACATGCAGTTCTAACTGAGACATCATGAAACAGTTACACCTTACCAGTATATAAGCATATAATGTAAAACAACTCATAATGTATTCCCTTCCATGTTCCTGTAACAGCATGTGATACCCTGTTAATGGTTATGACCTACAATGCATCCTCCATATTGGATGATGTTGACAAACTGAACTGGATTCCGGAAAATGGGGACTCAAGGGGAAGGTTTGTGAAGTGGCAGACCAGCACTGAGGATCAGCAGCCATGGCTGGAACTGGAATTCTTTAATCGGAGCAGTATCACAGGTCAGGAGGGTAGAAAAATGTATTGTCATGTACCATGTAATACGGTATATCCATCTTCCTTTAAAGGATTTTTGAGTGCACATCACTGAGTTGTCTCTTTTGTTAGCAGGTTTCTCTTTAATTTGTGGGCATACAATAGGCTGAACCACAGAATGTTAGGATGAACCAGTAATACCTGTCTATTTGGTCCCTAGTTTGATTGTATCATTGATTTTTTTTTTGTCCAGGAATAATAACTGAGGGACTGTCCAACTCTTTCGTTGAGACTTATATACTCAAGTTTAGCAGAGACAGAAAAACATGGAAAATTTACAAGGATGGAACGAGCAAAGAGAAAAAGGTCCCCATATAACAATCATACATATCACAATGTTATATTCTGTAATACAAAATAATGCAACCTGCCAACTTGAACATTAATTTTTAATCATATTGTATTACAGAATTTTTACTTTTTTCTTCTTTGTGTGCAGTTGTTCAAAGCCTCTTTTGATGGCCACACAACAGCTCTTAACAGCCTATTTCCCCCAATAACAGTCCGTTACCTCCAGATCTGGCCACAGCACTGGCATGGCAGAATGTCCATACAGGTGCAAGTGCTTGGCTGTACATTACCTGGACTTCGACCCCGATTAAACACTGGTGGTGAGGCACCATCTTTCTACTTACTAATAGCCTTTGCTCTGTGCTGAGGTTATATATATACATTACTTGTCCAAGAAAAAAATTCTTGACATAGCACATAGGTAATATGGCTTAGGAACTTCGCAGCAGAGCTTAGAACTGATAATTACATGGTGCACTGCATTCCATTGAGTTTGCTTAGTTTCCTGAATGCCATATTTATTAGTCCAGTCAATCCTCTCCTCAGGATCCAGCATGGTGAAGCCTGTTTCCACAGAAACCGTGCTGCTGAATGAGTTCTCTACTGAAAGTCCTGTGATCATTAGCTCAAGCCCAAGTAAGTTTTAACATTCACTGATTTGTAGTGATAATTATTCCTACTACATTCACACAGTGTATTTAATCTTCAGTAATTAGCATGAAGGCATAAAATTAGCAAGTAAGTACATATGTACAATATTTTACAATATGCATTTATTCAGTACATTTTTGTGTGGATGTGCTTTTGCACATCTTGCCCATGATAGGATCTGCACATGGGCAACATGATTCCTGCCCCAATGTTGCTTTTGCAGCTCCAATTTTTTTTACTACAGTTTTTTAAAATTGTTAGTCACTTGAAAGTGGTAATTAGCCGTTCTGTGCCATTTAGAAGCATCCACAGAGCCTGAGCCACATAATTGTTTTAGTATATAATACACAGAAAATAAGCAAAATAAAAAGCATTGCATTGTTTACTTTTTTACATTTTTAAAACAAATCAAGACAGATGCAATAGTTTTATAGTTTATTTTTATACATTTTATACATTATAGAGGCAAGACAGGTGAGCTTGTGCACACTGAGTAGAGGTGGCCAAGCAATGTGTTGATAATGGCATCTGTTTATAGCCTACACATTCAAAGTTAGTACATATTACGTACACATAACTATAACCATGCTCAGTAAAGGTGTGCTTTTAAACCCATTCAGAGTTTTAGTATATACTATGGGGAAATACAAGGTCAAACTAGAACGGAATTTTTATTTATTTTTTTCTATTTCCTAGTGCCTGTTCCATGTCACTATGACAAACTGTGTACATCATTTTGATTCAAGCACTATCCACATGGGATAATGTTTGTTAATCTCCTGAGGGAAGATCAGTGATCTGATTGGTCCACTATCAGGAATCACAAACATGGGAATCAGAAACACTGTTTCCATGTAGTATACTTAATGCAGTTATTAATGAGGGATTTATGAAGATTAACATATGTTGACCAGCTGACATAAAAGGTGTGTCAGAGCGTCATGGCCAATGCCTTCGCATCACTCTTGTTACATCTGGGTTTTTTTTTCAACATTTAATTTCTCTTTAAGGTATCTATCCCATGTGATATATTCAGTCAGCAAATTTGTTTGTTAATTTTGTGTACAGTCATGGAAAAAATAAGTACATCTCATGAAAACTAATAACTTTTTCAACATGTTTTTCAACAAGCAAACATTTTACCCTTTTTGATGCATTGCTTACAGGAAAAGGTGATGTACTTACAACAAATGGCAAATAAACTTAATATTTTGTAGCCTTTTTTAAAATAAACATTAAAGATAATTAATTCATTCATTTTCTGAACCACTTAATCCTAATCAGGGTCATGGGGAGGCTGGTGCCTGTCTTAGTCGACACTGGGCGAGGGCGGGGTACACCCTGGACAGCTCGCTAGGCTATAAAAGATCAGTCACATGAAAAAACACATTGATACATTCACATTACACCCTCAAGATCATAAAATTGTAAAGTGTTCAAGATTAGGTGCCTTTGAGGAGAAACTACTACTGTCTTGTTTTAAATTATCTAAAAAAGATCTTTAAAGCCCTCAGAAAAAGGTTGTGGATGCTGGCAAGAGATTTAAAAGAAAATTTCACTTTAAGGAGAAACATGTACAAGTGGCACAGATTTCAAACTACTGCCAGCTTTTCCAGGACTGGCTGCTACAGCCAATTCAGCCTGAGTGCCCATGGTTTGATGTAAAAAGATCTCTACAGAGAACAAAATTGAATCATAGGTAACTCTTGCAACATTTGTGTGAAAAACATAAATCTACAATTGGAGAAATGTGGGATGTGTGCCAGGAAAAAATACTTTGCTTTTTAGAGGAAGATTACACTTTGCCACTGACCATATAGAAAAAGACCAGGACCCAGGCCCATATGTGAATGGAGAAGAACCTCATACCAACTATAAAGCATGGTGGTGAAAAGGTTATGGTTATGGGTTGCTTCACTGCCTCAGGCAGGTTGCAGTCATTCATTCAACTATTAATTCTGCCTCATATCAAACAGTGCTTGAAGATATTCTGAGGCTATCTGTGGAAAGCTGAGGATAAACCAGGGGTAAAATGATCCTGAATATTGATCCTAAGCACACTACCATATTCACCATGGAATAGTTTAAAAGGGAAGTACATACAAGAATATGAAATATCAAACATCTTTCAACAAAAGGAAGATCAGCCAACATTTTCAGCAAGCCAGTGTGAGAGACTGGCAGACAATTATGCAAAACGCCCACAAGCAGTTATATCTGTTATAGAAAGCAATGCTAGTTTGTAAAGGTAGGGTGTACATACTTTCCCCACAGAAGAATATATAACTACTATTTATGTCTTTGTTAAATAAATGATTGGAAAAAAAAGATTTTCTTTTTCAAATTAGATTTTACTTCATCAATTTTATCTGTATTAAAGAGGGTGAAATATTTGTTGTTCAGATATTTTCTTAAAAAAATGCTTTACATGGAATGTGTGTGAAACTTGTGTGAAGTAGCACTCCTATTGTTATGTTCTGTATTCAACATTTTATGTTGTATTATTATTTCTGCATTTTAATGAAGATTTGGAGATAAAAATCGTCACAAACAAGCCTTTTACTTCATTTACTTATAGGTTCCAATCATCCACTGATATTGGTGGTGGGGGTGGTTCTGGGTGTGGCTCTGTGTGTGTGGTGTCTGTTGGCAGGACTGTTGTGGAGGAGGAGGTATGTTTTAAAACTCGCTATATAGGATGTGCAGTGCTGTCATTTCTAACAATGTGTTTATACTCAACACCAGTTTTTCCATTTAAACTGTTTCAGGAAAAAGGGTGCACACATGAAGAAGTGTTGCCTTGACACAGGTAGGTCCTCAGTACAGTGATAGTATTATTTTTATTTATATATTTTTATGTTTTTATGTGCCAGGTTTGCTTTCCTGTGGCTGCTTTCTAGCTAAATGCTTTTGTTTTTTGTGATTGTTAGGCTGTCAGGGTGTCAAAAAACTGCCATATACAGAATCAGAGCTTGTGTCCTACCCACTGACAAGGAGCATCCATGATAGCCTTCCTAACCCTCCTATCAATGGTGAGTGGTGTCAGATTAGCTCAAAATAAGCTTTTGCCTCAAAACGAGAAGCTTCTCTTCAAGCTTATGAACAGACATCAACAAAACTATGTTTGTTAGTGCTTAACTTACTGTATTGTATTACACACCTATTTGAGACAGGTATTACTCTCATGTTCTAATAATTAAATTAATTGGTTTGTGGGAAGATAGGACCTTTAAAATGTTTAAATCTGAGACCACCAACATTTGATTTGCAATAAATTTCAGCTGACATAATTTATTACCTGCTATACTCCAGGGAAATGATCCAATAAAATATTAATGTAGCAAATCATACAGAGATAACACGAGTCAATAAAAGGCTTGACAATATTTGTTGAGCTAAAGCTGTAGGGCATAAAAGTTTTTCCACTGAACACAGAAGAGGATAATTCTCTAGTTACTTCAGTAAAACTAGTGATTACCAATTCAGTATGAAGATAAGAGATAGCTCATGGTGGCTACAGCAGCAGGTCAGAGAGGGAACATGACCCTTCTGTTCCTCTATGGTATGGCTAAACCGCCAGAGAATCTCAAGAGAGTTTTTTTTCTCTTTCTGTCTCTTACTCTCCCTTTCAGTCACTCTGCAGCATAAATGTGCCTTTCTTTAGTCAGCTGAGCCTCTGTGAAAGGGACTCTGTAATTGGTGCCCAAATGAGGGGCACTTATGCTAGAGCAGCGCTCATGTCCAGTACCACCACCACCACCCTCCCTCCCACTCCCCACTCCCTCAGGCTAACAGATTCTACAGTGAGGCCTTCAGTCACAAATAGGACAGAGGGTCAAGACACTCAAACTGCCTTTACAGTCAATCTAATTAAAGCAGCTTCACCCAATTTGGAATTCCTTTAGTGTAGTGAATAATAGACATTCGTGTATACTACAGGGGAATGGTGTGATTTGATTGAATCAAAAGGACAGACACTCATGGTCTATACTATACATAAAAAAAATCATTGTTTTAGTTTGTTTATTCTTTAAGTTTCCATGCAGCTAAAGCGAGTCCTAAAGCTTTGAATTAGTTTCTGAGCTCACCTGCCGGTCAAGATTTTTAAAATATGTAAAAAACAAAAACGACTTTTAAAATCTTGTTTTTGTTTCCACATAAAAGATACTAAACTTTATTTATTTGTTTATTTATTTGTTTTTGGAATTTCCCCCATTTTTCTCCCTAATTTTAGTCGTTTCCAATTCCCACCCTTCAACTTTTTGCCTTCCCCATCACATGACCACCACCAACCAAAGAAGGGCGTAAGCAAGCACACACCCCCTCCGTGAAATGCGATGCTACCACCCGCCTCTTTTCGAACTGCTGCGCATGCGCATTTGGGGGCGGCCTAACACACTCGGAGGGAAAGCACTATCCGGCCCCTCGTATGAATGAGCTCACAGATGCCCATGATTGGCTGGTGATCGCTGTGAGTGATAGGAAAGTGAGCGTATGCCATCCCTCCCTCCCGTGAGAGCTCAGCCAATTAGCTCCCATGGACTCCCGGTCATGGATGGCTATGGCATCAACCCGGATTTGAACTTGCGATCTCTGGGTTGAAAAGGTACTAAACTTTGAATGAGTTTAAAAACACATTGCTACCTAAAACACTTGTGCTTTGCTTGCAGACTGCAAATTCACTTGCCTCTTCATACTTAAAATAATTTATGTAAAAATAAAATTTAATCTACTATTTATGTTCCCATGTAGTATACACTAAAACAATTAGTTGTCTCAGGCTTGGTAGATGTTGCTGAATTTATGTTCTGTCTTCGGGACTATTCGGTGACATACACCTTGCCTTCCACACATAAAGGTTAAGTATGTCATGCATAGTAACTGGGTGGGAGGCTAGTATAAGTGGGCTAGTAGAGCTAAAGCCCCTGCCTATTAATGAAAAAAGGCATTCATATTGTTGTTTTGACTGCAACAAGAAATAGTCTGCTCAAATATATTTTTTTCATCTGTACATTAATTACTTTGGACTTTTGTGGAACCACATGCAACAATGCAATCATATAGAAAGGACAAAGAACAGCTAGCAGATTTCTTTCTAGCTCCTGCTCTAGATTCATCAGTCACAGGAATGTGTCAGGGCTTGAAAGAGTTCTTGATTTTATCTCTTTTCAGTCTAATATTTTTCAACCTAATAGATGTAACACATCATCAGCAGGGATGAAGAAGACGCATGAAAAAAATCCCACTCACTTCCATTCTCATTCACTCACTTCATACTCTAAGTACAAATTTCACAAAAGAACAAACAGTAGAAGCACATGTGCAGCAGTTCATAAAGACAGAGGTGGCACCATCGCATGTCACCAAGGGGACCTGTGCATGCTTACGCCCCTCCCTGGTTGGTGGTGGTTGTATGTGATAGGTAGGCAACACTTGACAGGTGGGAACTGGGTACGACTAAAATTGGGGGAGAAAAAAAAATGTTTACTAATCAGTTTACTAATCCTTCAGTAAAGTTTTATCAAATAAGACCTTTCCCATGATTGATGAAACTGCCCCATATTATAACACAAAGACTTTGGTTTATGGTTCTTCTACTAGACCCCTAATTATATGGACAGTTTTATTCAGACACATTGATTCTTTTGGAATAGGTAGCACATTTGACTCAAATCTAATCAAAGTCTAATAATTAATTTTTTAAAAATGGCACTGATGTTTACATGATTTTCAAGATTGTAAACAAGAATAAAGAACTGCACATTTCTCTGTCAAACTACATACTTTTATTACATAGATTCTGTTTTGTGTTGTTTTTCTTTTTCAGACTATGCTGAGCCTGACGTTGTTGCAGTTGGACAGAAAGTGGGTGTCACCTTCCGGCCGCCTGTGGATGAAGGCTACACTGTTCCCTTCTCCATTAATCATTATGACACACCGAATCGGTTGCCTGAATATGCCGAGCCCCTGCGGCTTGAGCCAGAATACGCTACACCGTTCAATGAGCCGATTCTCGATCCCTCCATCACCACACAGCTAAAGACGACGCAGAACCCCTCTCACCTTCGCACAGCTCCCAGTGCTATACAGTATGACTGCCCTGCTCACCGACACCTTTCTAATGGATACTGCACTCCTTTTATCAATGGCACAGCAAACTATTCACAACCCCAGCCTGTAGATTCAGTAGTAAACCATACATATCACGAGCCCCTGTGAGCCGTCAACGCCCGCCTGTAAATCTTCCCGGTGAAGGTCATGTTTGCCGTTTTCAAATGTAAATATTAAAAGTCTCCAAGCTATTGGGAGACATAAAGAATCCACTCTTGGTTCATGTGAGAAGGAGATAGACCATGCACAAGTATATACTGTATTTATTATCATTGATATTATTTAGAAATGGACAAAATAAATTTTCATTTTTGTATAACTTTGTTAGAGGGAAGTGTACAGTGATCTATGGATTCACTTCCGTTTCATCCCTTCAACCAGCACCTCTCTGTACAGCCTTATAGCTTATTAATGACTATGAGGGAAGGCATAGCTGCAGAGGAATACAATCAGTGCTATGCACTCTAACTACAGATTTTTTCCTGTTATGAATGTTTTTGGGTGACTTTTACACTTATACTGTTTCTACATCCTTAAATAATTCAGCCTGAAAAAGCAACATTTTATATCCAAAGCACCTTTAAAATCACAAATGAAAAATTATAAAAGTGAACACGATTGATGTATTATTGGAACAATACCATTTTATCTGTTATTGACTAGTGACTGTTTTATATGAAGTTAATGATTAAGATTCTGTGTTGGACCAGTGACCGTTTGGTGTATTTCTGCAAGTGTTTTTTTTTTAAATAGAGACTAATATTAATATACAGAATGTGCATACTGTATGTGTGTATACTACAAAACATTTTCATTTTTTACTCCTCACACACAGACCATCATACTACCTGTTACAAATCTGAAAGGTATATTCTTCCCTCGTTCAGGTACTATATGATTTTGTGCTTTACATGAACTGAACAAATTTCATTTAGCATCCAATCAGATTCATAAACGGACATAAAACGTGTGCCAACTGATCATGTGGGGTGGCATGGTGGCGTACTGGTTAGGACGTCCACCTCACAGCAAGAAGGTCCTGGGTTGGAGTCCTGGGCTCAAGAATTTCTGTGTGGAGTCTGCATGTTCCCCTGTGCATGCGTGTATTTCCTGCAGGTACTTCGGTTGAAGTAATTGCCTATTCCAAATTGCCCGCAGTTGTTGGTGTGTGTGTGTGTGTGTGTGTGTCGTGCACTGGTCTGGTGAGCTGTTCGGGTGCAGTTGAGAACCCTGATAGGATTAAGCGGTTTGGCAAATGAGCGAGTGACTGAGTGATAATGCCAAGTTAGACTAGTGATTCTAGTAGCTAGTGGTGACCCTTCACTTACCAGGCATATTAAATAAACAAGAAATACAGTGTTATCTCTTGGAAATAAAATGGAATCGTCCGCAATGTATTTCTGAAACCATTTGCTTACTCCTGTACAAAAGTGTCAGTGACATGCACAAGATCATTCATCTTGTTACACAGTCTTGTTATTGGTATTGTTAGCAGACACAGAACCAAAACAAGAAGTAAAACAGGTCAATAAGAGATACTATGACAGAGCTGGGGTGGTTTCACTAGGAAACCTTTGTATTCAGCCAAAATGAACTGATAATAGAAGATAAAACAGAATGTTCACTAGTGAAAGGGCACTTTTACATGACAACATAACATTAACATAATTTCATTAAAAAGCATTTAAATTAAAGGTAGCACATTTTTTATTGTGCATTTTCAGTATTCATTCAATTTATGCCCTCAGTCGAATCCAACTCTGGCGACTCTATTATCTGTTTTTTTGGTGAGGTTTTTATAGGTAGGTCTTTATTTAACCTTTTCCCATTTACCCGGGATTGGGACCAGCATGCACCTTTATTGCAACAGTGAGATGACTGGGCCATTCACACTCACCTACACACCTAGTTAGCCTAATGTGCATGCCTTTGGACTATGGAAGGAAACCAGAGCACACAGAGGAAACCCACTGCAAGCACTGCAGCCGACCACAGTGCTCCAATCCATACCTTCTTGCTGTGAAGCAAGAGTGCTAACCCCAACACCACCGTGCACCTGGATATTACTGGTATTTAAGTAACAGAGTTCAAATCACCCGCATAACAGATGGACCTCGTGAGGAATAGAGATGTGCCTCCACCTTGTGGCTGTTATAAAAATAGTCCCTAAATGCAATCTGACTATAATAATAGTCTTCATTATATTATTTTTCAAATTTAGCACTGAAGATATTTTTAAAAGATGTACACTATGCTACAATAAAAACATATGTTCTAATAATTTTATTTTAATAAATGAATATATTTTAATTAAAGCAGTTCAGATTAATAACTAGACATTCATTCATTCATTCATGTTTAGTTACGATGCTGAATCTCAGTCAGGGATTTGAAGCTTGTCCCAGGAACACTGGGTACAAAGTGAGAGAATTCCCTCTGGAGACTCTAAAGCTGTGAAGTGGCTGTGGTCCCTCCCATCTAGAACAGTTGACTAATATATAGATTTAAGCCTTGCCTAAAGGTGGAGCCGCTGATGGATGTCTCTTGATAGGTGTCCGAGCCTGCGTGTATGTTTCACCGCCTTTCCTATCACTAGTTCTGCTTTCATTTGTTTCACCTCTTGTTAATTTAAGTAGCTATTTAATGAGTTCATGTTTTGTCAAGCTTCTAATTTCAGCATTTGCTCCATGAACATTTATTTACCTTCAAATCTGTCTGCTTATCTGAGTTAGACTGTGTATTCTTTATTATGTGCAAGTCTGAGCAGTGGTGTATGAGCCTCTATTTTTTTATATTTCACTTTTTTTATTAAGTATAAGGTTGCAAACCCCTGCAGAAGCCCAGGACAAACATGCATTCACTCTCTCATACACGCCTAGGGGCAATTTGGAGTATCCAGATAAGTTATAAACAGTTAGTTAACTGGTTTGGGAACGAAAGGTTGCTGCACATTCCCATCCTCCACCTTCATGGCTGAAGTGCCCTTGAACAAGGCAGCTAACCCCTAACTACTCTCCAGGCACCCCAATGTGTGTGGCAGCCCACAGCTCCGAGTGTGTGTGTGCTCAATTTGGAGGAGTTAAATGCAGAGGCAATAATTTCCCTTGTGGGATTAATAGAGTATAGCAAAATAAAATAAAAAATCTACACAATATGCATGTCGTTGGACTGTGGGAGGAAATCGGAGTCCACTGATTAGACTGAGTAATCTGGACATGATGTCATTATTCATTTGTAGTAGGAAACCCCTTTTTCTGTAAAACTATGTCCAGTGTTTGCTTGAAAGGTTCTGTTTCCTATACTCTTACTCTCCAAAAAGCACTTGTTGCTATCTGTATTTGTTGATACAACTGTACACTGTTTATATTATTCAATGTTCGAGCTCAGGCAGGTTTATAAGTCAGAGATTTTTGTTGCCTTTTTGTAAATCAAATAAAACCAACCCAGGTACTATTTAAGATGAGGCATGAATTAATTTATACATACTGTATTAATCCCACAAGATAAATCATTTAACCCATCCAAAGTGACACACACTCAGAGCAGAGGGTGCCCGGAGAGCAGTTGATGGATAGGTGCCTTGCTCAAAGGCTCTAGGGATGTGTATGGGTTGTAGAAAAAATTTTTAGATTCCTCCCTAATTTAATTTTACTATGTAAAGTTGCTTTGTGACCATGTCAATTGTAAAAAGCGCTATACAAATAAAACTGAATTGAATTGAATTGAACTTCAGCTGTGAAAGCGGAGGAAGGGAAGGTGCAGTGCACTCCACCACCGCACATTTTTCCTGCAGGTTCAGGAATCGAACCAGTGACCTTTCGGTCTCAAAGCCGCTTCTCTAACCATTAGGTTACGGCTGAACTTCTTTAAGTATATTGACATATTAGTATGAATACTAATTTGAATTCTAAATATTTATATATGGGGTGATCAATAACTTCTAAAATATGTTGCATGACAGGAAGTTACAAATGGTGTTTAGATATTTTAAAAGCATGAATAGTTGTTACAAATCTGTCTGAGTTTTCTTGCATAAACCTGTCAGTGCCCTGAAATTACTGAGATCCTGACTTCCCTATTTGGTTCCAGTTAATGTTTTGCTACTTCAGCTGTGCTTATGGGCTGCTGTAAATTATTTACACTAGCAAAACCCAGCACACATCCTTTCCTGACCCCATGTGTACTACAGAAGAATATATGAATAGCAACAGACAAAGTGCAAAACAATTTTGTCATCAGTCCATCCTGTCTGGGTTCTGAGGAAGGGAGTGCACTTGAAGTTAAACTTCTCTTTGAAATTCTTCATTTGAGCACAAACTAAGTGGGGGCTAAAAGAATTATGTAGTTTAAGAACCTTAAAATTTGTAGGACAGCACAAATACATTACCTGAGTGAGTAGGCATGAGTACATCTCCAGACTGATAATTTCTCTCCACACCTATGGTACAGTGTATTAGTAATGCTCTGAGCTGTACTAAACAGGAAATACTGGGCTTGTCCTGATATGAAATTGCTTGGTCCTTCCTTCTAGCACTCTAAAGAAATTCTGTTTCTCTCGTTAACCACTCCCTCTAACAAGTATGAGCAAGCAACAATGATAAAGCACATCAGAACAGGGAGGTTCCTCCCCTTCACCAGCTCAACTGCTCTGTACAAGACTATTATTCAATCCTGACTCTCAGGAACATATCTCACGACAGCCATGGACTTCAGTCTTCTGGTTGAGGATGTGTAAAGTGAAAGGTTACACTGGACCTCTAGTAGAAAGACTACCCCACAACTTACTACTGAGATCGATGACTTTGTGAGCCTTAACTAAGTAGGCCTGTTGTGATAAGATTGTCTTAAGCCTACAGAAGCCATGGACCTGACACTGTGGCAGTACCAGTTCCGTATCATCATGCTCGGTGATTCAACGGTGGGTAAGTCTTCCATGCTGAAGCGCTACACAGAGGGCCAGTTCCTGGAGTGTATCAATGAGACGGTTGGCGTGGACTTCTATGTGCATTTCCTGGAAGTGGAACCTGGTATAATGGTCAAACTCCAATTCTGGGACACAGCTGGACAGGAGAGGTTCAGGTACAACACACTGAATAGTATTGTATTTATTGTTAACTGTTTCAGATAGTGTGGGGGTTCTTGCTATCATGTTTGCACTATAGGAATTATTTCTTTGTGCAGTCTTGGCTCAGGATTATTGGAATGTTAATCTAATTGTTTTAAGGTTTTAGGGGAGGTAGCAGAACTGATTCTTAGATTGGACGACGTAAAACATTTTTAAAGCCCAGAAACACTAACAGTACAATAACAGATAGCAAATGATCACATTTGTATTAGCCCATTAGTTTACATTACTAACTAAACATTAATTCTTCTGGTTCACATAACACAATACTCCAATTCCACTTACAAACAAACTGGAATTGCGAATGTGTAATATATATATATATATATATATATATATATATATATATATATATATATATATATATATATATATATATATA
>JAOUQZ010000044.1:18292890-18320134 GCA_028564935.1 Neosilurus hyrtlii
AATTCTTTTGTGTGTGTGTGTGTGTGTGTGTGTGTGTGTGTGTGTGTGTGTGTGTGTGTTTTTTTTTTTTCTTCAAGGCAGCACATTAATCTAGCCTATTCATCAAACCCTTGGTTTACTTCAAATATTTTATATAACACATGAATTTACTGTGAGCATGTAAACAATGAGCTGTCATTGGAAAATACATGTGAATCTGCACATTCATACAATTATCTAGTCAGTCAATCATGTGGCTGCAATGTAATATGCAAATTATGCAGATACACTCTCATCATTTGCCGAGCCGCTTAATCCTACTAGAGTCACATCTCAGCTGGTATTGGGCAAAGGTGGGACACACAAGGCACAACCAGTCACACCAAGGGGCAATTGGGAACAGCCAATCAGCCTAATGTGCATGTCTTTCGACCGTGGGAAGAAACCGGAGTACCCAGAGGAAACCCACACTTGCAAGGAAGAACATGCAAACTCCACACAGAAATACTCATACCCAAGACCCAAACCCAGGACTTTCTTGCTGTGAGGTGGACGTGCTAATCACTAGGCCAAAGTGCCACCCTATGCGGATACCGTTCTCAAGTCAGCCAGCTGTGACCACGGGCTTAAGAAGTGAAATGATTGTGATCCATTGGTAAGAGGGATGGCATACTCTCTCCACACAGTGACACCAGTCAATTGTGAGCATCTGTAGGCTAATGTGTCCGGAAGAGTGCAGATATCACTTTCCTCTGTGTGTTATACTGCCCTGTAATGCAGCATGACATAACACTTCAGAAAGATATGACTTCTCATCTCACAGAGGAAGCACGTTAGCTTTCACCTTCCCTAGTTGGTTGCTGTTGTATAATACATGCAGAAACAATACACAGAATGGCAGCAACCAAAAACCATGCCAAGGTCAAAGTCCATCACATGCTGCTTTGTTTCATATTATGATGTTGATAGGAACATTAATTGAAGCTATTGACCTGTGACTGCATAATTTTATGCATTGTGCTGCTGCCCCATGAAAGGTTTCTATTAAAGTGGCCAGTGAGCATATATGTTAAAGATTTTTATGAATATTTTTGTCATGATATAATACTATACAAATGGTACATTATTATACCAATCCCAGACCTTTTAGTATATAGAGAATCAGATTAGTTACAAAAATGATATACATCTTTTATTAAATGTCTATATGGCCAAATATATGGAGACACCTCACCTGGTCTTCCTTAAACTGTTGCCCCAGAGTTTAACACACAGTTGTACAGAATGTCTTGGCAAGCTGTAGCATTAAGATTTCCCTTTACTAGAACTAAGAGGCCAAAACATGTTCCAGCATGATGACTCGTCTCTGAATAAAGTGAGGTTTCTGATGACATGGTATGCCACGGTTGCTGTGGAAGAACTTGACTGAATTATACACAGAGACCTGACATCAACCCCACTGTACAGCTTTGGGATGAACTAGAATACTGGTTTTCTTGTTCAACATCAATGCCCAACCTCACTAATTGTGTTAATGATGAATAAGCACATACCCTAACATTTATACTTCATAATGTAGTAGTAAGCTTCCTCAGATGTGTGGAAGCAAAGGTGGATTACGTCTATAATGAGATGTTTAACAAGCATGTATGGGTGTGATTGCTGTCATCCATATACTTTTGGCCATAGAGTGCATTTATGGATAACAAAAGCTTTTTTTACAACTGTATAATTGTTTAAGGGTACAGAACTTTTGGAATTAAGTTTTGGTATTTCCGCAGGAACACAGGCAAAAATTACAAGAGGTCAAAAATATTCCAAGAGGTTTTAAAGCCCTCATACACTCAAAATACAACAAAAATATCTGCTATTACATGATCACTATTTGTGTTGTAGGTCAGTGACGCGCTCCTACTACCGGAACTCCGTTGGAGGCCTGTTGGTGTTCGACGTGGGGAACCGTGCCTCGTTTGAGCATGTGAGAGACTGGTACTCAGAAGTGTGTGAGCATGTCATGCCTCATGCCATGATCTTTGTGCTGGTGGGCCATAAGAGTGACCGTGCGTTGAACGGAGAGCGCACTGTCTCCAAAGAAGAGGCTGAGAAGTTGGCTGCTCTACTCGGAACAAGGTATGTGGAAGCCTCGGCCAAAACGGGCCAGAATATCGAAGTGTGCTTTGAGTTACTGGCACAGCGAATCTACCAGGCGCTGCAGAGTGGACACGTGAGGCTGAGAGAGGGCTGGGATGGAATAAAGAGTTCTGCTGTGCAAGTACAACAATTACAGAGCCTTCAAGACAGTGAGCAAGCACAGGAGAAAAAACGCTGCTGTTAGCCTTTTACAGACTGTTGTATTAATTATACTACACAGGGACCATTGAATCATTGATGCCCAAAGTCTAGAGCTTTCTCTCTAAAAAGACTATTATCAATATGATATTGATACTAAGTAGATCATCAAGCACCAGTGATTACACCAGCTGGATTTACTTTCTGAAGATCGCATTCACTAAGAAAACAGCTGCTTTTTCATATTTCTTTTAAAACAACACCCAGAATTTGTTTTTTTATATTTCTTTTTCTATTCTCTCTTCGACATTAGCAACGCAGCGGTGTAGTGGTTAACACTGTCACCTCACATTAAGAAGCGTTCTGGGTTCAAACTAGGCAGCCAACCAGGACCTTTCTTTGTGTGCATGTCCTCCCTGTTCTCTTTAGGTACTCTGATTTTCTCCCACAGTCTAAAGATATAGGGATTAGGTCAACTGGCAACTGTAACTTGCCCATAGGTCTGACTGTGAGTATGAATGCTTATTTTGTCTAGGTGTCTGCCTGGCAGCCTGTCTAGGGTGTATCCAGTCTCATGCCTGAAGTCAGCTGGGACTGGCTCCAGCTACCCACTGACCCTGAAAGATAGGTGAAGTGGATAAAAGATGGATGTTCTTTTGGGTTTGATTTTTTATAGTTCTATGTTAATTTGTTGTGCTTGATTTGAATACAGAATGTTTACATGTACACTTTTCAAAATCATCTGCTTTGGAATGTTGTGCTGACATTGGATAGTGAAACAGAGGTTTTGGAATTATACAGCTGATATAATGCTTTTAATATGTCAGTGAGAGACATTACACAAAATATGTGTGCATAAAGCATTCAGTTGTAAATCTGTAACTGCTTTGACTTTGTTGAGGATCAAAACAGTTCAATACTTTAATATCAAATAATTCTTATATTAAATATTTCTTCTGAATATTAATTATTTAACTGTGTTGTCCAGACTGTGTTTCAGGGGAATTCAGCTATTGCCCTCATTTCTGCTGCATCACAACCTTACTAATACTGTCCTTTGGTGTACACACTATATATCTCACAATAAAAATTTTAAACAACAAATCTCAGCTCAGAGTTTTTCTCAGTGCATTTACTCGGTTGTTTCTGCTAAATCAAAGTGTTTGTAGATTATTAAAGTAAATCTGTGCACTCTAGATCAATCCCACTTCTGACAGAATTGTTTCTTGCCTTCAGATTTGATCTTGTAGAGCATGAAATCTGGATAACAGGTCCTTGCATATTGAGTTATATTAAATTAAGGTGACGTTTTGCTTCTGTAAGTAGTGGTCAGTAGAGGGAGATTTTGTTTGAGGTATTTCATAAATAAAATATTAGTAGTAAAGTATATTATCTCATGTGCTGTTATAAACTATTTTCATAAGTCTGTGTCCATATGACACTGACACCCATAGTTTATCTGTGTGTTGAGCATCCCAAAATAAAGAAATTCTAGCTGTGGGGATTTGCGTTCTGGTTTCAGGCCTCTGAGCAAGTCACTGAGGTTCTTCACCTCCAACCTTGGCCAACCATTTCTTCATGGGCCTCACTTTGTCTTCAGCTGTACTGTCATTGACATCTTTTAACAGGTTTAGGCCTCTTATTTCCAGTGAAGACAATCATAACACCACATCATGTAAAGACTTTCTATCATTATATATAATTATGTGGTTCTAATTTTGTGGCAACACTTTGGAAAAGGTCGGCATCTAGGGTTCATGATCAGTCCTACTATCTGCATCTGTTCTTAAATGCAAGCAAAAAAATGTCATTTGTAAACTACAAATCACATTGCTGGGTTAGAATACTGGTGTTTATTATCAAGTTTCTCTCATAGAGCTTCCATTCCTTACTGGCAATTATTCAAGAAATGTAATGAATTACTACAGGTTACTGGTTTTACTGGTTCGAAATCCATTAGTTAACTCTGCTTTCTGGGGCGGCACTGTGGCGTAGTGGTTAGCACGTCACCCTCACGGGAAGAAAGTCCTGGGCTTGGGTTTTTCTGGGTTGAGTTTGCATGCTCCCCCCGTGCTTGAGTGGGTTTCTTCTAAGTAATCTGGTTTCCTCCCACAATCCAAAGACATGCACGTTAGGCTAATAGGATATTCTCAGCTGCCCCTAAAAGTGAGTGTGAATGTGTTTGTGTGTTGATCCTGTCTTGTGTGAATGGTCTGGTGAACTGTTCAGGGTGTACCCCAGTTTCGCCCAGAGTCGGCTGAGATAGTCACCAGCCTCCCTGTGACCCTAAGAGGAGTAAGCAGTTTGGCAAATGAGTGAGTGGGAGCTCATCTTTCTGCTTCCTCTTTTCCTCTACTTTTTGTTCCCTTTTCCTCTGTCAACTTCCTCATAGGTAAGAACTCATTATTTTAACAGTGCTGCCATTTAAACAATTCATGCAAGCCACAAACATTCTAAAGAGATGATGAGCCTTTACATAAGTTTACACTTTGATAACTCTGGCACACATACAGCTGGACGGGCAAAAGATTGCTAGAAGATATTATTGCTGGCTGATTGCCTTCTTAAACTGCTCAGCGGAAATACGTCCTGTCAGTCCACAGACCATTAATTTTAATAGTCTGTCTGATGCAAATCTCTTATTTTAAACACAGACACACCAGAGGACTCTGTAAAGTACACTGCCTAGCCAAAAATAAGTCACAGTTTGGATTAAAGCTACTTAAGCGCAGTTTATGGAATAATGACTCACTCACACACTCATTTGCCGAACTGCTTAATCCTATTAGAGTCACGGGGAAGCTGGCACCTATCTTAGCGGGGTACACCCTGAACAGCTCGCCAGTTCTTTGCAGGGTGACGCATGCACGCACAGAGAATCAATCACACCCACATCCACACCTTGGGGCAATTTGGAACAATTAGCCTAATGTGCATGTCTTTGGACTGTGGGAGTAAACCGGAGTACCAAGTGGAAACCACCACAGGCACGGGGAGAACATGCAAACTCCATACAGAAACGCCCTCACCAAGCCCAGGACCTTCTTGCTGTGAAGTGGGCGTGCTAACCAGTATGCCACTGTGTTAGGATAAACACTGCAGTGCCTAATATGTTTCAGGCTGCAGCAAGATTAAGAACTGTCCAACACATCACTTATATCATAATGGTGAACCTTCCACTTCACAAAAGAAAGGTGGTATGAAAAAAACCTGGTTGATCATTATTAAAGATCGCTTTAACCCTTGAAGTTGAATTGTATAAAAAAGGTCAACAGTAGAACTCACAGCTACTGTGTTTAATACTGAAAGTAAAAGCATTTTCACATACCGTATGTGACAAGAACCCTACAGCACTGGGACTATACAGCGGTGTGGCCATAGGAAATCCACTTTTTAGTGAGAATAATCAGCATATTAATTATTAATTTGCAAGTGAGTATAAAGATTGGACTTTGGAGCAATGCAAAAAGGTCATGTGGTCTGATGAGTCCAGATTAGCCCTGTTCCAGGGCAATGGGCCTATCACGGTAAGAAGCGTAATGCGGCCGCTGTAGAAGCCTCTGAAGGCAGTGTCATGATCTGGGGTTGTTTAGTTTGGTCAGCTCAAGGCTCAGTTATGTGGCAGTAAAATGAATTCAGTTATTGACCTGAATGTACCAAATGACCACATTATCCCATTAATGGATTTTCTCTATGTGATGGCACAGATGAAAATAAGTAGAATGTGACCTTAAAAAACCTCCCACATCTCAAAGATAATAATAATTTTTTTTTTAAAAAGGTAACTAAACTATTATGTGCACACATTAAACTTCAATACAGTTTTTATTCATCATTATTTGCACATATTAAATAATAATTTACATTTTGTATTTATTTAACTTTTTAAATAAAATGTTGTGTTTTCTGGGTCACTCGTTTTTTGGGGGTCATCTTGCACTGGGTTGCTACATAGGGTTGTGTAATAAACAATCAAAGCTAAAAGAGAAATACGTCCAGAGAAATACTGGAGTGTGTTTTTTAACTAGGCAGCGTATATCATCATTTAAAGCGTCAGATGCTTCCTTGGACTTTGCCGATGGCAACAGTTACTGTAAATGACATTGCTGTTATACTGGTTGGACATTTGTAAGAGGAGGGACTGGGGAAGTCCTACAAACTGGCTTCATGGTGTGTGCGCACCATGAAGTTCGGCGATGACTGTTCACTGTTCGGCGATGACTCAATCACACCACATAGACGAAGGAAGCAGTGACAATCATCACAATGCAATCACCCCAGATCCTGGAATGTATTTCATTTGTTCTTAAAACGGCTTTACTGTTATTTTTCTTTTTACACTTCCCATTTCTCCTTCAAATAACTCCATCATAAACTCACCACACATTCATATATTTGTGTATTCATATAAATATATGAATACATAAATAAATACATTTTATATACAAATATATGAATACATGAATAATAATTCATGTATTCATATACAAAAAATATTCACTGACACTCAATCAGCGTCTCACACTAAGCATTCTATTACGTCACCGTGTTCATGGTTGTGGTGGATCCCAATTCTGGGTGTGAGATGAATACACCCTCAATGAGACACAAGTCTCAACAGGGCACCATGAACACACGTTCACAAACTCTTCAGAGACCAATCCACTTAAATATAAAAAGAGAACCTGGAGGAAACCTACAGTCAAGAAAAGAAAATGGTAAACTCCACACAAAGAACCTGAGCTCAGGATCCATGCAAGAACCCCGGAGCTGTGCTATAGCAATCTCTTTATCTTCTCTCATGATACTGTCACTTCTCTGTGTATAGTGGTATTTGTCTATTACTGAGACAACTCAAACTAGAATGAAAGTGTTTGATTCTGTCAAACCCAAAGTTATGACAAAAAAAAATTTATTCTGTTTAAGACATGCTGTGAACTTCAATGCACTCAGAGTTGATCAGAAGTTAGAAACAACTCAAGCTTTTTTATCTACTATCATTTCCCTAACTTTTATTTCAGGACCAATTCAAGGAAGACTGGGAAGATAAACACATTAAATTTCCTCAGCTCAGAGGTGTACATTGGCCTAACCTCAGTGAACTGAGTTACATTGTCCTGAATTCTTCTTGGTCAATGCCTAATATAGCAGACAACATACTTCACTCTGGTTTAATCACTGCTGTCCTCACAGCATTTTTATTTCTATCTCCATAGATCTCTCTGCTCTTCTATCTTTTCTTTCCCCATTCTTCCTTTACAAAAAATATAATACTAATATAAATAAATACCAGGTGTCACTGACGGGTTCTATAAGGGTTGCAAAACTCCAGGAATTTTAAAAGTAAGAAATGTTCCATGAGAATTAATGCAAATAAAATGGAAGTTTGCTGCAGGTTTGCCTTCAACAGGGAACTCATAAGTAGTCGGGAAAAAAAAAATATCACAGCACATTCTTAGCTAAACCAACCAGATTTAATACAAATTCATTTGAATATATAAAATTATAACTTTCCATTCTATCATTATATAAACCACAAGCATACAACACACAACTTACTCCAAAACTACTGCGGTCACTGTGTGCATGCACTGTGCATTCGTCTAAGACATACACAGCTAACTTCTATAATCCTGCACCCTATAATAGAAAATAAATATATTAAAAACATTAGAAATTTTGCATGTATATGTTTTTGATTTTGATATAATGTTTTAATCCCGCAAAGGAAATTTAGCTTCTGCATTTAATGCATTCAAAGTGAGCACGTGTGCGCACACACACACACACACACACACACACACACACACACACACACACACACACACGGAGCAGTGGGCTGCCCTACACAGCGCCTGGAGAGCAGCATCTTCTTATGACAAAACAAAATGTATATATTTATGTTTGCATATGACACAGTTGTACCAATTACACAAATTGCCATAATTCCCATACATTTTTTTTTAATTTCCCAGTTAAAAATCCCATTGAAAATTTACTGGAAAGTTTCCATATCCCAGCCTTCAGCAGAACTGTCTTTGCTAACATGGCTTATTTCAACACTATATACGTTTGTCTTGCAATCTAAGAAGAACGTAGATATTCAAATAATTTTATTTTTGGAAAAACAAAACAGATAAACATATATAGAACCATGATGCAGAATTACAAAGGTTACAAACCCCACAAAAATCCTTCAGAATCCAATTAACATAAGGCTTCTGACAATTCTGTGATTTGGCTACACTATAACTGCAAAACTGTGACACAAATCTTACTTTCGGACTACATACTATAAACACTGCAAAAATACATGCCATGTGTGACTACCTGCCCCGGGTCGATACTTTTCTAAATAAAACCATTTAAACACTTACTAGAATGGGCAAAACTGCAAAAGACCAATGTTACATAAGTACTAGGAAAAGTACTGCATATGTGAAGTCCCTGACGGAACATAATACAGCTCCAATACAGAAAGCCTCAATACACCACCATAACAAATACAACTACCATCAAATAACAAGCATTTCTGCAAGCCATATTGCAGTAATGATTATTAACATTCATTTGCCCAAGCAAATAAAATGTAATATTCATTAGTAATAATAATGATGATGAAATGCTAGCAATCTCAGCTAGAATTGAATAGCAGTTTTGGAAAGAATAAAAATTGTTATGCAAACCCCATATTGCAAAAGGCTACATGGGTATCATGGTTCAACGGAAAATGTTTTGCTCTTACAAGTTGACTACGTTGTACAATTAAATTCTAACCAGATTCACTTAAGGAGCAAATAGTAGCACCTTAATTTAAAACAATTTGAAAATGCTATTAAGCAGGTAGTATGTCACCACCAAAAAAAAATCAAATACATGTATCTAGCAATAACATTGTTAACTATACACACTTCATATGCAATAAGCATTAATAAGTTTCTTTTTTAACAATGTCCATATAATCTCTCACCAAAATGAAAGACCTCTGGACACATTTCATTTGAGAATAAGGGCAGTCATAACAACTCACCCAGAGTCTCTACCACTCCAGGCATTACTAAACTCTTTTTGAAAAATTTGCCGAGTTAATGGTGGTTTCCAAAAATAAGAAATAGTAAATGTAATGATATATAAATGTGTATACAATGATGGATATTCACAAGATACAGTTTCTATACAATATTATAGTGCCCGGTGTTAGAAATGAGTAGCCACAGTGAACTGATCCAATCATCATGTCTTTATGCAGCATTTGAGCTCTACTCTAGAATTCAGGTCTACAGCAGTAGAGCCTATTATATTCATACCAAGAACAAAACACAACTTACAGTTTAAACAACAGTTTGGGCAAGTGATTGTGACATCTGTAAAGGTAAAAACATAGGAAACAGTTGCTAGAAGCGCTGATAACAGCACATCCATCAGCCTGCTTTTCCAAAAACATCCTCCTCTGAGCCAAAATCCACAAAAACCCGCAAAAAAAAGAGCAAGAAAAATGTCGGCCTTCTGCATTCTTCCTATTTTTTGGTCGTCTTGCGAATCAGTGCCATTCTCTGGAAGAAAGGGGGAGGGGGGGAGAGATATTGAGTAAAATAGTCCCTTTGTCCTTTATGATCTGTCTGTGTTTTGTATGCAAGATCTGAAAGCATGAAGACCGACCTGTTTGTGTGCTTCTGTAGTACACGCCTTTTTGTATGGTCGGATTTCATCTGAGCCAAAGCCAGGGATCCACATGTTCCACTGACGCTCTGTAGAGTCACAGCACAGAAGCAGCTTGTAATCAGTAAAAACTTCAATCACAGATACAGGGGATTATATTCGAAGTTCACCTTAAGCTTTAATGCAGCACATGCTTCAAACCAACCACAATCCAACACTAGAGAAATACCAATCCGAGTTTTGCCAGTAAATCTAGTTGCTCGGATGCCCAGCTGATGCAAGGTTCCACAGCACTTCTCATCTACTTGACACCAAGCACAGTTTGAACTGATTTCACTGCTAATGAAATCATTGACAACTAACTCGCGCTACACTTTCAGAATCAAAAGTGACATTCCTGGTGTATCTCACTTCTTAAACAACTGAGGATAACTGGGACTATCTAGTGTAATCATTTTCATTACATGGTTGTAAATGGGGTTTACTTTTAAACCTGCTACTACTGTACTTTTGAGTTCGGTTATACTGTCTGCACACGCTCGTCAGTGTTATCCAAGTAGAAAACCGCAACACACCTCCTTCAAATGCACACCAATAAAGCCTGTTCAACACAACAGATGCAGAACTTAGCTTAATTACTCTATTTCACACAAAAGTAAAATGCTAGATTTCCTTTGATGAAAACATTAGCCAATTAAAAGTTTTGGTGGAGGAACTGCAATCACTGGCGTTTGTCATTCCTTCCGTCCATCTGTTTGTCTGTCCTGAATCCTGACCACACTCTTGCAAGTTTTCGCCCGACTTGGTGGGGACACTACTCTACCTGAGTCCCAGAAATGATTTGATTTTGGAATGCCAAGGTCAAAGGTACAGGTCAGAATAAGGTCAAAGTATTACTGAACTACAGAATACGTAGAACCTCACAATGAGTGCCAATAAACATGCCTTTAATGGAACACAAACAGGTAATTATGTATGGATTTTCAAATGAGACACTTAGCTCTGACCTTAAAGACCTCATGTCACTAAAGAAATTTGTGGAAAACAGAGACAAAGAGTAAGATTCACTATTTATAATGCCACCAAAAACACTTAATTCTGTTATAAAATGGTTGAGAAATAACAGAAAGAGCATCCTAGACAGATGAACAATGCCCCCATTGCCACTGATCCGCCACTATTATTTTTGTAACCAGGAGTTTATCCTGAATGGGGCAGGCCTGGAGCTGTGTAAACAAGCGAGAAATGGCGAGCGATGTGGAAAGATTTTCTGATAGCTCTTCTGATCAGTTCTTTAAAAAAATTATGCGTGGCCACGTATTATTAACTCTTTTTTTATCCAATGTCACCAGAGGGAAGACAGAAGAAAAAAATATTGGTTTCTCATGCACACGAGAAAGTAGAATACAGTATGTATATAAATGGAAATACGTGACTTAATTGGGGTGTATTTTAACTCAGCTCTAAAGACATTGCAGCAATTTCTTGTACGCCCTTAAGGGGGAACAGGGGAAAAAAAATAATATATATATATATATATATATATATATAAAACCAACCAAAAGAAGTCTCTCACACAAATGACGAGACGAGCAAGATTTCCTATATCCAGGATATGGAAGCATAATTCTCCAATCACAAAGAGCAATTCTGTTTTTTTTTTTAAAGGACTCACCAAGGTGCAGCTGAACATCCTTTACTTCCAGAGTGTTCGACTTGCGATGACGGGCAAGCTGACAGGCTGCAGTCACGACACTCTCTATAAAATCATCAGCAACCTGCAGCAACATCTGAAAGATAGGGAGAGAGAAGTGTGTCCCAAATCAAGAGAGTAATCATGACATTCAGTTAAATACTGATACAACCATTAGGTCATATAGCAAAGATCATATGGGAAAAACATTCATGATCATGGCACGATCTAAATACCTGACAAAAACCTGTAACCATTTTATAATGATATGTTCCATGTATTGCATGAATACACATAAATATATGAATATAAACCATTGACCGTGACTTCATGCAATACATGGAACATATTATAAAATGGTTACAGGTTTTCGCACTACGAGAAGGGAGTGATCAATTACCTCCTCAACATCTTCATCAAGCTGCTCGTTGGGATCAATTTCCCGCACAAGGTCCTGCAGTTTCTTCTTACTGAGTACCTGAAAAACATAGAGGAATTAATAAACTAGATCAGATTCATACAGGAATGTAATGAGTTGCGAGCTTTTTGTATGAGTAAAGAGCTTTTCATATGTAAAACAGGTCTGAAGCTAAAAAAACTAAATATTAGGTTGCATACTTTTAGGTACACACATCATGCTTGTTTAATACTCGATGATTTATATGATAAAATCCCAAATGTGCTCAAATCCCATTTGACTCCCATTCACAGAGAGCTCCACAAACTTTAACACAATTCAGTATGAGATGAAATACTGCAGTGATTAATTAGAGCCTATCCATTTTCAGGCACTACTGTCATCATTAATCATTCAAAGAGTAATGAAATGTTTGCGTCCATTATGAGAGCAGAAATACCTCTTCACATGTGCCTGCCATGACATTTGTGACAATTAAATAGAACACTCTCAGGAATAACTGGACCTGCGACATTTCAGAATTGCTTGTGTAGTTCATTGAGGTGTAGACAGCCTCACCTGAGTTCCTTCAGGACTCACTCTCCCAGCAGACCCTGAGGTTGCCAGGCCTTTACCCGGAACTGCAGTGCTATTGGCCATGCTGGTGGCGAGGGGCGGGGTTGGTGAGCTCTCCGCTTTCACAGCACTGTACAGGTTGGATCGGCCAGGCTGCTGTTGATATTGATTCATGCTGATCTCAGCAAAAACAGTAAGTCATGAGCCTCTTGTCAGGCTGTGTTCAACTGTAAAAAATAATAATAATATTACAAATACAAGGATTAGTTGACCTGAATAAGTAGGATTTATATTAATCAAACATCCTGAAATATAACACTCCTCTATAAAAAAAAAACTTTTAACTAGCCATCTCTTAAAGCAAGGAGAAGTGATTACATCTCATAGTGTTGATGAATATGCTTAATATTTTCATTTTACAAAATATCTGATGGAGTAAAAGAAGTGTGGTGTCATGTGTTGGTTAATCTTAAATCTTTTAAATCTTAATCATAAATATTTTTTTTCCGCTAGAGGCCGCTGTGGAATTCTGGGACTCGGCTACAGTGAAACTGTCATTGTCATTGTGTAATTCGCTAATGATCTCAGTTAAGTGCCACCCTATAAATCATCAGTGTCTGATAGATCCACAGCATTTGGGTGTCATTAGTATAAATGACATCCATGTAAATATGATAGTATAGCAGGAAAATATTTGTAATAAATGACTACTTGGTGACTGGTAAACATAGCACACTCATGCACAGTGATGCAGCAGTCACATGTGCTCACACATGATCCATAAAAGGCAGCTGACAGTCATGTCTTAAATTAAGCAAATTAAAAAGCAATGGGGCAAACCAAGATCCTAAAAAGGCACAGAGTCTTAATAAAAGAAAATGAAACCGAAAAAATGGAAGAGCCATTTGACACTTTTTCGACAACTGCTCATAATCCAGTGCCATACAGCTGTTCCTGTATTTCTGAAGGACAACACAATGACACAGATGAGTAGCACAAACCACACACCAATGAGTTGTGTTGTATACTAAGTAAGTGGACAAAAGGTTTTTTCATTGAGCTCAGAGGGGGTCGTTAGGAGGGACTGCTGGTGGGTAAGCTTCCAAATTTATTTTGGTGGTTTCCAGTTCTGTGCATACAAAAGCACACACTATTAATTGTCAAAATTAATTACACAAATTTGCTTAGTCCATATTTCAGAATTGGGTTAATCAATAAAGTGATTCTCTGGCACATAACCACTGCATCATAAACAGTATTCATACCTTGAAGTGATGTTGTTGTGAACCCCCAACCATCGACCTGACCCCCACCCGCTGACCTCACAAGAACTACAATACCAGAATTCTAACGCATGAGGTTCAGGGTGTTCTGAATTCTTTTCTTCCTGTCATCCTGCTGGATAATCTCTCAGATAGTGTTCAAGTACCTCAAGTTTTACAAATATTTAATGGGCATGTTGGATCTAGAGCTCCCCTTTCAGCAGTACCGCATTCTGGTTGGACAGACACGTAAGTCTATGGTCATAATGATGACTTTCCAAATTCTGTATCAGAAGACTCGCAACTTTGCAACTGTGGCACACTATGTGGCCAAAAACTATGAGGACACCAGCCTATGTGCATGTTGAATATTCCACTGAAAAGCTGGTGTCCCCTTTACTGCTATGAAACATGCATCAATCCTCTCACTAACCAGTCCTAGCTATCCAATTATATGTAGGTGAAGGGATTTGCTCTCCAAGAGCATTAGGGTAGGCACTCTCCATGCAACTGCTCATGCACAGCGCCTTGTGGCATCATTTTTTCTGTACTTCGAAAAAGTACACATATTGCCAAATCTTAACAGAACCTTCGCACAGCTGATTACGATTATCTTAACTAACTTTATACAAAATTCCATGACAATTGATGCTTTCTTGAACCCCTTTCTGGACTTTTTGTCAATCTGGCTCTTTTAATTGCTCTGATTTGCATTAAAACAACGATCCAGAATAACGATAACTTTAAATGTCAGGTTTCTTCGCTCACATTCAAGATTCTTTATTGTAATTATGTTCACACAAAATTTTATTGTATATGTATATGCCTCCAATTTTAACAAATAGATTATAATTTAGTTCTTTGGTATTATCAGAAAACAAATGTAAATTTATGTACTTGAAAGAAACATCCAAGTGCCTGATTAGTGAGGAGACTGCCGGCCTGGTGTGCAGTTGTGCCAAAGGTGTTTGGTGAGGTTGAGGTCAGGGCTTTGAGCAGGGCACTTGAGTTCTTCCAACCAACCTCAACAAATCATGTTTTCATGTTTGGTCCTTATGTATTCTTTGGAGAACAGTCATGCAGGAACTAGTTTAATTCCCTTTGTTCTAGTGAGGAGAAATGATAATAATACAGCACACAGGCAATTCTGTACACATTTGTGCTTCCAGCTTCGAGTTAAAAGTCTGAGGAAGGCCTCCACATGGGTGTGATGCTCAAGTGTTTTGTCCTTAGTCTGTTTATATACGGGTTTTTCTTTTTCCTTTTCGCCTTTCAAAGGTTGAGTATTTAGTTATTTCGTTGTAACGTTATTGTGTATGCCGTAATAATTGTCAACTGTTTACGCCTCACCGGAAGTTTACTGCGCAAAGCATCATGGGAATGAAGGACTTAGCAGTTTAGAATTAGCAACCATATTTTGACATAATAACTGGCCTTCCATTACCAACAGTGGTTAAAAAGAAGTCTATAAATGACTGAGATCTCTTAGACTTACATTTACATAATTAACTTACAAACATCACTTTGACTTCTCACAATGGCGTCACAACCGCTAGCTCGTCGTTATCAAACATTAGTTAGTTAACCTCCAAATAACTAAAAATATCTACAACGTAAGGAAAAATCCAAAAAATCACAGCATCCAAATTCCCATCAACGTGTTCAGAGCCAACATTAAGTGACCTTAGACACTGTTTTCCCGACCTGCTCGCTATACGCTAGGCGTAAAGCAACACAAAGCAGATAGCTGTTGTATTGAGGAATAGTATCAAGAATAATATTTGGCTAACGTTTTTGACTGTCCACACCCAACACAAATTATTATACATCTTAAATCTTCCGCGACTGCTCCATGTTTATGTTTTCCTACAGTTTACGCTGTATGCTAATCCACTTTGTAGCTAGCTAACGACACAAAAGCATTCTGATGCTGTCGAATGGCTAACATAATGTTGAATATAGTGCCCGTAATGTTTTGCGATATGATATAATACCTTGTATTGAAGCGTTGTATTATTTGTCCATCCTCTATGGAACTGTCCTATTAAATTATTTCACTTTATAATATAGCAAATGTACAACCCCTCTATTAGCTATTCAGCTGTGTTATACACAGTAGTGACAAGACTGACGACCGGAAATGGCACATAACAAAATAAAAGTCTCTCTCTCTCTGTGTGTGTGTGTGTGTGTGTGTGTGTGTGTGTGTGTGTGTGTGTGTGTGTGTGAACTGACTCTGTAATCATAAAGACTGTCCTTATGTCCTTATTCCAAGACTCATATAAGCACATATTGACTTTTAACACACTTTGCTTACTTTTAATAAGCTCTAAATGAGTCCATTTGGTCACTCAACATAGTGCATTTCTTGTATTAATTAACTACTATCATTAAGTGATTAGTTTAAAGAAATCAATAAAAATATGAGCAGTAAAGTTTTTAAAGAACTGAAACATTTATTTTGTCTTACAAGTTAACAGATTTAAAAATATGTATCCCCTAATACTGTACATCCCAGTAACCTCCAGATTTCACGAGATCCGATCTCACCAGCACCCAAACCCTTCATTGTTAAACAACCCGTAAATGAAACTGATCTAATAGTAAAATACTGACAAGCTTCTACACAATAAAATGGTACCTCATACAGATTAGTCTGCATCCAGGTATGTGCTTTTGATTCTATGCAGACAGTTTGTTTTCTATAGAGACTAGTCCATTAAAAGGTTACATAGAATTGCATTGAATAAAGGGCACCATTTCCAGTTTATTGTGGCAAACTGACATTTTTTTTTTTTTTGCAAAGATGCGTTATGTAGCACTGACTATTTATGATCTCTTTCCACAAATATAATACAAAAATATTTTATAAAACCCCCAACACTATATTAATGGTGAGTAAATTGTTATATTTTGTGTTCTGATGTAGCAATACCTTAAAATACTACATTAACACTTGTAAAATGCAATAGGTCTCTTCCACTCTCACACGAAATTATCAAAAGTAAAAAATAATAAACAATAATAAGTCATAATGGATCTCAGGAAGGGTAACAGGAATTGTCTTCAAGTGAAGATATATGTAAGGAGTCTCATATCCCATCTATGAGGCTGATGGGTATTTTAGTTGAGAGAGAGCTTCAAGTCTGGAGAACACCTGCCTCTGTGGTCGCTGTATGAGTCTCTGTGACAAGAGAAATAGACAATTTCTCAGAACACTGTTCAAACAGCAACATATTCCACACACCAATTTAAATGTTTTGGGGTTTCATTGATCACAAATAATGGATTGCCTGAAGTGAATTTTTAATTATTATTTTCATCTTTATATGTTTTGTGTGTGAACAGAGAACACAAGATGTTCTCAAAAGATGATATGTGTGGTATGGGCAGCAAGCTGGTGCAGTGGTGAGTACCGTCACCTCACAACACAAAGGCTCTGGGACTGAAACTTTCGGCTGACCTGGGTCTTTCTGTGTGGATGGATCTTTCTGTTTGCGTGTTCTTCCCATGTGTTTACTCCAGGTACTCCAGTTTCCTCCTGCAGTCCAAAGGCATGCAGATTAGGTTAACTGGTTACTCTAAATTGCCCAAAGGTGTGAATATGTGAATGGTTCTTTGTGTCTGCGTTAACCTTGCAGTAGATAGCCAATCTGCCCAGGGTGTACCTCACCTCTTGCCTGAAGTTAGCTGGCACTGGCTACCGTAAGACCCTTATAAATAAGTGGTACAGATGCTAGTACATGGATGGCTGGTTTCAGTGGTTAGCACTATCACCTCACAACAGGAAGATAACAGGTCATTTCTGTGTGGGGTTCACATGTTCTTTCTGTGCCTGGGTGGGTTTCCTCCAGGTACTACCCACAGTCGAAATACATGCAAATCAATTGGCTGATATAAATTGTCCATAGCTGTGGATGACAATGTGCATTATACTCTGATAGACTAATAACATGTTTTGGGGCGTACCCCACCTCTCACCAAAAGTAAGCTGGGAATGGCTCTGGCTTCCCCGCAACCCTGATGAATAATCAGTACAGCTAGATTGATGGATAAACGGACAATGAATGGATGGATATCAGTGGTTGAGTTTACCATGGTGAAAGTCTGCACACTTTGATCAGATAGTTCTCCAGTTTTCCTGCAGCTGCTAAAAGCAGGCCAAAGTAGGGTGGTGAGGGCTTAATGGGGCGAGAAGTGAACTCTGGATGGTACTGCACTCCCACAAAGAAAGTGTGATCTGTCAAAACAAAAAAAGAAAGCTCTAATACAAACCTTTGTCCTCCATAGGAAATGAAATACTGTACCTTCACCAACCTTGCATTTCAATGATTTCCATTCGTTGGCCCTCCTTATCTTGGCCCACAAAGTAAAGGCCTTTTTCCTCAAAGTGGTGCTTTAGCTCCGGATTCACCTGAAGTAAATGTGCCCGAGACCAGTTGTTTGTAATTAAAAGCTGTCCACGCACAAACAGATCACATGGTTCATTGTGTTTAAGTAAATACATACCTCAAAACGATGTCTGTGTCTTTCATCAACATACTCAGGATCTCCATACAGTTTTCCTAAAATGGCAAAAGACTGAAAATTTATTTCAGTCAACAACATCATGAAAATCATTCAATAATCTTTCTACATATATATGTACACTTACTGAGAATACTGGTGGTGCTTTTGAAGATAGTTCGCCTTTTTCCCAACCTCATGGTGCCACCCATTTGTCCTGGATTATGTTCTGGCATTTCAATCACCTACATGGACAGGAAAGAGGATTTTTTTTTAGAGATGCACAATCAGTATCCGTATTAACAACACTATGAACTTCACTATGAGGCAGTAATGTAATATCACAGCAATGTATAACTACAAATTTCATCACAAAATGTTTTCAAAAGTTTGCTTACTACAGGGTGCTTTGTGTTTGGATCAAATTCAGTGGAGGTGGCATCTAAACAGAGACACAATATGATTTCCAGTATAAAAAAATAATTAAAAACTGGGAGAGCCTCTCATGCAGCTTACCTTCCCAGCCAAGCACATTGCGGGCAAATTCACAGACAGCGAGCTGCATGCCCAGACAAACACCTGCAAACCACATTTACACTGTATATGTTGGTGTACAAGCTTTCCAGTTAATGGCATTAAGTACTCTAACCTCCTCTCTTACTACCTAAAAAGGGTTTTTTCCTTGTCCTTGCCCAGTTAATAGCATGTATTTTTCCCTCAGTACCTCGTACTCCAAAACCTCCTGGTACCAAAACACCACTGGAAGTGGAAATAAACAGACAAAATATTTAAAGCAGACATATTTTATCAGTTTATAATTTAAACAGTTAATTGCACTGAAGCACGTATCTAAAAATATTTACATTTTTCTGTATAACATTTTGTGCATTATAGGCAGCAGCATATGAATAATTCTGCTGTTCAAACAGAACCCTTAAAATAGAAATGCAGTTTCTACAATGCAGTGGAATATAAAACAAATAAACACTTTTCCAATCATTCTGTGCTTTAACTTCATTCATATCATTACAGTATGTCTGCACCAGCTATAAGGGTGTCCAAACCTACTCACAATGAGATCCAGCAGCCATTGCAGCGTGATTTCTCCTGTTTAACTCATTGATTTTGGCTTGCAATAGACCATCAGGTGTAGCTTCTCCTGGGTTTAAATGAAAATCTGCACCATACCAGCCCTTTCTAGATAAGCTTGGACATCCCTATGCCACAGGTGCAGCTGTATGATAAACTATTATACAGTGTTCAGTCATGTGTTTTGTGACACTGAGCTCACTCGGCACTGCAGAGCTTCTGCCAGGCTTCGTGATACTTCACCGGTTCTTCTTGTTTTGTGCTCTGCTCTAGGTATACAGAGTCTATGAACTAAAACAGAAAAACACTTCTGAAATTTACTGAAATTAAGAAAGTAAATGTGCGACCGATCACCACAAAAAAGTCTGCCCAAGTCCTCAAGTTTCATTACAAGATGGCATGGTAATAATAGTGAAATGTCTCCCCCTTCTGGGCATCTGATGAACATTCATTCACATATTACTTGCACTTATTAACCTTAATGGATTTTTTCAAGTTATTCCATCGAAGTGTTACCGCCAAATTTTAATAGCTTGTTACTTATACCACACCATACTCTGTAAAAAAAATCACTTTGTAATTTGTTAAACTTGTTGAGTTATACTGAAGACAAACTAGTTAACTAACTAAATAATTAAGTTACCAATACAGATGAAAAAAATTACCTCCTAACGGAGGTAAAAACTTATTTGTAGTTTAAAGCATTTGTTCATCAGACTTTGTTAAGAAAATTTAATTTACTAAAGACTCTTTTTGTGGTGATGGGCCATATATACAGGTGAAACTCAAAAAATTAAAACATCGTGCAAAAGCTTAATATTCAAATTTTTCAAGTTTCACCTATATACTGTACAGTAAATATCCTCACAAGGACACATGTAACCAAGGTAGATAGCCATACATGACCAATGAAATATCAATAACAACAGAGATAAGCATAAATTACTCATAATTGGAGTCATTAGTCAAAAACATGTCTTACTTTCACCTCTACTTTATAGTTGATTGCAAGGGCAGAATGTTCCAGTGCTTTAATAACTGATGCGTAGGAGTCTGAAAATCTGGTGTACTTTCCAACTAATGCAATTGATATGCTTTCCAAGAGACGATCAGTTCTGTGAAAAACAAGCCAGAATACACAGAAAACAATATACATTTCCTGCTTACTTTTTGTAGCATTGTTTTATTTAAAATATAAAATGAATGAGACATAGAGAACCTGACCTATCTGACATTTCTTTCCACTTGGCAAGCATCCTCTGGGGTTTTGGCTCTATGGGCAGGTTCAGCCATCTGCAAAAAAAGTTCACCACTCCCTGATCCTCCATAAGAAGTGGAACTCTATAAAGTGAGGACACATCGGGTATGCAGATGACCTAAAAAAAGACAGAGGGTACAGATTAGGGGTGTTTATCGGTTCCTGGGCAGGTATCAGGTAATAAAACACACAAGCTGTTGTGATATAAGAAATATTTTTTAGTCAAAGCTCTCTGTTAGATATGTGCAAGTACCTGTGCTGGCTCTACATGACAAAACATTGAGATCTTCTCTTTTACTGCAGTGTCCAGAGGTGTAGCACAGCGGCAAACTATCTAAAGTAATAGAAACTTATTAACAAAGAAGAGTCTAAACTATCCCAGATTGAACAAATGCAGCTCTCGTTTCATATTCAGTCAAATGCATAAAATCTTGACATGATATTATAGCTCAAGCCTCTGACCAGATGACACTGACATCAGTAAATACTTCAGTAGATGATAGGTGACACATCATGGTGGTAGTGGTTAGCACGTTTGCCTCACAGCAAGAAGGCCTGGGTTTGATTCCGGGGCTCGGCCGTTTCTGTGTGGAGTTTGCATGTTTTCCCTGTGCTTGCGTGGGTGTCCTCTGGGTACTCGGTTTGCTCCGACAGCCCGAAAACATGTACAGTAGGCTAATTGGCTGCTCCAAATCACCCGTAGGTGTGAGGATGAATGGTTATGTGTGTGTATGCCCTACGATGGCCTGGTGAGATGTTCAGGATATACCTCACCCTCGCCCAGAGTAGGCTGAGATGGGCGCCAGCCTCCCCACAACACTAATTGGAATTAAGTGTATTAGAAAATGAATAAATGAACATCATGGCGGACATGTGCTTTCTTTCCTACAATTCACATTTTACCTTTAAGTGAAAAAAAGTGTTTGAGTGTTATTACACGACGTTGCTGAATTCTCAAATCTAGATTGGATTTTTGGTTCTGATGACAATTCTTCCAGCTCCAAGGTAAATTACAAGTATATGTAAGGGACAGATTCTACAAACTTGTATGGAAGATGTGCCACATCATCTATTCCTAATGATGGATAAACAAAAAAAACAGATTTGTTTAGGGGGGAAAAATCCATCACTGACATAGTGAAGTTGTTGTTTGTTTAGTATTTATGGAAGGACTTTTAAGTATCAGCACTTTGTTACTGTCGGTAAGGTTTCTGTAGGCTCAGGAGGTTTTTTGTTTCTCAGTTTCAGGACAAGCTGCACTTTTTTGTGTTAACTTCCAGATAGACAAAGAAAAAATAGTGGCCAGTGCGGAATGACTATATGTTACAAAGAGTGTTTTTTATAATAATTAAAAAAAAAAATAAAAAATAAAAGTTGTTCTAGGAAGAATAACACAAATTGAATATGCTGTAACACAACCCTGTCATTAATTTTTTTATTAATGTTAGTTAACTAATATTAGTTTTGCTATAACAGCATGCCCTGCTCCTTGCGTAGTATACAATAATAATATTTGTCATTTATTTTTTTCCATAATATTTCATTATTATTGAGGAAGGGGTCATTTACTGATACTTGCTCCAGGATAATTTCTATACAGAATGAATGTCAATCTGAATTTTTTATTTCATTTTCGTTTCATTTTCCGAACCACTTCATCCTTTGTTAGGGGTCAGAAAGGATGAACCTTTTTGCTGTGAGGTGGAAGAGTTAACCACTACGCCAGTGTCCCGCACCTTTCATGAATTATCAGCATATAAATCCCAGCACAATTATAATCCAGACATCTACTTAATAATATATGCAAAGATGAGACTTAAACACATGAAGATATGGGATTTGCCTTACCAGATCAGGTGACAGGCCCAGACCTCGCAGCTCCCGCACACTATTTTGTGTAGGTTTAGTCTTCTGCTCTCCTGTAGTACGGGGCTGAGAAGAAAAAAAAATATTATTATTATTATTATTATTATTATTATTGTTGTTGTTGTTGTTATTTAACACCACCCCATATTCTCCCATAATATTAGTTGTATCCAATTCCCACTCTTCAAGTATTGCCCTCCCTATCACACACCCACCACCAACCAGGGAGGGGCGTAAGCATGCACATGCCCCCTCCATGACGTGCCACCCGCTTCTGTACAAACTGCTGTGCGTGTGTATTTGGGGGCGGTATAATACACTCGGAGGGAAAGCAGTATCCAACCCCTCGTACGAATGAGCTGACAGACGCCCATGATTAGCTGGTGATTGCTGTGAATGACAGGGAAGTGAGCGAAGGTTATACCTCCCTCCCTTGAGAGCTCGGCCAATTAGCTCCCATGGACTCCCAGTCATGGATGGCTGTGGCACCAACATGGATTCAAACTCACAATCTTCAGGTTGATAGTCACGCAACTTGTTGATGTGCCACTCAGGAGTCAATTATTACCTCCGCCAATGAGGTTAGGTTTTCACCGGCGTTTGTTGGTTTGTTTGTTTGTCTGTCAGTTAGCAACATTACTCAAAAAGTTATTCACGGATTTTAACGAAATTTTCAGGATAGCTAGGACATGATACAAGCAACAATTGATTAAAGTTTGGCAGTGATCCAGATTATAATAGGGATCCGGGAAATGTTAATGGTTTTTTTTTGTGGCTTGGATGGGGGTCTGAGTTCTCTGAGTGCTTTTCTAATTATTATTGTTATTATTATTTAAGCCACAAGAACAGTTTCATTCAAACATTAGTGATCTTAACACCGTGGTAGTAAATGCTATAAAGTGTGATTAAGCTGTAAAGTGTAAATATACGATATGATTCTGATTTGAGTGGTTTCCTACCTGTGGAACAAGACTGACATGTATATTGCAGAAGTTCTCACGTTTTATTTTGAACTGGAACTGTCTGAAGGCTTCTATGAACGGCATACTTTCAATGTCTCCCACTGTGCCTCCTAACTGTGACAAACAAACAAGTATTTGTTGAAAGAAAACAGTGTGAGGGTAATTATGCATCACCACGCATTTTTCAACATGGCCAGTACAGTCACACCTCTATGACACAGACTTCAGGCTCGACCCCATCATCATCCACTGACACTTTAGCTTGCTGCATAACCCATTCCTGAATGGCATCAGTGATGTGTGGGACCACTAGGAGACACAGTACAGAACACATCACTACAGTCCACCAACAAATTTACAAAAATCCTTGATATATCTTACTCAATCATTTGCAAAGCCACTTAATCCTACTAGGATTGTGGGAGGCTGCAGCCTATCTCAGCCGATGCTGGCTGAAAGCGGAGTACACCCTGAACAGTTCACCAGACTGTTACAGGGCCAACACACACACAACCATTCCCACTCACACCTAGGGGCAATTTGGAACAGACAACTAGCCTAATGTGCATGTCTTTGGACTGTGGGAGGAAACCAAATTACCCAGAAGATAAAAAGCATGGGGAGAACATGCAAACTCCACATAGAAACGCCCGAGGTGGACATGCTAACCACTACACCACTGTGCCACCCAAAATGTTTGACTTTTTATTTTCGTGTACATCAGTGCATGTGATTTACATTACCTGAAGGAGCAGGCATCTCTACACTGAACTCTGTTCAAATGCTAATTTGAATATAGCCAAAAGCAACACCATAAAACCTGTTTGACATCATTTATACTTCGAGTAACCTGGCTGTGGCTTAATCACAATGCAAAAGCAATATTTAGTTCAGTTCTATAATCCACATGCAATAGAAATGCAAAATTTAAATATGCTGGTCCTAATCATAAATATTATAAGGATTATACCATATATATCCTTTCAGAGTGCACTTCCCGGTTTGATGAGATCAAGAACTCTGCACTGTTTGAGTCTTTTGTGGGGATTATATGACTTTTGAGCTTCTGTTTTGGAATGATTAAACAAAGTGTAATAAATTTGATACTTGCTATAATTGCTGTCAGTGGGAAAAAAAAGGTTTATAAAGCAGGACCTGACTGGACAGAGGCAAGAGAGAAAAGTCTATCGTTCCAAACAAGCTTGTTTTAAACAAACAAGCAACCAAAAACCTCAAACAAAAGCAACAATTACATGCTTACTTTTGATGTCACTATTATGTCCTATTAATGAGACACACCTTGCACAGTTTTACCAAGATAATCTCCTCGCCTCTCTTTCATTATAACAGACTGGTAAACCTTGCCGGTGGTGAGGTTGTTGTTTTTGGTTAGCTGGATATCCAGAAAGCGTTCATAATTCCCCAAATCCAGATCAACTTCACCACCATCATCCAGAACATACACTTCACCTGAAAGACAACAACATGGTGTGTGTGTGCATGATGCTGAAAGGCAGTAAAGAAAGTAAGGAAGCACTCCATTCAACTGTATGTAGGGAAACGCACCATGCTCATAGGGCGAGAATGTGCCTGCATCAATATTAATATAAGGATCGATCTTGATGGCGGTGACATGGAGGCCACAGGATTTGAGGATTGTTCCCACACTGCTGGCAATTATACCTTTACCAATTCCGGAAATAACACCACCGGTGACCAAGATGTACTTCATATTTGTGACAAAACCTAGACAGAATGAAAGCAGTTGATTTCATACGACTCATTCAGTTTCTTCTGTGTATGCCATGAGAAACGCAGTGCAACGTGATATTATTGTATCTCTATTTCTTTTCAGTAAACATATCAGAAGAAATTCCTTCTCATGTCAACGCCGTTTTGAATATAAGCTGTCAGGCATTTGCAGGTCATAGCATGTTTCCACTTAAAGCTAGTAATCTTGTTTTAGCAACTCATTAGAAGTGATTTTTCAAAATGTACTCTGTGTTTATTTTTATTTTGTAACAGTGGTGTGAGTCATGACACGCCGTCCAGCCAATCTACTTATTATCAATCTTATATAGTTTTAGTCTTGAGTAAGCAGACCTGTGACTGGAGAAAAAAAAAAGCAGAAAAACATGCAGAGGGCAGAGTATGATGCAAGAGATACGCAAGTAATTTAGCTACATAAAAAAAGTGAACTAAGCAACATGGCAAGCCATGGGACCCTGCAATAAGTGAAAAAAATCAATAACTGACCATTTGATTGGTGAATAAACAATGTCAAAGTAGGGATGGATCTTACACGCATATGTCGGACATATCACATGGAATAATTTTATATTCATATTATATTAATTTCATTTATTATCAGAGCGGCCGACACACTCACTTGTGATGTCCACAATAACCAAAGCTCTGTTGTCTATTTATTTTCAAAGTTATTGCACTGTGGGAACAAATTACAACACAAGTTAAAAAAATACATGCAAATAAAATTCAGGTACATTAAATAAATAGTTAGCATACATTATCACATTTTACTAAAACTATTCTGACTTACATTTTATACATGAACAGCTACTTACTTTATTTCCTCTTTACTTCTGTTGAACTGTTTTTTATATTTACTACTCAACTGATTACTAATATAACTATTACTGTTACTATAACTATTACTATCACTATAACTATTATTGTTACTATAGCTACTACTATACTATAACTACTATAACTATTATTGTTACTATAGCTACTACTATAACTACTATAACCATTATTGTAACTATAGCTACTACTACTACTACTACTATAAATACTATAACCATTATTGTTACTATAACTATTACTATACTATAACTACCATAACTATTACTATACTATAACTATTTGCATAAAGGTATGTGGTTTCTGGTGGACTATAAATGTAGTAAACAGCTTTCATATGTAATGCAATGAAGAATTGAAGTTCTGCAACTTACAAATCAGTCACCCTGTTTTGAAAATTCCTAGAATCACAAGAGAGCTGCTCTCAGGAACCCGTGCGCGTCTGTGTGTGTGTGTGTGTGTGTGTGTGTGCGGCTAAGAGCTCAGATATCTGCCTGCAGCAAGTAGGTACATGAATATTAAACGTATTGCGTCACCAGCCCACCAGTCACCAGAAGCGGACATCCTCCTGTTTATGTACTCAAGTAGTGCATGGCTGAGTGATCAGATCGAAACGCCGAGCTTCTTCTCCCCAGCGAGCACAAGTGGGGTATGACATGCATTAGGGCGCACGTGTGTGGTGGTGGGGAGGGGCTCCTCTGTATTATTACACTATCCAATGCGCCTGCGCACGTGTGGACCTGGACACGTGGAGATGAAACACAAACAACACCGCGGATGGAAGACTTAATAAGGCAAAGTCACTGATCCATTATATAAAAAAGGAAATCTGGTTTTACGGTGAAACACTTACTGCTATAACACCAAGTTTTGCAGTCTCAGCCGACTCTGGGCAAAAGTGGGGTGCACCCTGAACTCCTTGCCAGTTCATTTCAGGGCCAACACACACAAGCACACAAAGCACACCACCGAGGACGCCATCGCACACCTCCAACACACAGCCCTGAATCATCTGGACAGCGGGAAGGGGAATTATGTGAAAATGTTGTTTGTTGACTACAGCTCAGCGTTTAACACCATAATCCCCTCCACACTCACCAATAA
>JAOUQZ010000044.1:18329836-18344285 GCA_028564935.1 Neosilurus hyrtlii
TGTGTGTGTGTGTGTGTGAGAGAGAGAGAGAGAGAGAGAGAGAGAGAGAGAGAGAGAGAGAGAGAGAGAGAGAGAGCTTGGTTAATTAAAGTATTTGAGACCTTGTCCATAAAATTTACAATCAGCATTTAATCCAGTGAGGATTGCTGTAATCTGGTACCCCTTGGCTTGGTGACCTGGTCCTAATGGGATTTTATTTTTATACAATCATTCACTCTTCATTTTATGAAGGACACATGAAGTCAGGTAGATATACTGCAGCCCTGTCATGTGATTCTGAGCTGGAAAGGGCCTAGAATACATACCATACTTGGATCACTGTCATTTATTGAATTTAAATTGTGTTATTTATTTTATGCTCTCAACAAACAAACACACACTATTTTTTTTAGATAAACAGATGTGGTGACAGTTAGTTGTAAGGATATCCTGAATATTTCACAATCTCTCCACTTCTCCACTTCTACCAGCAGCTAACAAGCTGTTTTCCACATCACAGTGTTATAGTCCTGTAAAACGTAAGGGTAAAGATAATTAAACATTACATTTATTATTTCATTTTCATAATCAATCTTAAAACATTTTCTGTAACACTATGGATATGTTTTGGCCAATTTGGAATGTGTGTAGTTATAATTGTCCAAAATGTTGAGGGTCATCAATAGGCTTATGTTATTTTTAGAGAAACATTCCTATCCAACTGACTGACCTTAACACTACAATACTTAACAATGACAAAAAAAGCAAAATCATGACTTAATTTTAATTTAAAGAATTATTAAGAATTATAAAGCATTATAACATAACATCTACAAACAAGAAGGTAGCAAAAAAAATTGTGTTTAAAATTATATTGAACATTAAAAAGAGTATCTTTCACCTACATCTCTCTGGCACACACACACACACACACACACACACACACACACACACACACCACACACAGAGTTACATTGTAAACAGTATGAGCTGTGGATCACTGCTGACTCACCACCTGTCGCCCAGGTGCAAGTCCAAGTGACCGGTTCAGCTCGGGTAGGAGTCATCACGGTCAGGGAAAACAACACACATATCTTTCAGTCACAAGCCTCCCAATATGTTTCTTCTGACAGTGATATTCCCACATCATTTTACATCAATCTATTAATGCACACCTACTGTTAGAATGAAAAATCATTGCACCCATCCATTTGTATCAATCAACAGCAGCTTCTGGGCACCATTATTTCTTTCCATCAGATACTCAGTAGGAGTTGGTGATTCAGAAATCTATCTATTAAAGGACAAGAGGGAACAACTAAGTAATTGCACATTTACTCTGATAAAGTCCATTGTGTGTTATTTTCAAAGCATACACGTGTGTCTGTGCTATTGTATGTGCGTGTGTGGGTGTGTGGGTGGATACTTGAACCGCAGAATGACTGGACCGACCATCTGGGCCTGGAGAAGTCGGCATGCTGTCAGTGTTTCATCCGCCCTTCTTGTCAAGCTTTAATCCTGCAGTAACCCAGAAGCAGATGCCACTGGCACGAGGGAGGAATAGTGAGAAGGAGCTGCAGCACAACGCTAAGCTATGTCCAGCCTGACTTATATAAACACCATAGGTGTTAATTCAACATTAGGGATGCTGCTTTATAGATGGCAGATGGTCTGATTTGTATTTGTGAGCAGCTCCCTGCTGCCAAAAAAATGACAAAATAAAAAGAAGTAGATAAAAAGGTTCAAAGAGTCACAGCACTTTGTCAGTCTAATTTGACCTAAATTCATATATAGAGCAGCTTAATGAAAGAATCAGTTTTGTGAAGGAGGCAGGAGTGCTTGATTAAGCTCTGAATTGTTCATGATAACTGTAATCTAACAAACTGCTTCAAAAATTTCAGTTTTTTTTTTTGATGTATAAGAACCTGCTGTGAACTAATGTACATCGGAAACCTACCAGTGACAGCGATCTGGCAGCATTAAATTTGATTTCGATCTATATCCTAAATATCCTAATTACATACCCCGGGAGAGTCAGGAAGCCAAACAGCAATTTGAAAGTGTCAGTTAGCACAAAGTCTGCTAGCAAAAGAAGCAGCAAAAAGGTGATGCCAGAAAATATGAAAACATCCCCAAAATCTGGGTATAGAACATTGATGACCATCCTTTATTTTATATGTCATGCTGTTGAGTTCCTTAATCTGATTTGTCTGATGGTGCTGAATAATCTTCCGTAACATTCAACCTATTTCTGATAACAGTTTATGTATTAGGTATTTATTAAGGTGCACATTCTAATATGTTAAAACATCTTTTAATTATACATAGATCAAAACATGTTAAATAACAAAGGAAAACATTCATTTATCTGATAAAGTAAGGGCATTTATTCAGAAGTAATAGAATGAGATTTGCAATCATTGGTAAATCAGTGTGGTATAGAAGAATTATAAAACACTTAGGGATGTGCTGGAAAACAATACACAAAGGGCGTTATACCACACTATTATGGATTATTTTCCCATAACAACAGGCCCCATTGTGTTTCGTTCCTTATTTATTAAACTACTTTGTAAATGTACAATTACTGTCTTTAGCCCATCTGTTGCACGTTTTGTCAGCCTTCGGCTATTCTGTCCATCAGTTTAAAAGGGTCCCCTATAAGATCACCACTGACCAGATATTCTTTCATTACTGGTCTGTTCTGAATCAAGCAGAGATATCTTTGTGCCAGAACTACACACACACTGTCACATCAGCGATGTTAAACAGTAAGAATACCCCCCCCCTCACCAAAATAATATTACATAAATAGTGGCTCTGAAGTGTCCTTGTTCCCCTCATGGATAAAGGAAAGTGTGTCTAATAAGTTACTCAATTATGTGCTTTACTCATAAAAGGGGCCTAATCAAATTTAATGAGTGGAATTTTGCTTAAAATCTTCCAGTGTACATTAAGAAAGTTACATATTTGTTTCATGAAAGGCTGCCTGTTTCAAAACTCCTGTGTTCTATGACTTTGGACCAAATTAGCTGAGCTAAAAACACACTGCATGTGTGGCACACTTCAGAATGCAGGCCGTCCACTTTGTTGTCTCGGTTCCATTCCCTTCCCCATCCTCCACCACCACATGTAAAGCGTGCAACTCTTCATCTGGGCTGAGTGGAACAGACCTGGTATTAGCATGTCAAAACCAGTCTGTGGTCCTCAATGAGAGATGGGAGGAGTAAATGAAATGACAAAGCCACAACAGAGACAGCTGATCTAGAAAAGGTGCCTGTTTAAGCACTCTTCCTCCCTGAGTCCAGCTGCTCTTCAGAACTGCTGCATCACAATGCGGAGGCGGCATTGATGAGCACCAAGCCAGACTAACCATATGTCTGAAACACACACATTGCCTCAAGAGGACAAAGACTAGTGGTCTGCATTTTGACTTAGCCGTTTCAATATGCTACGTTTCTCGTGTTTAACGATTTCCTGGGAGACTTGTTTGTTGCTTTGGACTATCGTCTTGTTGTATAAATCACGTATGGTATATCCTGACATTTATCTGCACCATTTGCTGGTATGATACATCTATAGATCCAGCACCAATGGAAAGGCATCATGGACCTGAGGTAGCAAAGAAGCCTGAAACAATAATAGCGCCACCTCCATGCTTCATGGCTGTAATGATGTTCTTTGGTTTTCTCTATATTTTATTGAGACCCAAAAGAGCACTTTTGGATTCAACTGTTCACAGAACATTCTACTAATCGTCTTATGGCTTACCCAGATAGTCTTGATCAAACTTCACACAGGCAGCAGTAGGTTTTTGCTATCCTGTCATGCACACCATTCTTTTTTACTGTTTGCCTGGTGGTGGACTCATGAGCATTGACATTACTCAATGCAAGAGTGGTTCGTAGGTTGGTAGGATGTTACTTAGGAGATCTCTGATACTTGCTGTCATAGTATTCATGGTGCCCTTTTAAATGATTACTGCTGGTCCTTGAGTGTGTAACAAAGGTGTTAAATTTCCTGTATTAGTATGTCATCTGGGTGGCACGTGCTTGCATGTATTTGCATGTGTTTCCTCTGGATACTCAGGTTTCCTTCCACAGTACAAAGACGTACACAATAGGCTGAATGGCAGTTCCAAATTGCCCAAGGTGTGGATGTGAGTGTGAGTGGCAGTGGGTATGTGTTGCCCAGAGAGCTGTTCAGGGTGTATCCCGAACAGGTAGGTCTGGCGAGCTGTTCAGGATACAGCCTGAACAGCTAGCTGGGCAACACACACATACACACTGCCTCTCACACTTTTTGCAGCCTAATGAGCATCATTAACTCATTTTCTGGTGTTCTCAGGAATCTCCTTTGACTGAGGCATGGCATGCTTCCAAAACACTGTGTGGTAAAGACAAGATTTTGTTCTTGAAATAATGAAGAGCCCGCTTCACTCATGCCTGATTGTCATCTCCTTGACTGAAATGCCTGATTTCAATTACCCCTTTAAATTAACTCGGACTGTTAGAGGGTAGCTTTTTCTGACAAATGATTTAATGCTTGATTATATTTTTTAGGGTCGCGGGGAGGCTGGCCATCTCAGCCGACTCTGGGCGAGGGCAGAGTACACCCTGGACAGCTCACCAGGACATCACAGATGTAGATAAAATATTTTTTCGATCAATTGTTTATTTGGGTATATGGTTTCATTCATGAAGACTTTTAAAGGGGATCCAAAATCTTGCCACATGTGCAGACATGTGAAGTATTATACACCATATTTTGGAAGTAAATGTATTGCACTCTAACAGCGGTATCATTGCTGCCTTAGGATTTTGAAGAATTTGGACTAATTTCCTGAGCATCAAAAGGTAGATACATGCATCAAACAGCAGTGTTCAGATAATACCAAGTACTTCTTCTGCTTGTACAGCTGGCATCGCAGATGTTTACAATGTAATCAGATGTTTTTTCTCTGCTTAAGAAAGGGTTGACAGCTACAACCATCGACTCCACAAAACAGGAATGAGGCACATTTCTCAACATTAGCAGGTGATTTCTCAGACCTGCTAATGGTTGCATTTAAATGTGTTTTGGAGTATTCGCACCTGGTCATCAGCATCTGATTGTGTCTCAAATCCAATCACGCAAACACATCTCAAAATCCAGCAATGCACAATGCAGAGAGACTGTAAACAGCTTCCGTAGTCAGAACAATGTAGATGTCCATTATAGTGCAAATTACTGCTGTATGCTGCAAGAGGAAAATATGTACCAAAAGAAATCCTTCAAACTGGATGTTTGCATCCAAATCACTTGCATAGTATAAAATGGATTTTTAAGCATTTCAATGTATTTCCATTTTCTAAATAATAGTGTTCAGGACTAAATGAAGGTATAAGAGTTACAATGCTGTTTAGTTGTCACAAAAACAAATAATGCTGATATTGTCATTTTGGTAGTGTATGTCAGAAAAGTTGACCAGCCCAAACTTGTACTGTCTTCAATAAATCTTTCAATGTTGTTTGGGTGGAACTGTTGATACACTAAAACATCCCTGATAGAAAAGCTCCAGTGAGCCTTCCCACTTCCTGTACGTCCATTGTGAACAGAATGACAGGATGCAGGGAACAACTTTAGAGCAGAAGCCAGTTTGTTTTCCACAGAATTTTACTCCACCTTTAAACCAATTTTCTACACATTAGGTTCCCGGCACACTCTTAGTAACGAATATTCTATCAGACACAATTAAACATAAATAAATATAAATAGATTTTTATATCAATATACCAAATTCCTGTCTGAAAGAAACACACATGGATGCTCCTGCTAATGTTGGATAAATGTATATAAGTGGATTTTGAGGCCAGAGAATTGGTGCTCATTTTGCCGCGTTGATGTAGGCGATCTATATTTGGTATCTGAGCTGAGAGACACACACATGTCTTAAAATAGCTCTTATACCCCAATTTGGACACTTGTGCTATTCCACTTCATTTAATTCTGACTTAGGAGACCCAAGCTGTCATAGCAAAAAAAGCACAAGGCCTGAAGGTTTTTTTTTAAGGTCACTCCAAAAAACCAACACTAATGCCACCAAGCTTACACCAATCAACTCATAGAATAAGACCAACACACTGGTGTTTGAGCCTCACAATAAAAAAAACTTCTATGAATTTTATAATCCAAAGTCTAATGCCTTGTCATCTGCTTTAACAGCATGTCATTCAGAAAAACAACAGCCAGAGGGACAGAGCTTGTTGGTGTGGCTGAATGCAAAATGAAACCTAATCTCCTGGCAGTCGGTGCCCTTTGCTCCCCCAGAGAGAAAGGCGGCAACAAGAGAAGCAGCTGTCTCTTACAATGGAGCAGCTCAACATTTCTCATTCAGACCTGCCTCACCAATCCAGCATCAATACACACACTCAGCTGACAATGCTGGCACACCCGATAGCCAGACACTGGTGGGGGGAGGTGCTGGGCATTGTCTCATTGTCTAAAAAGATACCAAGGTTGCATCATCAGTAGTCTAACTGCCACGTAAATCATGGCCAAACCCTACTGAGCACTTATGTTCTGCCAAAACACCATGACATATACACACAAGACTTACTTACTCCTGCTTATTTTTGAGTTTATTCATAACCTATATCACTCAGATCTGTTAACACCTTTAAAAATTGCTTTTTTACATTGGCTGTGTGTTACCAACAGTACCACTTGTGTGGCTTTTGGTATGTGCTCCAGCTTTATTTCAAAAGGAACTACTGGTACATCACAGATCTTGAATGAAAAACTGAAGTCAAGAAACAGAATTATCCGGCATAATAGTGGTTCTGTTCGTCTCGTCAAACTAACGTCATGTTGTTTCGTTTCTTCATCTGCACAAAGACATACAGATTTATTTCATATCATTTCACTCTCACAAAAGCATTGATTTTAGGAAAATACATAAACACTCAAAATGGTCTGATAGATCAATTATTTAGTAAAGTTGTGTAAATGATTTCATTGGATATACTGGACTAAATAATACTACCAGGTTTACAGAAGTTATAAATAAATTGTGGTAAGGCCTATTATACAATTTAAAATCTATCAGTCATGGTTCATATTATATCAGTGAATCTTCTTGGGTGTAAAATGAACACAAACTCAAAAGTCCTTAATTTCCCAACTAGTGGATATTCCTGAGTACAACATTACATTTGTTCATTCATTCATTCATTCATTAATCCATCCATTCATTCATCCATTTATTCATTTGCCGAACTGTTAGTTACGGGGAGGCTGAAGCCTATATCAGCCTGAACAGCCTGAACAGCCTGGACACCCTGAACAGCTTGCTACTCCATTGCAGCGGTGACACACGCACACACACACACACACACACACACACACACACACACACACACACACACACACACACACGCAGTCAATCACACTTACAGTCACACATAGCGAAATTGAAACATCTAATTAGCCTAATGTGCATGTCTTTGTACTCCACCCTCATCAAGCATGGGACTCAAACCCAAGAGCTTCTTACCTTGGGGAGGATGTGCTAACTACATTGCCACTGTGCAGCCCAATCTGGTCATTGTTATGAATGAAATAATCTGCTATTTTGTTGTTCCTATTCTAAAATGATTAACCATCGAGTAGACAATATTAATCAAAGCAATTCTTCCATCTTGCAGAATGCATAACTGCAAATTATGATTGTGACAACATGAACTACCCAAAAATATTTTGTTGGTTCCTGTTTGGGCAAGTTGTACTTTTTTATGTGAAGTGAGGAAACACCCATAGTTCACAGGGACGCTGTTTCTTTTATGTTCCTTTGTGGTTCAAGTCATAAGGCATCGTTCAAGATACGGCTCTGGGGAAATTTCCTACCAAGTTAGCCTCTAGCTGGCCTAATTACACGCCATCACCTGAACGCACAGGGTGTAATCCTGGTCCTGATCACTAAAGGGGAGAAGTACAGCAGTACATGTTGTTATTACCGCGTCATTCACATAGTCATTAGAAAGTGGCGAGGACTCATCAATAGTTAAAGACATACAGGTTATGTAAGTTTGAGCATGTAGGACAGGAATCATTATCTGGTGGACTCTGGTCTGGATACTAAACAAGCAATGAATTTTAAAGGACAGAACCAAGTACTTGAAAACACACTGCAGTGCTGATCAACATATAAAAAAAATCTTAGATCAGTGACTCTGCACATGAACCAATAAAGCTTCTGAAGCCGATCCTCTGGTCTTGTTTAATGAATCAGTATGCATTGTATAAATTGTTTAGCTCAGCTCATTGGACCTATAACTGGCAACAATACTTGATGTTAACTCTGAAAAGAAAGAAAGTCATAGACTTTTTTTTCCTCTCAATTATTTACCCTCTTTGGTCTGATTAGCAAACTGCTGACATCGCTTGTGTAAAGAAAAGCTGATGACAAATGCTGAATGTTTAAAGACAAACTGACAAAACAGGCATGTTTTTTTCTCACTGCTTGACACAATTTGAAATAGATGTGTCTTACTGATATGTGACACCACTCCTAAGAGGTAACATTAAGCACCACTATAGACCATAGTCTTATGGTTCATACTTCAATATGAAAAGGTAACTAGTATCACTATAGTCATGTCCATAGCTTTAATAGGGGCGGAACGGTGGCGTAGTGGTTAGCATGTTACAGAAAGAAGGTCCTGGACCAAGGTGTTTCTGTGTGGAGTGTTCATGTTCTCCCTGTGCTGCTTGAGTGGGTTTCCTCTGGGAACACATTAAGCTCAATGGCTGTTCCAAATTGCCCCTAGGTGTGAGTGTGAATTTGAATGGTTGTGTGTTTGTATTTGGGCCTGCTCTGGACTGGTGATTTGAGATAGGCTCCAGCCTCCCCGCAACCCTAGTAACCCTAGTAGTAAGCCATTTGGCAAATGAGTGAGTGAGTGAATGAGTGAGAGCTTTCGTGATAATTTTAGCAAGGCATTTTACCAACTTGCTGTTTGGACGCCTGTAGTTTGGAAGTAAAAAGTCAATGCAGTTGCCCTATGCTCTGACACAGTTTTCTGTTTTTGTGTCTGGAGCATCTCGAGGGACAGTGTCTATGATACAATAAACATATGGCTGTGTCCTTCCTAAAAAACTTCACTTCTATCAATCAGAGAAGTAAAAGCCATCCCCTGCCGCTGCCCCAGACACTTCGACCTTCTCTCCCTTTCTTTTAAGACACTCTTTCTGTTCATCTACAATTAATCTCTTCGTGTGATTACCCAGTGCTGCCATGTAAGTGATAACCATCTCATTGGATCTCAATTCTACTACACACTTCCCCTTTAGTGAGGCACACAACATTAATAAAATGTCTGCCTTTAATAACATATCACAGTAAATGGGATTTGATATTTGCAGTGTGCCTTTTCCTTTTCAGAATGTATTCACTGGGCCTGGTTGACATTAATAATTCAGGGGTAAATTGATTCATTGTATTAATTTTAAAAATCCCTTTAGTTTAACCCAGAGATTTTTAGATTATAAGTGTTTCATGAGCATACTTGCTGGGTATTATGATGTAGTGCATGAGCTTCTCTGTCTCTGATTAATATGTTTATGTTTGCTTGTCTGCTATTTTTAACTAGTAGTCCTTACCTCTGACCTGTTTCCTTTGCTGATCTCAGTATGTTTGCACGTTTGTTTGTGTGTGTGTGTGTGTGTGTGTGTGTGTGTGTGTGTGTGTGTGCGCGTGTGCAGAGCATGCAGTGTGTGCAGTGCATCTCAAACAAATAGAATATACTGTATATTCTAACTTTTTGAGATGCAATGTATATGGCCCCCCACCCACTCTCTCTCTCTCTCTCTCTCTCTCTCTCTCTCTCTCTCTCTCCTCTCTCTGTCTCTCACTGTGGCTCTTCCATAGAAGTACCCACCCCCTGTCAGCTGAACAAGCCATTTGTTTGGGTAGAAATAGGATATGATAAGGAGGCAGACTTTTACAACCCCAGGACTCATACACCACACAGACATACACAAAGGACATAGCAAACAAACACACGCACGCACGCACACACACACACACACACACACACCTGCTTTCTCTCTCATTCTCTCATCTCTGGTCAGTGGATAGGTAATGATTAACAATTAGGATGAAGTGTGGGGTGAGGAGCATATTATCATCACATTTATGAATTCTTTATAGTGCACTATGGTGACACAACAGGAACATGCAAAATCCACACAAAAACACCTTTTCTGAGTCTAGGACATGAACCCAGGACCTCCTTGGGTCAGACATGCAACCATTACATGCTGTCCTGCAAATAAATAATTCTATATTACTATTGATCTATCTATTTAACTATCTACAATATCTAGCTATAACTAAATGTAGTTATATATTTTATTCAATAAACAGCAAGAGTATTTGAATATTATTAAGAAAGGTGTCATGAGCCAACCTCTAACCTTTTCGTTTGCTGGTTCAACCAAACCTATAGAAAACAAGCAGAAAGTTAGAAAGTACTCTCTCTCTCTCTCTCTCTTTCTCTCTCTCTCTCTCTCTCTCTCTCTCTCTCTCTCTCTCTCAAGACCAAAGTACAGGATAAGATTTGATGGATGAATTACAGCTGGAAAGGACCTGCACTGTCAAAACAATTGCCCTCACCTTTCCTTTGATTAAGTACTGAGCAAACAGTTCCACCCAGACACAATATTTATGCAAAGTCCTTGTAATGACTTAGATTTCCTTCCAGTATAACTCTTTGTCTCTGTCTTGGCAAATTGCTTCTATTGGATTCAACTCTCACAATCAATGGCAGCGATCAATATTCCTACACGTCCTATTACTTATACCTCTTTCAGTGAGGATTCTCTATTTCAATTCATCTTTAGGTGACTGCATATATACAGATTATGAACATAAAATATGTCTCACAACCTCAAATTAATCATTAAGAACACACTGTAATTTTGTCATTTAGCAGCAGCTTGTTGACCACTGGCATCAATTCCACAGTCTGCACCACCTAGTACTCCACATACATGAAAAACAAAAAAGTCGACAATAATTTCTACACAAACAAAATGTACATATCTTGGGAGCCACTCAGTGACATAAACAAACAGGCTGTTTTTGAAATGTGAAAGAATCGCTTCCCACCCGTTTCCTCTGGCACACAATGTCAGGAAGTGATTAAACAACATGGGCCTCTGAGAGGTGGGCTGTGGGCCACGAGCCTGTATACTACCTGCCTTATATATCCATCATCTCTCATTTTTTGAAATATCAGTTAGAATGCAAACCTAAAAATATTAGCAAACTTGCAGTGAAGGGTTAATGTGATAACATGCATTGTTAACACCTCCTGTCCGTGTGTGTGTGTGTGTGTGTGTGTGTGTGTGTGTGTGTGTGTGTGTGTGTAGATTTCCGGATATATATTTGTATATAAAGATATTTTCTTTATTGACACTTTTATCTTTATTTCATTCTTACTTGGTATGGAGCAACTGTGTGCACACAATTAACTCTGGGATCGATAGAGTATTCTTATTCTGATTCCGATTCTCTATTGCTTGTCTCCTTACTGCTTGTCTCTTTAATACTTAGGAAAATATGATAGCCATCATGGGCCATTACTGCACCAGTAAACATTATGCAAGGTTCTCGTTATCAGAAGGTTCTTAATCAGTGAAATTAAAGTGATTAGGCACTTAAAGAGTTGTACTACTTCAAAAGTGACTGGATTTGATTAATCACATTTTGAAAATGTGGTGGTGTGTCAAATGTGTCAACAGTTTACTAGAAAAAGATCTGAATCTCTTAGAGAATATAGCTAAAAACGAATTAAACCTATTTCATCTCCTAATTTATTCTTATTTCTCTTTAAATGAAGCTATATAAATAATTAGAATATTAAAGCTATTACTGTGTATGATTCAACTGAAAAAAAATGAACTATATCAAATTGTACTTTTATATTGTGTCATGATTGTTTACTCATGCAGCTTAAAACATTTCCCCCTAAAAATCAATATCGCTCAATAGAAATGCACTTTGACTTCACTCTGCCGGTTTAGAATTTAGAATATGTAATTTTTAAAGAAATGCTTTTCTTTTTCCCTGTAACATGATTTAGTGTCACTGCCAACAAAAACAAAAGTGTGAATTTGTGGCTGTGTCAAAAATATTTAGTAAAATTTCATAGTGATATAACATTTTATAAGATTGGAAAATACAGACCACAGAAATACAGAAAATACATCTGAGACCTTTTTGATTTACAGTCTCTCCATATCATCCAGGGTCCTAGGGACGCTCTTGTGCACTCTCGTCTTCAGCTCAGGAGACCTGAATAACCATTTGATTTGAACATATGCTTTAATTTAAAATGTTCCGGAATTTCACGGGGCCTGTGATGCCATATACGGTAGGCCATTCAGGCCGTCAGTGGGTTTGGGCACCAGGCTACCCACGACCCTAATTAGGAATAAGCTGTTTGGAAAATGAATGAATGAATGAATATACCAAATAATTTATTGGCATGGAGGTGGAATCTGATGGTGTTTTTGGAGACTTGGTAATCATAAGATTTTACTTTATCTTGGAATTCACCATTCCCTGAGTTTTAAAAGTCAACACACTTCTCCTTACCTTAGACGGTGGGTTGTATTATTTTCCCATGTTGCAAAAAAATGACAAAAAATTTTCAGCCTCTGTGTCACCTCATATTTGTACCCCAGTTAATCAGGAAGTCATGGATTACAGGATGAATGCTCCTATACACTCTAGTCAAGTAAAAATGCACAAAAATTCAATCCTTTCATCAGTCAATAATCCTTTTACATGTTTTTGTTGAAAATAATTTCTTGATGAATGATTTGTTTTCCTATAAAAACATTTATTTCAGTTGTAGCTTAGATTTTTCTGCATCAAAAAGTGTATTTTTTTAACCCTTTATGCAACTCTTTACAAATGGGTGCCAAAAAACATGGAGAGCACTGTAAAGATCACAGGTCTACACTTATAGGCCCTTCATTATATAATACGACATCCTGCTGCACATCACCCCCTGTTAAATAATATTCCAAGGTTTTATTGGGAACACTTGTACAGTGTGAAAAACTGGGTTTATACTGTGTGAAATAACAATAAAAAACTTTGTAAGAGAATTTCTGATTCCTCCATTCACTTATAGAAAAAAAAACATCTTTTATCATCTGACCACACGACCATATGTGTTGTCATGTAAACTATGACCAAATCAGCACTGCTCATTATAAATCAATTTAAACCAGTACAAAATGATCGCTGCTCTCAGCTGTTTGTAAAGCACTAATGTGCCATGGAGCTGTATAACAAAGGGGATAAGTACTCTGCTGGTGTTTACATGACATCACACCTGGATGACCTCCTTTGACCCTGCGCTGCATTGTAGCTCATCATGATGTCATCTTTACAGGCAGCTCATTTCTAATAACACTGTTTGCATAGCCAGGTGGTAAGCTAACACAATAAACTCCAGAGGATGTGGAAATATAGAGGCTGTGTCTCTCCAGCCTGCCCTTGGCTTCTCAAGCTACCATCACATGACCACTGGATCAGTTTTGTGAACAAAGGCTGTGTTTATATCCATGCTTCTGAGAAGAAGGCGGTCAAATGACCTCCATGCTGGATTTTTTTTTGAAAGTTCAGAGCTGACAACGGCAGGTCATGCTGCTATGCCTGTGCACAAGGAGAGCAATGTCTCTGTTCTCTGAGAAGCAGCTTCTTAAATGAAGTAGTCATCCCAACTCAAGCCTGGTAGTGTCTTAAACACAAAGGGTCCCTACTGAGTATGCTCGTTTTGTTCACCATAAATAGCCTTCATTTTATCATGTGTTGACATTTTGTCATGCCATACACAATCAGTCATCTATCTTTTAGCTTCCTGTAAATGACTAAACTCAATACATATGACATGTTGCCTTTTTATCATTTACATTTAGATATTGTGCTGGCAATAAGTATGATCTGAAATCCTTCAATTATATTTTGATGTGTAATCCTGTGAAAACCTATACTGTATGTTTAAACTGTATCTTTCAAACCCCCTTGTGCAGAATAACTGAAACTAAATATTTGTGGTAATAGTTGATCAGTCTTGTGAATTGACTTATAGGGATTTTAGTCCATTCCTCCATAGAGAACAGCTTCAACTTTGGGATGTTGGTGGGTTTCCTCACATAAATTGCTCACACAAAATTTCTATTGAATTAAGGTCAAGACATTAACTTGTACATTACATTTATTATTTTTAATCAGGGTGGCACGGTGGTGTAGTGGTTAGCACGTCCGCCTCATAGCAAGAATGCCTGGGATTGATTCCCAGCTCGGGTGTTTGCGTGTGGTGTTCTTGCTTGTGTATGTTTTCTCCAACAGTCCAAAAACATGCACAGTAGGCTAATTGGCTGTTCCAAATCACCCCTAGGTGTGAGTGTGAGT
>JAOUQZ010000044.1:18358771-18372941 GCA_028564935.1 Neosilurus hyrtlii
TTATATATATATATATATATATATATATATATATATATATATATATATAGAAAAAGAGAGAGAGAGAGAGAGAGTTTGATGTGGGGGATGTTTTCTTTTCAGTCAGCTAATTGACTCACAGATGTGAGAAGGAGCGAAGGGAACCCGAGCACCCACTAGCATGCCTTCCAACCCTACAAGACACACACACACACACACACACACACACACACACACACAGTAAATGAGGGTAAGCACGTGGCACAGGCAATCCACCACGTTATGTGTGTTTATGTGAGAGAGGGCCAGTGTTTGTTCTTGGGGGGAGGAGGGAAGGGGGAGGGGTGTCAAGAATGTAGCTCTTGGTTTGTTCTTTTGTCCACTGTTTATATGACAAAAGCTTGTCAGGTGTGCGAGGCAGCTCCTCGTTGCTTTAGGGTCACTACTGAGTCACATCTCATTAACAGCATTCAACATTTCAGGCCAGAGTTGATTCTAATATCCCAGCACGCCTGTTCCAAATACGACATCGAACAAGAAGATATGGTGACTTTGTGTGTGTGTGTGTGTGTGTGTGTGTGTGTGTGTGTGTGTAGTATTTTAAATATTAAAGACTTTTTTCTGGCAGCATTTAATCACAGCAATCTAAATTCCGCTGTAGGCTTAATAGGCTAATGACTACTTTAAAAATGCTGGGTTTCTGTTCAGAATAATATCATTTTGTAGTCGTGCGTCAGGTCCAAAGATTTGGCAATGCATTATTTTGCTAGCTTACTTGGTATGGTGGATATTACAGCATGGCTAAAACTCCCAGATTTTGGGGATAGCAAGACTTCAACTAAGGTGGTGTGGTGGCATAGTGGTTAGCACGTCCGTCTCACAGCAAGAAGGTCTTGGGTTTGAGTCCCAGGCTCTGGAAGGACATTTCTTTGCGGCGTGTGCATGTTCTCCTCATGGTTGTGTGGGTTTACTTTGGGTACTCCTGTTTCCTCCCACTGTCCAAAGACATGCACTTTAGGCTAATTGACTGTTCCAAATTGCCCCTAGATGTGAGTATGAATGGTTATGCAAGTGTTGTCACTGCAATGGATTGGCAAGCTGTTGAGGGTGCACTCCACTTTCGCGCAGAATCGGCTGAGATAGGCCCCAGCCTCCCAGTGACTTCAGCAAATGAATGAATGAAGACTTAGACTGTATTTGTTTTTTCTTCCTGGTAAAATTTTCTTTGGAAAAAAAGGTGTTGGCGTCATGGAGGTGCAGTCATTAGCGTCTCACAGCTCCAGGGTCCCAGATTCAATCCTGAGCTCAGGTTACTGTGTGTGAGGGTTTCACATGTTCTCCTTTTGTCTGTATGGGTTTCTTTCCACTGTTGAAAACATGCCATTAGATGTGGATTGCACATTTAAAGTGCCCTGAGGTGTAAATGAGAGGGTAAAAGTGTGTGTGCATAGTGAATAAGTGTGTAAATGTATGTGCATGGTCCCCTGTAATGGATAGGATTTCCATTCAGTGATGTATTCCCACCTTTCGGCCAGTGTTCCCAGGATAGGCACCATATCTATTTCAAGCATGACCAGCAGTTACAGAAGATGACTGAATCAATGAATTTCTGTCTGCCTCCATGAAATGTGAATGCCTTTTATTCCACATATTCTACCTGGTCTATGAAAAATACCTTCAGCGTAGGGTTGAAGATTACATTCAGTCAAAATGTCCATTATAATCTTTTGTCCTCTTTCTCACACTCTTTTTTGTTCACTCTTTAAACGTTGTCTCTTATTCATTCTCTCTTACACATACTGTATGCTGTAGACTTAGCTTCAGCCTCAGTACCAATTATGTAAAGGCATGCACCACATTATTAACTGGGTTGAGATGATAAAAGATTCATGCACAGCTCAAACTCTTACCCAACCCTTCCAACCTCCACCTCTGTCCTGCTAATGTCAGAAAATTCACATAAGTGGGAATAATATGGAGGAAGAAGAAGCAGAAGGCTGCCCCTTTTCACTGGATGATGGCACACATCACACAAAACACACGGCAGAGTTTAACAAAACCAGCAGGTTTCAGTTCAGTAATTTAGCGATACTTCAAACTTTGGAATAGTCCTTTGTTTTTTTTCCAAATGTCAGCACTTACAATGTTTGCAGTAAAATAACTGTGTTAAGCAACCCATAAGCAAATTAAGTCTTTGAAAAAACACTCTGTTTTGTCAAAACAGCAAAATCCTCATGATGTCACAGGCTGAATAATTCTTACTGGAAAACGACTTTCAATTTTATGAATGACTGCTTGTTCTCCTTTCTGAATAAAAGTTTAAGCAGTAAATTGTCCACCCACCCCTTATCTACAGGATAATGTTTATCCATCAGGGATAAGTTGAGGCCAGCTTTGGGTGAGTGGTAGGGTACACCATGAACAGGTACCCAATTTTACACAGTGACACCACAGACAAAAACAACCTTGCACACTCACATTCACACCTTGAGGAATTTATATTAGCCAGTTGACCTAATTTTCATGACTGTAGGAGGAAACTGAAGTACCCAGAGGAAACCCACACAGGCAAGTGGAGAACATGTAAACTCTATACCGAAATTCTCAATGGTTCAGCACCTTCTTGATGTGAAGCGACAGTGCCAAACACTGCACCGCCATGCTGCCCCACTAAGAATTCCAAAATTGTTTATACCATTACATCACAAGCTGTTGTTACAAGTTGTGACACCACCATGTTACACTCTGTATTTTACTGAAGTGACTGATTTTTTGTGAATTTGCCACTGTGATGTTCTACAGCTTTGGGAATTTCTGTGGTGATTTTGTGACTCCTTCAGTATTCTCGGCCAGTTTGGAATAAGGACTCATTCTTTTGTGACAACGAGGGGGAGGAATATTGATCCACCGGCTCCTGCCTTGCAGCCACCAAGAGAGGGTGATTGATGACCCTGTCTCCAAAATCCATAAATAAAGGGGACCTCCATCACCTCAGCGTGGAGTGCAGGGAAACATAGTGCACAACTTGATGCAAGCACGGTATAGTGTAGTAACTGAGAAGCCTGTACTATAAAGTGTAAGTGAAAGTCACTGTGTCTGGAGATAGCTGTTGATATAATCTGACAATTTGAGGTAATAGCCACTGTGCTCATCCTCTGACAGTACAAAGTGACCTTTCAATGGGACTTTTGGCAGTTTGGAATAGAATTTAAACTGCTGTATGAAATATGTCACCACTGATTATTATAAATCATTTCTTGTATAATATATTTTAAATATTTCATATATAAGATATGCTTCTCTCGTTATTCAGTATTTTACTCTCTGGTCATATCTCATCAGTAGAGTTCAGAGATGTCATCAGAGCCCATTAAACTTGCTGATCATCTTAGTTTATTTATAAATTAAATAGGAACAAAAACAGAAAGTACACTGATTGCTTTCACAAGCAGCAATTGCCCTTCTGTGTGTACTGCAAAATCCCCATATGAAGACTCCAGTCTCTCTTCCACCCACTGAACTCTCCCCCTACCCTGATGAGAATATCCAGCAGCCTCCACTTCCCTCCTGTCACTGAGTCTTTGCTTCACTAAGAGGAAGTCTTCAGTTTATTTTTAGAAACTCTCATTTGCCCAAACAATACACCAACACCCACTCCCTGAAAAAAATTAAAACATGTAAGTCATACTCTAGTTTCAGTAAAACTCAATGGAATGTACATAAGGTTACAGTATTACAGCGTATAGATGCTGTGTGGTTTTGACAACTAACAAGGAATTGGGTGATTTCTCTCTGACATTTTTGGGGAGAACAGAAACATGCCGCTGTGCCAAATCATCTTTATTTCGTGAGACCTGAGATTTAAGATTTACGGCTGTAAAATACCAAGCAACTGTAGTGAGTAATCACTTATAGATTTTGGGTTGTAGCTCCATCACTAGCATTAGGGTATTCTTGGTAGCACACTTTCAGCTAAGCACATAATCTGAATCAGGATCCAGCAGCAAGAGAGATCTCTGATTGACTGCCTCTACTTTTTCTGGCAAGTCTACAGTTTGCTTATATTTGCTAATAATATTTAAATAATTTTTGTTTCTTTTTTGTTTTCACATTTTTTCTCTCCATCTTCTAAGAAGACCAAGTACCAAATGTCACATTAGAATATATGTATACTGTATAGTCATTACAACAATCTGGTTGTGTCTCACTAAAAATAGGTCATCTTCTGAAATACAGAATTAAAATATATTTTAAGCATGTTGTTCTTGTTGTTGTTTCATGTCAAGGTCCATTGTTATTACTGTCCTCCACCAACTTCCAAATAACAACTACTTTCCTGGAAAGCACAAACAAACACCATGTTTGTACTCAACCATGGGAGGGCTAGTAAAGATTTCAGTTTCGATCCCACACACTGTCCAGTGTAAAAGACCTAATAGTAAGATAAGCCCTGTGGACTGTGCACTAAACACATGCAGCACCCTTTGTTGGAACACACGCCAAGTATCTTTCCACTTTTCCAAGTTATGTTTTTTCTTCTCAACTCCTGTAGCAACAGTTTCACAGTGGTGTAACAATAGAGTTTTGCGTTGTTTTTACTAGCATTTTCCACGAATGCACAGTCACCAGGTGGGCAAAGGAAAAGAAAAAAGACACCAGAATACAATGGTGGATAAAGTTGCCCACCAGGATAAAGTTGTGGATAAAATACACCATCACTGATCTAAACAGGGAAACTTAGTTGGCTAAGCTACTGAATGTGAACTTTCTGGATATTTACGATTAGTTTCTGATACTCTACCCTGGACTTTAAATGCACAAGTTACTGTGTATAAGTAAATATTGTAAGCCTACAAATCTTTGGATGGATAAAATTATTACCACTCCGGTGAGTTCAGAAGGTTTTATATCATGGACATTCCCAAGAACCGTCAGACTGTTCACTGAATGTTGAACAAACCTCATTAGATAAAACACTAGGATATGTGTTAAACGCTCACGGCAATTACTGTATGAGGCCATGTTCTTAATGGCTTTCTATCACTTAAGCAGTCATATTGGAAAATACAAATTTAAAAAATGCACTCATCTTATGGGATGCATGAATCACCAGTAGGCTTTCGGAGAAAACTACCATTGTTAAAGTTATACATGTTTTGTTATGGATACCATAGCTGCTTCAAAAAATCCTCTGGAAAGCATGTATTAGCAAGTTATGAAATTTAAGGCTCATTCAGAGCCGACTGTTTGAGAATATTTTGAGTTTAATTTTCTGCTGCTATCCTTCAGAATTCGGTAAAATTCCTGAACCTTTAATAAAATGCTGTGTACATCCTAGGGCATTTTGTTTATCATGTTAAAATAGCAAATATTATTGTTTCGGAATTCACACATGAACTGAATGCAGTGACTCATTTGTTCAGTTTTGCCAGACAGAAGAATATGGACCATTGGATTAGCTGACTGGTGATCTCACTGGTTAATGGATCTGTAGTGGTTGTCGCCAAGTAGTCACAGAGCTAACACAGAGAAACAGACTGCCATTTACAAACTTAGAGTAGCCATATGACCTTAATCATATGTCTTTGGACTTGGAACTAGAACACACAAAGAAAACTCACAAAGGCATTTGAAAACCTCCAAAACCTGCACAGAAAAGCCCTGAACAAACAGTAGCATCAAACCCAGATCTTTCTGTGCTCACCACTGTGCCACCATGCCACAGAAATGATACCTCATACGTACTAATACAGCTAAATCATAGCAATGTGCTGGACTATTTATTCTTAGTCATATGCCCTTTGGGACAGAGACTTTGTCTTTTCACAGTACAGGTTATTCCTGATTTCATTTTATGATTACAAATAAAGGCTACTGCCCCCTATCGGTATCTACTTTCTCAAAGATAAAGGATACACTGTGCATGCCTTTCAGCAATCAACTGTAAGTTTTGCCATGTTTTGAAGGGCAATTTTTCACACAGGGTACACAGTTAATGTGTTATCTTGGTGCGTCAGCGCCCTGAGGGCCCAAACGAATGTCAAAACTCACTGATTCTTAATGCTGTGTCTCTTAACTTGCTGTCTTATTTGGACAACCCTTAGAGTTTGTCATAAATTTGGCCCAACATTTGAACTATTTACATTCTCAGCACTCATAACTTTACACCAATACACTATAATACTCTTCTTTAGATGGCTGCAACTTACTTTTCACATCCCCCACCTCAAGTATTGTTGGCATTATGCCCTGGATGTATGAGAGATTGTCTTACATCGAGGTTCATGGTCACCCAGCAGGCATCCTGGTTAATCTACTTTCACTGTAAATATCAGGTGAGCATCAGCTTCATAGGCTAGACCTACTTCACTTCATTGGCTGCACAGCTGTGGTTGTCATGTGCACTATAGGAGGGCAAATATCATGCAGAAGTGGTGCAATTTGCTGCAGATGAAACACAGAGCAAAACAGGAGGAGCAGGTGGTGTGGGAACAGCGTTCAAAAGTGTTTATTCACAAATTCACAGCTGAATGCAGGATAAACCACAAGAGAAAGTGTTTATATGCATTGCCACTCAAACGTTTCTGCATATCCAATATTTTAGCATTTTTGTTTAAATGACATGATTTTCTACTAATATTTATTACAGAATGCTTGGTGAAATGCAAAATACTGCAAAGAAATTATTTTTTTCACTGGAAAAATCTTGATGATTTGATCTAATGATCTATTTATTAATCAAACCGCTTTATCGTATCACGGTAGAAGGCAGGCTGGAGCATATCTGGGCGAAAGCGGGGTACACCTTCGCCAGTCCATCATAGGGCCAACACACACAACCATTCATACTCACACCTAGGAACAATATGAAACAGCCAGTGAGCCTAAAGTGCATGTCTTTGGACTGTGGGAGGAAACTAGACCACTGGGAGGAAACCCATGAAATCATGGAGAGAACATGTAAACTCAACACTGAAAAGCCATGGGACACGAACCCACAACCTTTTTGCTGTGAGGCGGATGTGCTAACCACTACACCTCTGAATATTCTTACGTCGGCCTTATGTGCATGATTTTGAGGACCAGGGTTTTTTTTTGTAGATCATAGAAGCACACACTGAAAATAATCGTTTGATTAAAAGTTGACAGTTTTAGACATATAACATGATAACCCCCATATTTCAGAAATTTTGATTGATATTGTATATAATCAATCTGTTAATCTGAGGGGCTGACAGGTCCAGTGGGTAATGTTTTTACCCACCCATTTCCCAGCAGGCTGTAAGACATAAAATAATGGAGACTAAAACTTTGCATGAGCGGGCATGAATTCCAAAATATTGTAACACAACTATTTTTAAACTGAACCCTATGCCTACTGCAACATCAGTCACTATGCAGTGGAACCAGTTTAGGCATAATATTAATGCTTTAATATCATTAGTTTAATGACATATAGAGTCATTTGTGTGCTGTGATGCAGTTTGTTCATGTAAAGTACATTTTAGAAATGTAATCTCATCATACTTATGGGAAGTGAAAATGCAAGCTATACAAAATGACAGTATACTGGAAATAAGGATGAAACCATCATCTGAGATCTTGATTTTCTGTCATTTAACAAAATTTACACACATACACACACACACACACATATATATATATATATATATATATATATATATATATGTGTGTGTGTGTGTGTGTGTGTGTGTGTGTGCGCGCATGTATTTATATATATATATTTTATGCTTTTTTATTGCTACATTTTGTACTAGATATGTGTAATTTGTTTCTATATTTTGAGAGTCCATGTGAGCAGATGAAACTAAACCAAAGTACAGCAGACTGTGTAATGTTTCATATGGGGAGAGGGGAATGAAGCTTCACTGATATTCAGCAGGTGTGCTGTTTTCTCAGTGAGACAAGAGAACACTCTGTTCCTACAATAAGGTTAGCACCATTGTTCAATAACTATGCTACGTGGTAATTTAAGTGTATCCTGGTTAATAGATTACAGCATAGTTTCAGAGGTGTATGTTTTCAGGAAGATGAAGACACCGTAGAAAGGAGAGGGGTTTTCCTTAAAGCTACTGGATATTTCTAATGACTCATGGTGTGGGAGTAAACAACAATCTGAACATGTATACACCAGTAAATGTTTGCATAACAGAAACAAAATAAATTTCGAGAGGACAAGAGAAGGGTGGTGTGATCAATGTGGTTTCTACTCCTTGGCAAAAGTACCTTGTTTCTCACACATACTGTTGGGAGCTGACATCATCTGTAATTGTATTAGGGGATCATTTATCGAGTTAATTCTTTTTTCACAGCCTACAAACATGTTCATGTATATGTTTTATTGTAGATGTTTTGGACTTCTCTTTTATTTCTTGCATTAAGGCTAATCAAAGGTCTGTATCACGGCAAACTCCAAAGAAATGTTAAACAACAATATAATGATAAAAATTCTCTTATCGTTGGTGTGGATCCATACAAACATAAAAAGTGTAAAGTAATGATTTGTGTGTACTGCCTTCTTTTATATTTCTTGACATCTATTAATATTTGGTATGTGGCTTGAGTGTGCATTCAAGTTTCTATAAAAATGTATCTCTCTCTCTTTCTCCCTCTCTCTCTCATTTCAATCATTCCCTCTCTTTTTATGTTAATGACAGTTAAATATATCTATGCATTTAAGCATATATTTATGCATTAACTAAACATATTTAATCATTTGCTTTCATAGTATCAGCTCCAAACAGGATATTCATTAAAATGACAGTCCACTGAAGTGTGGAGTTTATGAAACCCCTGTCACATACACATCAGGTATACAACAGAAAATTGGGCAAATTCCTAAGACAGCTGTCAGTGTCTCATACAAACCTCACATGCTGTGCGATAGAAAACACTGTAGTAGACCCTTGTCATGAAGGTGTGAACATGTTCAAAGTTTTTTTCTGTTTTGTTGTTAATTCTAACTGTGATTCCCTAGGTCTGTTGTTCTATGACATCCTACAGCTGTGTTATTCCAGACATACAAATTTCATATGTAATTTTATTCATCTGATGCACTCAGAATTTTACAATCGGAATATTAAAATAGTAAGATAGATAACATAAGACTAGCCTAAGATTGCCTCATGTTAAACCTACACCATTTCCCGACAGCATTAGGTTAAGCATATGTACCTTATGTAACATAAATCAAGTATCACAGGAATATTGTTTGAACACTTTTCATTTTGACTCAAACCTGATCTCTGTTCCCTACGAGGTAATTATAATAATACATACTTTATATGTAAACGCAATTGTGCAACTTTCAAATACACCTCAGTCGTTTCTGCTGTAGCCCTTCTAAATTTGTATGACAAAAAAGCTCATGTTTTGTGAAAGGGGTTCAACAAAAAGTCTTCTTACTGTATTTACTAAAATATTCTGCATTGCACCCAGTATAAAAAAAAAACACATCATCAATTATCTACACTAGTCTTCTGACTAGATGACTGACTAACCCCTCCACAGTGGTGGATCATCCATGACACTGAGTCATGATGTAACATTCCCAAACCCTACAACATGAGATATTAAAGAATCAGGACATGGTGGGATGACCAAGGATGTCATAATCAAAGCAATGCATAAATTTAATTACAACATTATAAAAGTACTCGGATTACTTTAAACAAACCAATACAAATAAGTTATGCAATTCAAATGTACACAGAGGGGAATACAATTACTATAAAAAGACACTGTTGGAATTTAAAGAGCTGAACTGGCCACAGACCGAACCTTCCTAATCCATTGTGACCTGTGCTGCTGTTCCTTTCTTTCCATGCTATTCCCCAGCTGGTAGTGACGCATGCCATAGAAATGCCTGCATTCCAAACAGGAAAAAAGCACAAATATGGGCCATTACTTCTGGCTCTACCATAAACATGGCTGCATGAGCCGTAAGCATTCCAGCACTATGCTGCTGAGCTCCTCCGTTTCACAATAACATTGCTGGAGCAGGAGACAACTGAGAAAGTCCATGAGGTCATGTGTGAGATAAATACACAGACAAACCTGGGGTAACGAGATCAGTAAATGGGGGAAAGAAGTGTTTCTCCTCAACTCAATTAAACCACAGAGTGACAAGGATGCACTTTAATTTACTGTAGCAGTGGATGATCCTGAGAACAGATGTGTAGGTCAAGGACAAGGCAAACCCATGCAAATGTGAGACAAGGACATTCACGAGCACTAAATCTTATACGTGGCGGTTTTATTTGCGGAGACGAGAGTGAGGTTTCATTAAACATGGCACAAAGAAACAGAGAATAAAAACGCATGCATGAAAGGCACATACTCAGAAGCAAGAGAGAGAGAGAGAGAGAGAGAGAGAGAGCATTCTATCCCTGTCTGCTGTGCTGAGCAGCTCCTGTTGGCAGTTGGTCTGCCCCTCCTCCACGCTCTGGTATCTTTGTTAATCAGGTGTGGGGGAGGAAGAAAGAGAGCCTTGGGAAAGAGCAAGTACTGCACTGTCTTAACTGCATCTCGAAAGGGTTAAAGAAGAGTCAATGGAGCAACAAGCACAGTATGACACATGCATGCAGCCTCTCTGTAAAACTATTATGATAAAATGGAAAGGTGTGATGGTGGCAGACATAAAAGTGTGTGTTTGATAAGATAATCATATATCGGTATTATTTATATATTAATGGACATATTCATTTATAGTTATTCATGTCCCAGGAGGGGTTTGCAATACTAGCCAAATTAAGAACACCTATTTTTAGTTTAGTTTTACTTACCCATGCACTAAGACCATAGAAACTGGTCCATTTATTGCATAAAATGCCACACATAGTTCCAAATGGCTAAACGTGCAAGCAGTTTTGGCGAAACTATTTTGCTGCTATGAAAATAGCTAATTGCAGAGAAGTCATTTTGTTAAACTTATTAAAATCAACTGAAATTTTCACATTCTTGTGTTGCTAAATTATATCCAAATGACTGTGATTGTTTTTAGCTCTGAGTGAGAAACAGTGAACATTTAACCTATAAATCAACAATCATCAAAAAGCAACAGACAGAGGGAACATTCTCTACATTATGTTTTGATCTAATCATATTAAACAATACATCTGGCTGGTACTTAAAAAAAGACTAACGAGTTTCTACCGTCCTACTAAAATGTATCTAAGCTTACAGCATTTCTACTTGGAGCGAACTGCTCACAGAGAAACAAATCACACAATAATTGTCTCTTTTATTCAACTGTACTAGCTTTATTGATTTATTGACTACAGCTACCTTTAACACAGCTGAGATATCCATTTAGCATGCATTAGTGTGCCGCGTAATAAGGGCTAGTTAGTTTGATCTAGTTGACATTAAGCCTGTGAACTGTGTTTAAAAGACCAACACATAATATGATGAGATTACATATGCTGGAATCTTAATAGGTTGGAACATGTTTTGACACCCTGCTGTACCAGGTTTTCACCAGAGGCTGAACAGATTGCCATGCAAATTAGGGCACAAGTCTGCACAATGCAGATGCTAATGTGTGGGAAAGATACTGCACCTCTGAGGTGGGTGGCACTCCTTTAACCGATGTTGAGCTTTGGGTAAACAATGAGCCTTCATGCTCACACCAGGATGTTGATTCCATGATCGACCAGACAGACAGCTTCAGCTATCTTTTAAAGGTCTGTTTGGTGTGTGTAAATGCAATTGCTGCTCACTTTATTCAGTGATTTGCATTCCTTAAAACAATGCTACATACTATTTTTTCTTGCCTGTTTTATTATGAAGGATAGAAAAGGCCACTGTCTGTGCGGTCAGTCCTGCTCCTGCAGCCGGTGGCCCAGAATAGCATCAGCACCCCCCAAACACACACACACACACACACACACACACACACACACACACACACACACACACACACACACACACCTCCATCTCTTTCCCACTTCACAAACACTGCACAAACCAGTAGGTCACATTGACTTCCACTGAGCTGCTGATTCTCTCTCTCTCTCTCTCTCTCTCACACACACACACACACATTCTTGTTAAATGAAAAGGTAAGCAAAAAAGAAGCACATTGTGCTGAATATAGCAGCTGATTTATATACATCACTGGGAATACATTAGATAATTCAACTTAGCAAAGCTAATAATGCAACATAACCATGCTGTTTACTCGTGATTTATCTTCTTGTAACTGGTTACTGATTTACACAGTGGCACGTCCTGGACATGTGGTGGTATCACCTTGTTTTGTATCGAACAAGGTTGTGCTTGCAGAGTATCTATTCAGCCATTATCTATACCGCTTATCCTTCATCACAGGAAAGCTGGAGCCAATCCAAGCAAGAGGGTGAGAGGCGGGGTACACCCTGAACCGGTTTTTAAACGATTGCAGGGCTAACACACAGACGAGCAATCATTTACAAATAAGGGCAATTTAGAGAAGCCAGTTCTGACCTATTCTGCATATCTCTGGATCCAAAGGAAACCCACGAAAAGAACATAGAACCTGCATACAGGAAGAATCCAGTCATCTGCAACGTTTGATCCAGAACCTACCCCTTGTTGCCTGCTGCATTTGTCTTGGTGCAGATAATGATCCATATATTTTTGTATTGGCTTCATAGTTTCTCCAGCAATTTGGGTAAAATGTCCACAGCACTACATTTCAGTCAGCGTGAGTTAAACACGATTCATTATCAGTGAAGTGTATCGGGGAAATAACCTTTGTTAGCATGTAATTTTAGTTGAGAATTGGGGTGGGAATTTAACATGTGGTCATTTAGCTCTATGTAAGATTTGCATGTACCTGGTTGAAAACGAAAAGTTCCTACCAGATTCATAAAAGTTTGGACTTTGTATTCAATGTATTACTTTGTGCTCATACCTTGAAACTCCTAAGCATGGCATGTGCTGAGTCCAATAATGCAAGTAAGCCGCTGCAGCACATTGGCTACCATAGGCACAGACTCATCTTTCTATGATAGAGCAGCACTTTTTGTATAAATGAACCCTCGTGGGATTTCATGAAAAAATGTACACTGCCCAGCTAAAAAAAAAAAGTCTCGCTCTCTTATTATAGATTATTACAGAGCATAATCAACATGGCATTGATTTGACAAGCAATATCACAGCATTCGTCTTCATTCAGGGTTGTTGTTGGTTTTTTTTAACCAATTCAATTGATGATGAGAAAATAGAACCACTCCATAAAGTCTTCTCCAGCACATTATGAAGATTTTCAGTATGGTTAAGTTCAGGACTCTGTGGGGCCAGTTCATGTTTGAAAATGATTCCTGATGCTCCCTGAACCACTCTTGAACTATTTTCGCCCCAATTTTATATCCACAGAAGAAAAGGGCTAATGATGGTATAACCTGGTCATTCAGTACATGCAGGTTTCCAGCTGACTTCATTTTATTGCCACATAATGTTGCTGAGCCTCGACCCGACTAACTGATGCAACAATGATTGATGAACAATGAACAATGATTATATGTAGTGGTCAGTGCTAAAGGTGGTCCAACAAAATATTAGAATATGCAACCTTCTTTTTTTTGGCTTTATAGTGTATAAATTGTATGGTTTTTCCTGTTACTTATGGGTTAATAAAGGGAAATACTTTATAATTTAGAGGCTTAAAAAACTATTTGTCTAAGTTACAACAACAACTCACATGTAAGCGACATAGCTGCGAAATATTGCGACGTCGTTTTTGGTTGGTTTCGGCTGGAAAAACCGGCATTACGCACGAAATTAGCGGTCACTTTGAATATTTTCAATTATCATACTGGTGGGAATTATCCTACTTTGAGAATGTCGGAAAATTCAAATTTCGCTCCAGATGTTTTGCGCAGGTCCAAACTTTTTCACCTAGGCCACAAATATGGATCACTCACCTCGAATTCGACCGAGTATTTCCAGAGTATGCAGATTCCAGATCGAATTTATTCAATTCCCTTGAAAATAAAATCTGCCTGTACTTTCAGACAAGATCTCTTGCATGCAAGTCAGCGTTAATATTTTTAACAGAATATTAGATTTTTTTAAATATAAGTATTATAAATAGAATATAAATATATTATAACATAATATATATATATATATATATATATATATATATATATATATATATATATATATATATATATATATATATATA
>JAOUQZ010000044.1:18373041-18390601 GCA_028564935.1 Neosilurus hyrtlii
GAGAGAATGAGAAGGGGAGAGAGGGGGGATAAGGGAGGGAGAGAGAGTGAAAGAGAGAGAGAGAGAGAGAGAAGGAGGGAGAAGGGGAGGGAGAGAGAGAGTGAAAGAGAGAGAGAGAGAGAGAGAGAGAAGGATGAGGGGAGGGAGAGAAAGGGAGAGATGGAGAAAGAAAGATTTTGATAAGCAGTGTGTATAATAAGTATGATAATAAATAAAACAGTGTGTGTGTGTGTGTGTGTGTGTGTGTGTGTGTGTGTGTGTGTGTGTGCAGGGGTGGAAATTTACACTAGTCTGCTGGCCCGTGGTGAGTCAAAATCTGTAGGGCGAGTAAAATTAACTAGCAAATCATCCTGCTGGAGACCTGACAAATCCAGTAGGCAAAGAAGATCTAGTTTTCCTGACCAGTAAATATTCATAACTTCACTAGTCATGTTGGCCAGTAGCTTAGTTTTGCTAAATTCCACCCCTGTGTGTGTGTGTGTGTGTGTGTGTGTGTGTGTGTGTGTGTGTGTGTGTGTGTGTGTGTGTGTGTATGAACCTCAGTTATTTAGGATCTGAAGATTTGAAATAAAGGTAAATATTATTAACCCACTGTATTATTCTCCACTGTTTTCTATGATGAAACATTTCAATGATTCAAAGCAAAGTTGATTTGAATATAATTAATCTATTCATCACTTTTGTCTATGACATAATGGCTTTTAAGTAATTTAAGTGTTTTTTTATCTCCATTTAAAGAACCCACTGGCAGAAAACAAACATGAGCTACCCTGTAATTAGTATATTTGTTAACTAATATTAAGAACATGAAGCACCCTTAGTCCTCCATATAGTATACAGATAGCATACACCTAACTCTTCATGTGCCACTTCCTTTAACTTGTGTAATTTATGCCACTGATTATAATCTGTCCTTAATGACATGTAATTGTGTACTTAAGATGTGCAAATGTATGCTGTCACAAACAGCTTAGACTTTGGTTCACTTCATACGTACTGATCATTTAAGCATATCACTTTCTGTATGCAATGTCTATACTGGCTGCAAAGTATCTGACAGTTTGTATTTAATTTAATTGATACTGAGCAGCAACCGCAAAGATTCATGTTCAAGCCTTCACACAGAGGTCAGGCTACCTCAGCAGTAAGGCAGGGCTAGTCCTCCATTCCTCTTTCCTTAGATCCTCCCCTTCATCTACTGATAGTCCACTTCTTTTTTGGCACAGAATGATTCTGACATCTTTTCTTTCTGCCTCACTGTTCTTCGTCATGCAGCAATGCATTTGTCAAAAAATGAGCCTGATTATGTCAGACTGCAGACTGGGTTTTACCAGCCTTCATGTTGTTACTGGAAAATCAAGTTTCACCACAAATCCGGAAATGCTCACAAAATAGAGGCTACTAATACAATTGCTGATACATCTGTAAGAATCCTGTGCTTAAGTTGCTCTTAGAAAGCTGGAGCTCGGGCATTTGAATGACAGGTGAAATGACAGAAATTTAAGGTGAGCAAAGCTGAGAGCTTTAAAAATTGACAGCTGCTTACCTTCTGACTGCTTTAAGATTTGCCCTTGTCTTGTGTCACAGCACTGACGGTTGAAACCTTAATGAAGATGTGGAAACTGGCTTCTGTCAAGTGAATTGATTGGATTTTTCTGTGTTCTCTCCCTCAGGAATATGATACTTTTGGCTGGTGGGTTGGAGAGATGAAGGGTATCATTGGCATAGTGCCTAAAAGCTACTTGACTGAGCTTTACATTCTGTAAAGGCCTAAAAGTAAGTATGTGACAGGAAGACAGTGTTACTCACATTTCTACTGTTGTCCTTGGTACGTTTCAGCTAGACCCATTAATTTCCTAAATTTTTTCTAGGGGCGTTTTTCTGAAGTTTCTTTAATCCTGCCTTCTTGAGGTAATGCATTTCGCAATAATGCCAACTTTTTTTATTTTTTCCCCCCAGGATACTTGACTGTCAATAGTTAAAAGTGTACCGTAGCCAGAAAATATGTTTAAAATATGTCTTTCTGAAAAGTGTTTGCTTAAAAGTATTGCCCTCTAAGTTAATTATATGTATAAAAAGGTGAAAACAAGGAAAAAATGTAATTGTATTTAAATTTCAAAAAAGTATAAACTTTATTTGTTGAAAATTATTCTTGTTAATTCATATTATTAAAAAAGTGTTATAAAATAATGAACTATAAAAATAAAGCCTGTAAAATAATACACGATTCCCCCTGACATCTGATTTATTTTCTGTACAAGAGTTTTTGCTCAGATGTCTGAGCCGTGAAGGATTCAGGTTGCAGCCACCAGGTGGCAGGAGTGACTTAGTATTTGGTATCCCGTGTCTGAGTGAGGTTGTCTATTTGTAAAGTATGAAATCAAATATGACTAAAACTATCTTACCGTTCTCCTATAGTGTTTTTGCTGTACTAACATTACCACACAATATAGAAAGGATTTGACCTTTTATACTCAAACCTACAAACAAATCAAAAAGCAGTTATTTAGTTGTGGGATTGATTGTCCCATGTTTGGCATATTGGATTGTATCTTCATGGTTCATGTGCACTACTGCACTGACATCCACAGAATGTCTGGCCACTGAAGTGAAAAACTTAATTAAAAACATGAGTCAGACCATTACCTACTCAGAATGCTCCTGAATGAGTTGTTTCTATTAGCATATTAACTCATTCATTCAGGTTGCACACAATAAATAGTGTTTTAATTCACTGATTACACAATGCTGGAAAGTGTACTAATGCAGATTCATTGTGCCAGCCCTAGGTAACCAGCATAGCAATGATCCCACCATGACCACTGCAGTGTGCAATTCAGCAACAGTATGTAAACTGGTGTCCTCCTATGGAAACATGCATTTGAATCTTAAATTCCTAACCGTACAGCTCCCAACCTTACATCACTGTGGCAGAGTGCAGATGTTGTTTAAATGTCCATGTTTTTTTCCTTCAGAAGTCCAAGTACTTCTTAATCTTCACCATTAGCTTGTAAAAATCCATCAAGCAGAATTTGTGTGTGTGTGTATGTGTATGTATGTATGTATGTATGTATGTATGTATATATGTATGTATGTATGCGCGCGTGTGTGTGTATGTAAAAATTTATATATATATCTAACCTATGTATCTAATCTAACCTATGTTTCTAAATAATTAAGGAATATGTGTGCTTTATTGTTTCAGAATATAGCACTTCATGTGTGTGCAGCACTTTGTTGAGTATGGTATTAATATGTAGATTTTCTAGGACAAATTAATAAAAAATGAGGACGAATGCTTTTGATGTTCTTGCAAGCCCTGTGAATCATTTGCATCATCAGAGTTCCAATATTTTCCTTTCTAATGCTTTGCCAGGCCTGTACTTAAACTGGTTTATGACTTTCTGGTCTCCTTTTCAGTATGTAAAATGTATGCATAATTTAAATCGGGACATTTACTCAGTATTAAACATTTCCTGTTTTCCTTTAATGAACTCTGTGGTTGACTTGGCAGCATGCTTTGCATTACCACCAAGTCTGGAAGCATTTTCTTTCCAGACATCTGAAGATGGTCTTCTTTTGTCTTCTTTAGTTGTGTTACTGATAATCATACTCCATACACAGTTTTACTAATTTAGTATCTAGTTCAAAACCTTTCCATTACGTTGAAAGGTTAAAAGTCTGCTTTTCCTCTAATCTACCCCTAAACACTGCTTTCTGGAAGATTTCCATCTTGCAGTGTAGTCATTATAATTCCAGTAGTGAAGTCTTCTGCCCGTAGGGTATCGGCTATCTCAGCACTGATTAACAGTATTTCCTTACAGCGCCATCATTTTCTTCCCTCCACTTTGTTGCTGATTTTATTGCCTATTCTAGATTGTTTTAGTTATGTCCAGTTATTTGCTTTGTTTACATTCTTTCAGAAATCACTCTGAATTATTAATGTTGATTTATGACTGCAGCCTCCAAAGCCCACCACTAAACATAAAAATCCAGGATTTTTTAAACTAAAAATAATTTATTTTTATTTATCTTAGACATTTTGGTGAATGTCTGCTACAGAGAAGCTTATACTGCATTAAAAAAATATACAAATATTTAAACATTTACTAAATGTGAGAAGCTTATATCTGAGAAAGCAAAAGAATAAAAGGGGATGAAAGAGACGAGCTGCTAAGAGAATGGACGTAAGGCACCTGTGGTGGGAGGTGGGGGCTCATTAGTATTCATTCTACATTTCTCTCCAGTTCCTGGAGACAGAAAGAGGCGGGGGAGAATTATCTGCCCCCCCCCCCCCCACCCCAAACACAGGCTCTGCGACTTCAGAGACTAAAACGTAGAGAACAATGCTTTTGCACATAAATTCTTATAGATGAACCAAACTAATCAGTTTATCTGATTAATCACACAACCCGTGTATAGCTTCATTCAGATTCTTATACTCTAAAGACATCCAGAACAATCACTTGCAATCTCCATTGTCTTTGAGTTGCTGACAGAGCTTTACATTTCTCTCTGTTCTCTGTACTGCTTGCTATGGTCCTGTTTTATAGGACCTGAGAGGGTTGAGGCAGCAGATGGGCTGCCCTGCTGTGTGCCTGATTGAAATGCTGGAGCTGAAGCATACTGGTAAGCACACTCTTATGCTTCCGTCAGCACCAGTCCAGCCTGAGAAACAATCAGCCTTGCAGGGGCTCTGCTACATATTCTGGGTTGAGGACAAGTGGACCCTGCCAGGGCACTGAGGCCCTGCCCAGCCCATGACTCCTCCAGCATTTATACACCTGCTGCCTGCCTGGCTGACTTGGCTGAGCGTTTAGTAGACCTGTAGTCCTCTGCGTATTGTTGGCTTTTTCTAAAAAAAAAATAAAATAAAATAGGAAGATAACAAAGAAACGTTTCTCACACTGTATAAACTGATAAACATGTATCATTGAATGAAAATCATACAACCAAGAATAAGTAGTTTTGTAAAAAATTTCTATTTGTGCATGAACACAATAGGGTTTGAGCACCACCACTTGTCATTTTACCATTCAGGATCAGCAATCCTATTTATTATTATTATCGTTTTTTAACAAATAAAAAATATAGTTTAGAATCAAAACCAAAATGTTTTAAAAGTGTTGGATAATTACAATTAATTAGAAGCACATTTTACAAGACAGCATGATCAGCATTCACTGCAATACCAACAGGAGGCCAGTTGATGCTGATGCTGAGGTTTATGTGGAGATGACAAAAAAAATGTGTGTACAACATAAAAAAGGCATCTGATTGTTCAGATATTTCTGAACTGAGGACTTTTAGAAAGTAGACTTTCAGATTAATTAATGCATATATATATATATATATATATATATATATATATGTATATATATATATATATTATAAGTACAAATATTAGTAATATATGTTCAAACTGTAATTAAAAATGATTGAAAGGATTTTAAGTTTTTAGATGACTGACGTCATTCACAGCCTCCCTGGGGGATTATAAATAAAAACTGCAAGACTGAAATGTCCATGCTACAATAACTACATCAGTCTCTTTTGCAGAAGCAGCACTGAAACACTTTTTGCACAATAACACTGAAGCACGGCCAATGGGAACAAAGGACACGGGGAGGCCACGCCCCTTCCACTTCAGCCTGCCTCCGAGCAGCTCACGCGCATATAATTCCCGAGCTGACCTACTAAAGACACTCAGCCCGTCGTTCAGTTTGCGCAGCGCGGTGTACTATGAAGCTCAACCTCTTCGGAATATAAAGGCGAATCCCAAGGCGTTTTGGCGACGCTTTGTTAAACCAGGTCTCGTTCTGCTGTGCTGCTGGGATATTAGTGTGTTTTTAACGGTAAGCACATTTCTCCTGGCTGTGAAACACGGAGCTGAATCAGGGCACGAGCGCACAGCCCGTTTCTATTGTTCGCTCCAGTGCTCACTTTATTCACTGCGCACTACGGGGTTGCATTTGCAGTTATTTTGAACACATGCACGCCTGTAAAACGCGCGTGTTAAGTTTGCATGGTTTATACCCCATGCAGGTTTTTAGAGGGATAAGCATTTATTTGTTTGGGACTCGGGTCAAGTGAAATAACTGCTCTCTTTTGTTGCCCCAGCCGGTCTAGTTATAGACACGAGTGTTGTGAGTGGTTTGGATCTGAACCGCTGTTATTTTAGGGGTTGTGTTTGAGAGGTAATCATGGGTAACCAGCTGGAACAGGAGAGAAAGACACCTTGGCTATCTGCAGTGGGAAAAGTGCTCACACTGAGGAGCCATCTAGCAGATCTGTGTGTTGTGACACTCCTGTGTCTCACAGGATTATGTTTGGTTACCCAATGCTCTGACTATTAGGACAGCTCAGGCTTATCCATCTGTACACTGCCGTATAATATTGACCTTGTACAAACCTGGCCAGTTCCTGTTCTTGTGTGATTAAGTCTGAATGAGTGTGCACCAGAGGAAACACTAGTACCCCCCTGGTGGTTCTGGGTGCTGAATGCCTTGATTTGCTGTGAACAAACCCCTTTTGTTTGGTCATTTAATAATTACTGATGAGTAGCTGGTGTTCTGGTGCAAATTTCCCTTTTAAAATGTAACTTTGTGCTCTGTTTCAAGGAAGGAACAAACCATGGCAGATCACATGATGATGCCCATGAGCCACGGCCAAGTAAACGGCAACCTACACGGCTACCGGATGGGCATGAACAGCCAGCAACATGCTCCCCAGCCTGGACTACGAGCCATGCCCAACGGGCAGGTAATGCATTATGGGCCTCAAGGTGCCATGCAGCGGCCCAGCATGGTAATGAACGGGCAAATGAATGGAGGCGTGATGGGTCATCACCAAATGCAGTCAGCCAACATGATGTACAACAACCAGGGTCAGCAGCACCAACAGCATCATATGCACCAGCAGCACCACCAAGGCCAACCGCAACAACAACAGCAGCAGCAGCAGTACATATCCGGAGGCCTTAACTCCCAGCAGCTCATGGCCACCATGCATCTACAGAAACTGAACACCCAATATCATGGGCACCCACTTGGTGCCATGAATGGGCACCACGTGCCAAATGGAGCCCAGTTTCGTATGGGTCCAGCTCAGCTAGCCAACATGCAGCACATGGGTGGTCCGGCCCTGGGTCTCAATAGCATAGATGCTGACCTAATTGATGAGGACGTTCTCACAGCGTTAGTCAAGGACCTGGGACTGGATAGAGTGCAGGAGCTGCCAGAACTGTTTCTGGGACAGAATGAGTTTGATTTCTTACCGGACTTTGTCAGCAAACAGCAGCCCAGCACAGTCAGCTGCTGAGGCATGTAGAATGAGACTGAAAGGGTGAATGCTGCAGTAAGAGGCGATAATTACCCAGTTCATAGTCTTGGAGAGAACTATCTCTGCATAGTACAGAAGAACGGGCAGATGTTTCTCTGGTTCACTACTGGAAAGAATGGTGGTGCTCCAGCCAGAGCTGTATCCCTATTGGGGTGGGGTAGTAGATAATATTCCCACCCTTCCAGACATGAATGTAATGACATTGCTGAACTATGAGCTTGGTGCAATGTAATGCACTCTTAGTTCCAATAGCAGTTTTGCATTCACATGTAACTTATTTCTGTTTGCTCAGTACCAGCATAGATCGCAAACTTTGCTGAGGAAGTTCTGTGCAGGATGTTGTGTTGCAGGTTTGATTGGGGAATGGGGGTTGGGCTTCTAATATGTGTAACTTGAGGCTCTGTTGTGTTATGGTTTGGTGTTAAACTGGGAGGTTCCCATTTATAACGAACTGGTCACCAACAGTATTAACTGGCTTAATCGGCTATGTATGTGCTCCATTACAAGTACCAAGCAAACCCATATAGAGATATTCCAGTATCTGTTCTGGATTTTGCCATCATAAATGTAGAATTGCCTTAAATCACACCGTTTTTATTTATTTGTTTCATTGACCTTGGAGTTTTGAGGTCAAGAGGGATTATACTTTTGGCTTTGCTCTTTTTATCAATAAAGATGGCCAAGTTTTAACTGTGGCCTAATTTTATGTTCTTTTCTGAATTTACTGGAATGACAGAATGCTGCTGAAATCAATAAATAGGCCATGAGTTGCCATCTTGCATCCTTTGTGGTCGAGGCTTTAATAGTGATCATCTTATTTTTCAGTCCAGGCATGATCTCGAACGTGATGCATCTACAAAAATACAGGCACAAGCCATATAGCTTCTACTTGACACCAAATGGTAGCCACTAGTGTGCACTGATCCTCTAACATGCTAGTCATATTTTTAAGGGTTAGATCTTGTTTAATAATTGTCTTATTGGTCAACCATGAACCACTGAGTATATAACTCAATAACCCATAGCCAAACATATTACCACATAAAGTATGATTTTACTGCTGTTGTTTGTTTTTTGGTGGTGTGTTTTGGTCAGCAAGAGTAGTCCAGTTTAATCTGTGCTTACCTTGACTACACAAGCTGTCCTGGCCTGCAGATTTTGTGTCTGGGAACCGAGAGAGTGGGTTCCATTTATGGCCCTGTCCTGCTTAGACTTCAGGAGGGGGTTGCAATGGCAAGCCTTTAACACTCCTTTGTCATTTCCTGCTTCTCGTAGGGGGGGGAGGGAACAATGGGGCAAAGGTTATGTAGATTCCAATCATGAACAGGCTTCTCCAAGAAGAGCATGCAGGCAAGTGCAAAATGGGTTAATTGAAGACTTAGTTTCTGGATTTGGCACCCTAGAGCTTGTTTATTCTGCCCATGTCAGCCAATTTGTGTTGTGCTTCGGGGTGAACTGTAATGCTGTCACGCTGTAAATTTACAGTAGTCATCCTATGTGTAATTGACTTTTCCTGGCTTGACATTTTATTCACTGGGATGGAAGCTAATCTTCCCTATTCTCGTGGCTTCCTAGATATCAGGGTGGATACAACTGGTCTTTTGCCTTTTCTCTTGCTTTTGTCTGAAAAATAAAATGTATTTATTTTAAGCAATAATAAACTATTTTATTTATGGAACAAAACTGCTGCTAATGTGTGGTTATTGTTCAGTTATTTGTTTTAATATCTGTTACCTGTTTTCTAGTCAGACATTTCAAACCAAGGTGTGTGAGGTTTAAAAATAAAGATCCTGAGTTTCTTGAATTGAATGGTGGGGGTTTTCGGTACAAAGCTGCATCACCAATTTTTGTACCTCTGGGGAATTCAGCTGCTGTTCTTGCTTCTCACTGCAATTTGAAACTTGCCTACAAGATTGTGTGTGAGTTGGGTGGAGGCTGGTCTGGGCTATGTAACGGCTCATGCCTTTTCTGTTATCAGTTGATTCCGAGTCTAAGATGACCGTTTCCCACCCAAACCTCAACAATTGGTTTGCTAAATAGGAAATGGGTGTGAACATTTTATTACACGCTGCATTTGTCTTAGCCCAATCTTATTCTTAGGTAATATTGCTTAGACAACCGCGCTTACAGTGGCTGTAATTATTGTGCTTCATGATCGTTCTCCTTGAAATAGTTTGTGTTAACTTTTGTACGTGTCAGTTTTCGAAATGGGAGCCAGACTAGACCGAGACTACAGGGTGTGACGACAGATATTTACAGTTAACTGGTGGCTGTTTTGCTCTTTCTCCTGCCTCTCTTGGGCCACCCACAACAACCGCTATACACACTTCCTGTGAGTGCTTACAACGTTTTCAGTTTAAATCAGCAACCTGAAACCCACCATAGTGAAACACCGAGGTCTCAGCATAGTCACGGAACAACCAGGAAAATAAGAAAAGTGCAATTACTAATGACAAAGTTCAGAAGCTCTTGTTTTGGTCATGGTCAGGGGATTTCTCCATGGGGTTTTCCCTGGAGTTTTATACGATCCCAGACAGGGGTCCCCTGAAATGGCACTGGCTTTACAGGCAGTCTCACAGGGTTTGATTTCCAGGCAACACACGGTACATCTCCTCTGAGTCACCCGGTGTCCCCATCCACCCACTCTTCTCAATAAGTTAAATGAGATAAGAACTACAGTTCTCTATATCAGAATACCTAACTACAGGCATTTCCCATGACTCCATAAAGCAGCACATCTAAACCTAAATAACTACTAGATAAGTGCTATTATAATAGCACCACTGCTGATCTTAATGGCACAATCAACGAATGATAACCGTAATTAAAAAAAACTGCTGTTCCTTTCGGTTATAAGCTGTTTTTCACTGATTGAGCCTGATGTGTGAATCAGTAGTGCAAGCCTTAGCAATCAATAAATGAGCAAATCATTTAGAGCATTTAATTGTAATTTCCTTCGGAACACACTTCATCAGTTGTAGAACATGTGTAGTGGTTAGCACACCCGCCTCGCTGCAGGAAGGTTCTGGGTCCAAGTCCCAGGCTCAGGCTTCCCATGCTTGTGTGGGTTTCCTCTGGGTACACTGGTTTCTTCCCACCATCCAAAGACATGCACATTAGGCTAACTGTCTGTTCCAAATTGTCCCTAGGTGTGAGAGTGAAGGTTTTGTGTTGGCCTTACTATGGTCTGTTGAGCTGTTCATACTGTACCCTTCCTTTGCCTGGTGTCATTTACAGCATTTGGTAGACACTCTTATCCAGAGTGACTTACAATCATAATTTTTTTAATACAACTGAGCAATTGAGGGTTAAGGGCCTTGCTCAAGGGCCCAACAGTGGTGATAGTGGGGATTGAAACGTTGCCTTAACCACTAAGCCACCACTGTCCTGGTGTCGGCTGAGATAGGTTTCTGCCTCCCTGCGTCCGGAGTAGTAGGATTAAGTGGTTTGACATAAGGCTGAGTGAGTTTAGTCTTGTTATACATTGCTCAAAGATTTATAGTCCTAAAACCTCAGCCTGTATGGAAAATACAGTGCTTAGCAATTTTCTTAGAGCACAGGTCAAGAATGAAAAAGACAAATATTTTTTGAAAGTTTATTACAGTTCACTCATTTTATTTGTCTTTGTTTTTTAATTTTTTAAATTTTTTAAAAAGAAATATTAAACAGGAAACTCAGTATTTAATGTGATTTACTGTGGCCTGCTTTGGTTTTAATAAGAGCAAGTATCGTTTTTTTATATTTCCCCCTCCAGTTTCTGTGAACCCTGTGTTTCTAACTGTTTGTAAATGTTCTCAAAGACAGTTTCCAGATTGCTGTTTCTTATACAGCTAATCTCTACACAATTAAAGATGACTGTTTGTGATTGTTGTCGTGATTATGAATCCACAGCCAAAACCAACTTACATTCCTCTCACTTGTGCCAGGTGGTCTATTAAATTAGTTTTGTGCTAAACGTGGGCATTTATAGGTTTTATCTTATCAGTGTTATCAATTTAAGTGACCTAACCCAGGGGATATAAGTATCTAACAGAGATATCACTATCACTTACTTCATTTACTTGTTCATTAGCCGAACCACTTAATCCTACTAGGGTTGTAAGGAGCCTGCAGCCTATCTCAGCTGACTCTGGGTGTAGGTGAGGTACACCGTGAACAGCTCGCCAGTCGGGCAGATGCCAGGTAGGCATAGGACGGACACACACTCACGCTCACACTTACACCTAGCAGTGATTTGGAACATCCAGTTAGCCTAATGTGCATGAGTACCCAGAAGAAACCCACACAAGCACAGGGAGATCATGTAAACTTCACACAAAAACACCCTTGCCATGCCCAGGACATTCTTACTGTGGGGTGGACACGCTAACCTAGACTGCCTGTGAAGTTACTTGATGAGATTGATATTAATAATTTTGTAATACCATTTTTATTTTTGTAGATGATAATTATTAGTATTATTGTATTCATAGTATATTCATGTATATTCATTCATTCATTCATTCATTTTCTGAACCGCTTAATCCTAATTAGGGTCGTGGGGAGGCTGGCGCCCATCTCAGCCAACTCTAGACGAGTACACCCTGGACAGCTCGCCAGGCAATCGCGGGGCAGAAACACGGTGACGGCAATGCAGCCTACTCTTTTCGAAAGTCTGCAAGGGTTCCTTTACATGCCTCTAACCGCAGACAGTGAGAGACATGGCTGGCCTTCGATAACCCAGTTAGCTGTACTGGGGGGACAGCAGTGGCTTGAACCCCTGACCTTTGGATCACTAAGCTGGCACCCTCTCACCAGGCCACCACGCCCCCTGTGTATATTTTGTATTGTGAAAAAACATGAATATAATTTTTTTACTGAATAATCAACACAAAAAATCATTGTGATTTTCAGAGTGTAATAATACTAAACCGTCAATATCCACAAGTAACAATACAAAACAAGTTGGAGAACAAGTAGTGCAGATGAAGAGCCTGATGTTCCCATTAGAAAAAAGTGTCTGCTTATATAATACATGTTTAGACATGGATTAGCCACATGTATCAACATGCTCTTTGTTTTCTCTATGAAATTATGCTCAGCACTGGCAACACTCAGGGATTTCTATGCCCCCTTTTATCGTTGATGCGTAATAGTAAGAAAGATCCAGACTTCCTGATCTTTTTGTGCGTCATTGGTTATACGGATCACTGAACCTCATCATGTTCAAGTCCTGTTGCAAAAACAGGATCATGTTCCAAAATCTCTTAAGTGATCAGATGTGTCACGTAATCAGTGTAAGCTCATAACTAGGTTTTAAATGTTTATATTTCTGTCATCTACTGCATGTGAGGACCATTATGGACCCGGGCAGCAATAAATGCACAGGTTAGCATGGGGGCTAAAATTCAGGCCTTCACACACCCTCCCTGCACAGTGGCCTGAATTTCAGCCCCCCACGACTTGGGTATTTTTTGCTGCCTGCCTTTCATGTTAAGGGCAGAGTGTAAATTATTCAGTTGCTTGTGTGAAGTGCAGACCTCAGCCTGGCCGGCTAGAACAGGTAGGAGTGGCACTGTTTGTTGTTTCTCGTGCAGTGTGTGTGTGTGTGTGTGTGTGTGTGTGTGTGTGTGTGTGTGTGTGTGTGTGTGTGTGTGTCACCCTCCCGTGTCTCCATGGAACTGGCTTTAAATGCCTATGTGGCTTAATTTGACTGACACCCTCATGGCTAAAAAGAGAGCTCCACAGCTATTAAAGGCCACCTTTCCTTTTTTTTAACACTTAGGAAAAAGCAGATCAGCAGATTTTACACACACAGATACAATCCAAATGTTTTCTGAGTACTGTGGCCAAACTACAAATGTGGTCCAGATGGAGCAGGTTTAATGTCTCACCTCCTGGAGATTACTTTCACACTGACATGATGTGCAACAGCAGCAGCAGCATTTCAACTTCATGACACATTTATCTGACGTAAGCAGGAGCTTCTTCTGTGCAAAACGTGGATATCGGATGTTACATAAAAGTAGAATTGCCCCAGTATTCTTTAACATGATGAAAATATGGATATTAAAGTGTCGGGTTTAGTGTCGATAATCACCTCAGTGGGCCATGCTAAACCTTAACATGTATGACTCTTATGACTTCCCATTGCTGCTTAGTGATTAATTAGTAAATAGCTTTATGTGTTTTATCTTATTCATTTTGGCAGAATACACAGGTTCTCCTGGCAAAACCACAACAGCTCACAGGCTTAGTATCTCATATTCACCTTTTTTACATCTTGTTTTGGTTCTGTGTCTGTTTACACTAACAATAACAAGATCATGTGACCGGACGAACGATCTTGGTTATGTGTGAAAGGTTGGCAGCGCAACACTGATTTATAGAAAGTGTAAAAGTTAGAGATCAAGTGTTCAGAAACAGAAGAGGGCATATGATTTTAAGATGAATAAAAAGGTGGTTATCTTTTTATTTTATTTATTTGTTTTTATTGATATGATTTTATTTCCAATACCTAACACTGTATTTCATTTTATTTAATATTTCACATTTGACAGCAATGTTGGCAGTGCAATGTGTAGCCTTGTATCTCAGTCACTGATGCAGGAATACTGTGGTACATTTCTGCCTAGATAGGGCTTGCACTATGTCCAGCACTTAATAATAGTCCATGTGACACTCATGCACAGGATTGCTACTGAGCACAGCTACTGTATATTCTGCAGATTAAGCTAGTAAACTAAACTCTAAGTTGTTTCTTCCTTCTTGCTTTGAGGATGTGGTGAGATTTACAGTATTCTGCATCTTTCTAGTCCAGCATCAGAGGGCTGTTTACATAGCAATTTCTCAGTTCTCATAAACAGTTTGTCAAAACAAAATATGAAATATAAATGTATTTGCAGTGATGTAACTGGGTCATTAGTTTCATATTTTTGTGAATACTTACAGTAAAACACTGAACATATTATTTATGCATTAGCCGACTAGGAACATGCCTACTTTAGTTTATTGTAGTCGGCATGTTACTCCAGCACTTATGTGAAGCTACACTGCTGTGAGATTGGTGCTGATGTGATGTTAAATGTAATTGAATAAAATACTATAGAAGTGGGATTTTGTGTATTAAACTGTCACAATAATTCATTTTTTTTTTAGAATGGATGTGTGAGCATTTAAAATGTGTAAGAATATTTATATTCATGTTCAATGTTAAGTAAATAAGATATCAGTAGATGCACAGGTACCGGCTATTGCATGTGCCATTGTTCTGATTTTAAAATATATAAAAAATACATGAACACATTAGTTCTTGTGAATAAATAATTCTACTTAATTTTTTGATAACATAGCTAATAATAAAACCATGTAAGGGCCTCTGTGAAATTATTATATAGGGGGATTTTTAATATTAATTTGTTGAAAGAAAGCAAACTTTGAGAGGCTGCCTTTTTACATGGGCCTGTTATCCCTGTGGAAGTATTATGGCAGGGTTGGTGATCAGACAAAGTGAAGCTAGTTATAAAGTAAATTACAAAGTTTAACCAACATTTATTACAAGGTGTTCTTTGGGTGGATTTACAGACAGTTAAGAAAAAGGAAGGGAAAAGAACACTGAATAACAGCAAAACTAACAGGATAAAGGTTGAATATAATAGCAGAATGATAATGAAAAACAAATTAGTTACATTACTGAACCAATTTCCTGGAAAATTAAAGTGCTATAAACATAATCTGAAACAAATGTTTAATATAATATATCAACATGCGGTGATAGAAAGCAAACATCCAATATAAAATTATAGTAAAGCTCAATATTAAATGCTTAACAAACAAATAAAAAATGGAATAAATGGGATTTATGTATTCTTAATGATATTAGCAGATACTTTACACACAAGTGGATCTGGTAGATTTCAGAAGCATGCTATGATGAGAAATGTTACTACTGCGACAAAACAATTACTACAACAAAAATACACATTCTCTTGATTTACCAAGTAAATGTGTTTATACGGACTACAGAGGTTCAGATTGAAGTTAGCTGTATTGGTAATAAATCACTATAAACTGCTCTATGTACCTGAGCCATCAGAATGATTAAATCCATCCCTTATTTCTAACAGCAAGTAAGTAATTTTTCAGAAAAAGTGTCTTTCTGAGGGTCACCACACATGGCAACATGCATACAGGCTGGATAAGATGCTCTTTGATAGAGAAAATGAGTAAGGGCTTTAACGCATTGATAGACAAAGAAATCCTGAGAATCTACACAGGCTGTGCTGCCCCCTTGTGTTGACTGGATGCTCCAAAAATGGATCCTCTTGAGCAAGTTTAAAATACGCTTGAACTAGAGCTTTTCTGCAGGATCTGAAATGATGGCCTTCTTAAACAAAACACCAAACAAGATGCAAGCACTCAGTTTTAAAATCTGTGTCAAACGACTTCATATTTTTATTTCAGTCTTATCACAATGTATGAACTCTAACAATATAGTATAAAACTGTAAAAAAGTACATATGAACCAGACACAAACAAGACCATACAAAACAAATGCAGTTTATCATGGCATTAACTGCAGGTTAGGTGTGCAGATATGTATAAAGTACAGTATTAGATATGAAAGTGCCTCGGAGCAAGGCATGAATTAGAATCAGTCCCAAAGTTCAGTGGGATAGATCTAGTGTTTGTGTAATCGCTGATGAAGGAAATCTGGGGGGAAAAATCCAAGCCCTTTTTGACTGCAGCTATACAGGATAAAAATAATGTTTGTTTTAAAAAAAACAAACAAAAACAAACAAACAAACAAAAAAAACAGAGGCCCGAAAATGGCCAGCCTACTGTCCATGCAGCTGTGATCCTGCATAATGCAAGAGCTGGCAAAAAACAGCAACACGTTGAATGTTGTGGAGAGAAATGTGCATTATTTAACGGTCCCGAGATCGGGGTGAGTGTGCTACATGTAATAGGCAGCAAATCAATTAAGAGCAAAGAGACACAAACAGGTAACAGAAACACATTCAGAAATGACCACTGCAATGTCAGTAATGCTTCAGTAAAGCTTCAGTGGACTTGAGGTTTCCACTGTTATGTGCTTGGTGGAGTAGAGGAGGGGTTAAAGGTCAGCTTTTCATGTTTAGCGACCCTGTTTCAGCTTGTCAATGTGGAAGGTGAGTTTGAGAGCGGGGCCAAGTTTAAGGCCCATGTACTTCATCATCATGTCACTTCGCAGTAAAAGGAGAGCCTTGCCATCAATTTCCTATAACATGCCAATAGCAACAGATACTCAAAATCAAGACTTTCAACCACAGAGACATATAAACACACTGGTGCCTAAACTCAATACATACATGTTTACGGAAAAGCTCTGCATGTGGGCCAAGCTGAGGGTCCAGCTCTCTGATGAAGTGCATGACGTCCTCTACTGTCCACAAATTTGGATCCTGCCCACTGGGACGAGGGCTTTCTCTGGAGTTCAGGAAACGCTCTGAACCTGTATCCAAACAAAATACATCAACTCGGGTTTTATATATTTGTTTTCGTTGCCTGAATTACCAGTCATCCATTTAAACGAGTTCAGGGACTGAAACTCTGAAGATAGGAACGTGCACTGCTCATGTAAGCAACATAACCCTTATGAGTTTCCAAAAAAGTCTGAAGCAAATATGCTAATTGTGTATCAATTAAATATTTTACAAGTTCTTCTCATTATCCTCCACATTATAATTATTTTTCACCGTCACCTCATGACTCAAACTTACTGTCTAGACAGCATGTAACATGACATTATGCAACAGACGCAACACAGAACAAATTTATGATAAATCGAAACGTGGATATTACAGAGATTATTATTAGATTATTATTAGGCTGTGCAAGCTGTTACTGCATTGTTTAAAAAGCAGACGTAACATCATATATAACAGAGATTATTCACGAATGCAACAACAAAAAAAAATTAACAGCTATCCTTTTACATGCTGCTGAAGGAGAAAACAAAAAGAGCTGGAAATCAAGGTAACGGTTTTTATTTCAGTCTGACAGCCTGGTCAAAAGTTCATAAATGGCTATTAAGAAAAATCTTTATTCCCCACCTTACTAAAATGTCATGTAATTTTCTGAACCGCTTAATCCTAATTAGGGTCGCGGGGAGGCTGGCGCTCATCTCAGCCGACTCCGGGCGAGGGCAGAGTACACCCCGGACAGCTCGCCAGGCCATCGCAGGGCAGAAACACGCTGA
>JAOUQZ010000044.1:18390701-18407778 GCA_028564935.1 Neosilurus hyrtlii
GTGAGAGACATGGCCGGCCTTTGATAACCCAGTTAGCTGCACTGGGGGGACAGCAGTGAGAACCCGTCAATAGTGGGACTTGAACCCCCGACCTTGGGATCAGTAATCCAGCACCTTACCACCAGGCCACCACTGCCCCCCCTTACTAAAATAATAGGGTTAATAAAATGTGTGTGCGCGTGTTCACACCTGCAGAGCCGAGGCGACACAACTGTCCAGTTGAGATGGTGCTCTGAGAATGAGGGTGCAAACCTGGAACCTTACTGGGGGACAATCGTGTTTTCTCCATGTGTTCCGAGCCTCCATTCTCCACCAGAAAAGACTCTGCACATGAGCATGCGCGCACACACACACCCATATATCATAAATCAATGGTTATTGTAGTCAGTATCACAATAACTTTCATGATACACATCTCTCTCTCTCTCTCTTGATATTCAGGTCTGCCAGTAGATAGTCAGCAAAACAATAGTGGCACATTTTATTTTAAAATATAATTTTATTTAAAATACAAAATACCCAAAGTAATAACATAGATTCAGTGCCTTAAAAGTACAATGTGTAAGATCTTGGAGAAGCTATTAGAAGAAATTGAGTATATAATCAATTAATATGTGTTCTTTCTCTTATTCATTCATTTTTAAGCTTTTGGAACCAAAGAATAACCAGTTTATATCTACATGGGGAGAGGATCCCCTCTCCTGAAGGCCGCTATCTTGCTTCACCATATTTCTACCGTAGCCCAGACCCATACAGTCATCAAAGGAGATCAGTCAGAAATTAAATTCCAGTTTGTTGCAATCTGGAACCTCACCACTAGATGCCATTAGCTGCTGTTAAGTCTTACACACTGTACCTTTAATACTACTACAGATATTTCAACAAAATGCTTTTGAAAAGAAACTTTCAATATACTAAATAAATGTACACCTGAGCACCTAACTCTAGATTTAACTAATCATTACTTTAAAACTATACTCAAGTTTTCATGCAATGTGAATGATTTAATTTTTATTGATCAGTTAGGTATAGCTACAATTGCAGGGATGCAGTTACACTCAAGGAAATACATGGAGGAGGAAGAAATCCTTTGGGTACTATTGGGAGGATTTTAGACTATCCAAATTAGCTGATCTTGAAATCTTCTTAATTAACAAGATTCATTAAATAAATCCCGATTTTCGAATGGGGAACAATACCTAGGGTACTTGATCAGGCAGTCTAATAAGTGTAGTACCTTCAGATGGGAGGCAGTGGCTCTTAGTCATCTTGTGTGGCAGTGAGCTGCTACTGCTGCAGGAGTCTGACAGAAATCTCTTTGTCCCTCGACCTGGTCCTGAACTGAGACATTCAGAAAAGCTCCTCCTCTCTAACACACAACATTTAAGAAAAGACATACATAAATACATACACAGACAGCTATCAGATTCACTCTATAACACTCTCTAACTGAATGAAAGGCATTTTTAGGAGTGTGTGTCTGAGCTGAAATACGTGTGTGTCTGTGAGAAAAGATGGGGTAGAGATCAGTTATGCTGGGATCTAGTGGGAGAAAATGTTATATAAATGTACTTAATATGCTCATATTTTGTTGTATTGTGTAATTATCAATTATTTATGGAATGCGAGGTGGATGTTGCTGAATAATCCCAGAGACAAAAAGATGGAGTAGATAAGATGGATTCAGTAAAAAAGATGGATTCAGTTCAGCAACATCCACTGAACCTGAGGCATATTGTTGCTTTAGTACATACTACACAAAAACATAAGCAAAAAAAAAAAACACACTAAAACAAGATTTTTAAGAATGCAAAGGGTGGTCAGTGACATAATTTTCTCCTGTAGCAGCTCCCTAGCGCAGACCTGTGTAGTTGTGGCTGTCATAGTGGCCTCCACCCAGAGGTACTGGCTGGCTGCCGAACAGTGGTTCACAGTGCAGGTTGTGGCAGAGCTTCTCCAGGAAGCGCAGCACATACGTCACACTGTTCACTGCTGGCAGTGTAAGAGTGTGCTGCTTCTGATCAAAGTGGGCTGCAGGGCAATAGAGCAGAGGTCAGGGGTCAATCAGCAATATACTATTACTTAGTAACTATAGAAGAAGAGTGAAAGGGCACAGTGACCTGTGTAAATGGTTAATAGTCATAAAAAGGGTGTACAGAAGTACTGACCTGAGATGAGCTCTCCTCCATGACCTGGTTTGAGACAAGAGAAGACGATCCTCTGATTATGTGCACAGTCCACACAGGCCTGAACACACTGCTGCAGCACTGAAGATGCCCGACCAGGCCCAAAGTGGTCTGGCAGAGTCTGCACCCGCCGTGAATCCAAGTGAGGACCCACTTTGCTCTGCTTATTCAGATACACACACACTGGAACACATGCATACAAAACTAAAATGAGAAGCTATGAGACACAACATTCCACATTACATGTCTGCTGCTATTATAGCTGGATACAAAGTGCATTTTAGACCAAAAGTGCCCACTCTGTGATGCTTCCTAGTTTACATGGGATGTGGCATGCCACATCAAATACATGGGGAGTGAAGCATTCATTTTTGTGCTTACATGACCTGGTTTAGTAAATGCAATATGCAAATAACTATACTGACCTTCAAATGATCATGAAGCATGCCTGATCACTAAACTATAACTTCATTAATAGCAGCTCTCCTGAGCAGAGTCCCATATGCATGGAACATGATTTGGACGGTTGCCCCATGTACATGCCACGGGAAACCCAATAAGGCTAAGTTGATGCTGACTGGCTGTTATCTCACTTTCATGGCTATGGTCACCAAAAAAAAACAAAACATTTTTTTGTTTTTTTTACAACATTAATAATGAAATTGAAAAGGGTTTGGGGAAAAATAGAGGTTTTGGGGTTTCCTCCAACAGTCCAAAAACATGCACAGTAGGCTAACTGGCTGTTCCAAATTGCACCTAGTGGTAAGTGTGAATGATTGTATGGCCCTGCAATGGTCTGGCAAGCTGTCCAGGTTCTACGCCGCCCTCGCCCAAGATTGAGCTGAGATGGGCGCCATCCCCGCCGCAACCTTAATTACGATTAAGCGGCTTCGAAAATGAATGAAGGAATGAAAGTTCACTCCTACTGTATATTCTGCAGAAATGAAAACTTTCACCAAGTTTGAATTTTAACCAACACCAGAGGGCACTGTTACTGTAACACTACAAGCTAAACTGTGCACACTTCATGTATAAATGGCCATGATGATTAACATGGTAGCATATTGGATAGTGCTGCTAACACTTAGGCACTGCCTTAAAGAGAAGCTCCTGACAGAGATCTTTACTGATAGGTGTCCAAGGCTGGTGTAGCATGGATCCTTTAAGGGCTGAATCAACTTTGGCCCTGGAGGAAATAAATAAATAAGTCTCCCCTGTGTGTACTAGAGAGGATGCAGAAATACTACACTAACATTGGTACATACTGAATATATGGATGCTGCATTATTGTCATAACCCTAATGCCCGTGCGTGTCAGGGTGGGGGAGATGACGATTGACAAAAACTGATAACAAAAACTGAGAACCAATCAGAACACCATCAGTTCCCCAACGTCCATACTCCCAGCATGCACGTCGGCAGTCTGAGACCCAAATAAATACCTTTATTACCCAAGTGTTTAGCGGTTAATTTAGAAAAAAATGACATCGACAATAAAGAAAGTGTGTATGAGTGTACAGCATTCAGCTCAGATCTTTGGGTCAACTTAAGGAACTTGGTATTTTTTTTGCACTAACCACAGACAGGAAAAGTTATAATGAACCTCTGCTTATTGTGGTCCGTCCATCTTTTACACTTGCTTTCAGTTTCATCATTGTGTGAGCTATGCATAATAGCCAATCATGCACGAGCTACACATAACAGCCAATCAGCATCAAGTCAGGAACGAGGTACAGACACAGAACAGCCATTGAAGTCATGAAATCTATTCTGTTTTGATTTCCGCTTGGAACTTAGTACAGGGTACATGTCCGACTGAGCTGGAGACCGTACCTGTTGGAGCCTGCATAGCAGCACTGGGGATGGTGGCGTTATCCAGTGGTACAGAGCTGGTGTCAGGCTCTGGAGTGCTACTGGTGGGAGATGTGGGCACTGGGTCAGAAGCCACACGCTGTTTTCTCTGTTTATGCAAATGATCACAGACATATAATAACTGACAGATTTATACTGCGAGTAGGATACTTTTCAAAACCTTTAATTCCAAAGTAATAATTCCTATAAAAAGGGTTTATAGTTTCAAGAGATGGCGCAGGATGGTAACTGCAATTTGCCTTGCATGGAGCAGAGGCCTCTAAATTGGCAAAATATTTCTTTCAAATGACATGATAACGTGTTGTATTAAGAAAAGTGGTGAGACAGAAACCTTGGTGCCTGGTTTGGGGCCCCTCTTTTTTGGGGTCTTGATGGTTTCTATCTCATTCTGCTGATGCAGTTTCTGAGTCCAGTTAGCTGAGATTCGTCCTCTGGGTCTGCCAGGACCCGCCATTGCCCCTTCCAACCATGCAGCATGCTTAACCCAACCCATCTACAACACACACAAAGACGTGTTTAACAAAATCAATGTGGTGGCTCAGTGGTTATGGCTCTGAGCTACTGATCAGACAGTTGGGGTTCAAGCCCTAGGGCTATCAATCTGCCACTGTTGGGCCCTTATGCAAGGTCCTCAGCTGTATAAATGAGATAAAAATCTAGGCCACTCTAAATTAGAGCATCTACCAAATGCCCTAAATGCAAATATAAATGACTAATAAGCAGTAAAAACAATAAGTAGTCGCTCGATTCTAAAATGTCTTTAGTGTACCTTATTCCCAGGCTTAGGCCCTCTCTTCTTCTGAATTTTCACAGGTTCCGGTCCATTTCCAGACTGATCTATCTGGGGTATGTCAGAAGAGGTGCTATCTTTCTGAGCCCAGGGGCTGGTTGGCTTGCCTTTCTTGCGTCCAGGTTTACGCCGTTTCTGGGCAGGAGGTCTGCTAGGTGCTGGGGGCATGGGCATGTCTGTGCCCTCCACACTGCTATCAGGTAGTGCACCTGAAACACCCAGTGGCTTTGGTAAAACCACTAAGAGAAAAGCAAAACAGAACAACCACTGCATAACCAGAGCGACATTTGAAGATTCCTGATTAATATCTTTAATTTACTCTCAATCTGTGCTGTTAGGTGATCTTTGGCTGCTGTATAAATTTAACTTATTTATTCACAGTTCTTTTGAATGAAGAAAATAATATTCAACATAAAATTTCAAAACGTTCATGTTTAAAATACCATAGAGGTATCTTTCATAGAGAATACTGTTTAATCATAGAACCTTATAGTCAGCTGCAGTATTACCAACACCCTGCAAGAAAACAGGCAACATTTTGTTTTCCAATAAAGGAAAAATGGGCTCTATGGATAGGCTGGCATCACACTCTTCCCTGTCAATTAGAGCAACACTAACAAAAATGGGTGTCTGTGAACTATGTAGAAAAGGGATGTTAGTATTTTATTCTGTGAGTTCAGCTACTTTATTGTGCAGCTTGGGCAATGGTTCAATAAGACAGCATGAACTGCTTAATGTGGCGTCACTGGCAGGTTGCCATCATGTGATAGTGGAGTTCTAGCTAGTGGGTGGGTCTTCTTAATTACTGAAAATGATTTCATAGAAATTTTGGATTTGTTATCAAATAAACCTTAAATACACAAAGAAATACCACCTATGTATCCAAAAAAAACCCCATACAAATAAAAAAAAAAAAATCATTCTCATAAGAAATTTCCTTTTTTGCGTGATTTTTTTCTCTCTCCTTCATTTAGTCATATCCAATTCCCACCCGTGAAGTGTTGCCTCCCTATCACATATGGCCACCACCAACTAGGGAGGGATGTAAGCATGAACATGCCCCCTCCATGACATGTGATGCTGCCACCCGCCTCTTAATGAACTGCTGCACATGCGTGATTGGAGGTGGCCTAACCCACCCAAAGGAAAAGCGCCATCCGCCCCTTTTGTATGAATGAGCACACAGACGCCCATGGATTGGCCGGTGAACGCTGTGAGTGACAGGGAAGGATATGCAATCACTCCCTCCTGTGAGAGCTTGGCCAATCAGCTCTGATGGACTCCAGGTTGCGGATAGCTGCAGCGTCACCCCGGATTCAAACTTGCAAAATAAATAACAAATTTTATTTGAAAATGTAAATATTGTTTTGTTAGGGTCCCAATGAGCCAGTAAAACAAATCAAATAAATGTGCAGTTGCTATTTCCAGAAACTAACTGCTAAAAATGACCATTTCTCAACAAATATAAAAATCTGTTTGCTAACACCAAAGAGAAATCTGGTTTTGTGTATAAGCCCCATATTTTTTTTTTGGGAGCTTACTCTTCTGCATGAGACTAATACATAACATCAGAAAAGTGATGACAGCAGGTTTGAGGACAAGCTGTATCTTGTTTTCAAGTGCAAGGTATGAATCATGTCAGTCATCATCACATAAATTTACCGCAGGAAATCTATCAGTGGACTGATCATAAAACACATCCTTTTCAGATCAGGAATATTGAAACTACAATCAAAACCCCATGCTATGCTCTGGTGAGATGAAAAATGTTTCGTCCATGCACGTACCCGCATCTGCATACCTGGTAAACTATAACAGGGAACCACAGCTGCAGCGGCACCAAAGGCATTGCTCATTGTTCCAGCATACACATGGCAAGGCTTTTGTTTTCAGAGCCATGGTGACCCACTTTGTTTTACACCACTGAACAAAAACACGAGTTACATTACACAGCCCTGTTGCTGACGGCTCCTTTAACACTGTGTGAGTAAGGGTGTCTAGTGTGAAGAAAAGTTTAATATTAAAATGTAAAAAAAAAAAACAAAAACCATGTAATAAGGTTTTGTGCTAAATAAGTGCTGGAGCACATTTAAAACCATGTCCACTGCTAAAAAGTAAAACACCTGGTCAAAAATGCAAGCCACAAACCCACACATCCTTTATCATCCATGGAGCTAGATTTGTACACACCTGTGCAGGCAGCCAGTTTTGCAGTTCACACCAAGCTGATGAGCACTTAAGACCTTCACACACAGCCCAGTTTACAAGCCAGACTGAAAGAGACAACCACTGTCTGCACTATGGTCTACTGTGTAGGTGTGTGCGCGCATGTGTGTGTGATTAGGGTGTTACAGGCCCCACACTTCCTTCCTGCCCTTCACTTTCAATATCTTCATAAAGCCCTTAAAAAGCAAAGCAAGGAGATGATGCCCTGCTTCCAAACGAGGGAATTCAGGAGTACTGCGACACTTGTACATATATCACACCTGTGCCAAACATGTGCCAGCACAGGGACATATACCACGCGCTGGTGCTGGCAAAAATACTACCTTTTTCAACCATTCGCAGTGCTTTTCCACCCTCTCACCCCTTACACGGGCCCCTTTCATGCACTCCTCACTCACGTACACAAAACACCATTTGCATATGTCATGCACACTGGGGTGTACAACGTCAAGAAGGGACAGGAGAAAAGCTTAGAAGGGACAGGAGAGAACCTGCAAATAAACAAACAAATGCAACATATAAAACAGTGTTTGATCTGGCCTTGTCCCAGTCAGATTTACAACTGTAGGAGTTGGCATATGCTTGCCTTGGCATGTGGAGCACAAGTACACATTGTGTTTCTATCTATTAAACACAAATACACAACATTCCAAGGGGTTTAAATAAAGAAAGTACTTATATCGTCACAGACTTGTCACTTTCTCTCTCAGCCAACAAACCACAAAACTTACCACAAAATGATCTAGCGTCCCAGATTTATCTGAGCTCCTTTTTCACTGCTTGTCATGAGCCGCAAGTTCTCTTTCTTTCTTCTGGGAAGAACTCAGTGCCCCCTGTGTCCTCCCTTTCACCCTCTTATCCACAGACCCACCCACAGAGCTGGACCACTCCCGCTCTTCCTCCCAACTCTGACATGGCAGACTACACCCACGTGAAACAGTAAACCTCTCACTTTACCCTACTTTCTTTTTACTTTGCTCTGGGAGCAGGCGCCAACCTGAGGCCCACTGCTGGGCACCAAGCATCGAGTGGTGGCTGTCAGTGCCAGCTGAGCAGGTGCCAAGAGCTCATAAAGCAATAATGCCTCCACAAACCCCTCTCTATTGCTGCTATAATCATTTTGTTCAGAAGCAAACGAGCTACACCTTTCACCTCCTGTAACCTTTTCAATAAGAAAATTATTTTATATTCATTGCATTTAATTCTTTCAGTTCCTTCTGTAGTAGTGTCCTGTGTTTACTTCTATACAACGTGTCACATATAGATCCTTTAAATGCATACTTGAAATATACCAGATAACATTATTCAAGCAGCAGCTAGTAACGTATATGCCATCAGGCACTGTTGTGTGCATTTCCTGGCCTCTTCCAAGTCTTTGAAAGATAGTACAGATCTGGTTTGCCTTTAATGGAAGCATATAATCACTGGTTTTACTCTCAGTTTTGCAGATTCTTCTACTTAAGGCAGCCATTTGGGGTACCTATGCTTTGCCACTCAATCCAACTGTAGGGGTTGTGTTATAGTGGGGAAAGTGATGTCAGTGCATACCCTCTTTTAAACATTTACTGCCATCTACTGGATTTTAAGATATATACCACTGTTGAAAGCAGTCTTAAAAAACATCTATCCCATAACGTTAACAAAATTAATTTGAATTATTTTTGTACCTGAAATTGAGTCAGTAGGTTTTGCGCAACCCTGCTTTAAGAAGCTCGACAAACAATCCACACCTAAAACATTACTTCCACCAAGGATGTTATGACATTACTGTCTGCTACAACTGTCCTTAGGCCACAATTCGACACAATTTTGTGTTTTTCTCTTTGTTCAAGGAAACATGTTTAAGCGCTCTTCCATTATAATTACATATACACCACGATTGATCTGCTCAACTCAAATATAAGTTTTTACACTTCTAACATTTACATTATATTTACAGAATTTGGCAGACGCTCTTATCCAGAGCGACTTACAAGTATACATTTTTACAACCTTTTATTTTATTTTATATTTTTACAACTGAGCAACTGAGGGTTAAGGCCCTTGCTCAAGGGCCCAACAGTGATGATAGTGGGGATTGAACTCATCACCTTAACTACTAAGCCACCTTAACATGGATGCTTCATCCTATTTTCCATTTGAGCAGCAGGCAAAGTGTGACGAAGTACTGACACAAATCCTCCCTCAGCACAGACAGTTTTTTTGTTCTATTCACACAGACAGACAGACAGAGAGAGAGAGAGAGAGAGAGAGAGAGAGAGAGAGAGAGAGAGAGAGAGAGATACCTTTAGTGCCAGGTGGCTGAAGGTTGTCTCCAGTAAGACTGCACCAGCCTACAGGAAAGATGTCTCTGGAGTCATAACGGCAGTAATAGTCAAAAGCACCCCTCCAGCCATCGAAGGTGACCAGCACCTCCACTCCTCGCACTGCTCCCACTGTAGCAGGACAGATAAAATGAGGGTTCTTCCTGTCCACGGCCTCCAGCTTCATCCCCACCTGGAAACAATTCTGCTCTGGAGAAGGTGGTTCCTGCTGGAAAGGTCAGAGAAACAAAAGAGCAAGAAAGAAAATCATTAAGGGGAAAGGAAATTTGAGCTGAAGTGAAAGTGAAACCTTTCCCCCCCATACCTTTCAATCAGACTACACCCATTATAATATTAGCCCAGTATGCTTATATGCTGCACATCTAATGAATTGGAGTTACATTAAACCAACATTGGTTTGGTATCAATTTCTCTTATGTGTGTGTGGGTGCTTCAGTAAATCTGTTTAAGCTGTCTCTGTGTATCCTTATCTTTAAGTGCTACTATAGGAGGATTTGAGATACCTGTAATAAATGAACTGATGCTTGTTATTCACAGCCTTTAACTGGGTAATCCGTTCTAGAAAAGGGGAAACCTTGGTCTGAAGATTTTATTTTACTCTTTAGAACAAAGTCAAGCACACCTGGTCAATGATTTTGTTGTTACATTGGTGGAAATCACAACCCACCATTATCAGTGTTATTACACAGACCAGCCATAATATTAATACCACCTTACTGGTCTGTGGATAGACAGCAAGCTGCAATGTACTATGTGTTCTGACACCTTTCTATCACAGCCAGTGTTAACACTTTCAACAGTTTGTGCTATAGTAGCTCTTCTGAGGTATCAGACCAGACATATTAGCCTCAGCTCCCTATGTGCATCAGTGAGCCTTGGGCACCCATAACACAGTCCAAGGAAGAATAATCAGTGAAGTATCACATCACTGGTAGGTACTTACCACTGCATTCCAGGAACACCCCACAATTTTGTAGATGAATAAACCCAGTGGCGTCACTATCACAATGTGGCCTTTATCAAAGTCACTTCAGTCCTTACACTTGAACACTGATTATCTCCTGCTTGAAACACATCAACTACTAGAACTGACTGTTTACCTTCAGCCTAATACATCCTACTGGCAGGTGTGATTGTAAAAAGATAATCACTTCATCTGTCAGTGATGTAAAGGACTGTCTGTAATTGATTTTTATTAGTTTTTAGCTCTTTTCACTGGTCATTTGAATTTAATCTAAACCCTGGAAATACAAAAACCACTAGGGCTGGAAAAAATGCCAACTTAGGCTCACTGTACTAAATCAGTGAAATGTCCATGAATTAAATAAATAAATAAATAAACAAAGCCTTCTATGGCTCCAATATTACCAACGATATAACTGTACACATTTAAATAATCTGCCTTATAATAATAGTTATGTGTTCTGAGGAGACAGTTAAAGATATACCTGTCTGCAAACACTTTGAGAGCCCCTGGTCTAATAAAGGAAATGTACTGTAATAAAACATACATATATGCTGAAGATTATTTCCAATGAAAATTGATTTAAAGGTACAGTGTGTAAGATTCAACCAACTGATTCTTCCCCTTTGAAGTTTGGGGAAAACTTACTGTATTTATTGATGATATACTTCTTATTTTACTAATATCATCCAAAATGTTACACATTGTACCTTTAATGTTAATATCATTATGTAAATCTAATGTTAATAAAAGAACAGGCTTGAAATTATGATTTGTTGCTGCTTGCTTTCTTTGATATTTATAAATTTATTTATGAACTTTTAAATACTTTTAACCATCTACATGTACAGTGTAACAAGGAGAACCATCTTGTATTTTCTGTTTTTTTTCTCTATTAAGTTATACTTAAAATACTTTAATACAATTACAAGTGCGTTATAAGAAGGGGAATAAAGAAGAGCAATCAGCAGACACAATGTATGGAACCAGACAGATACCTTGTGAAAGATGCGTGCTGGTGCCATCTCGGCACCGTTGAGTGTTTTCAGTAAGAACATGGGCCAGGACGACGCATTCAGACGAAACCCTGAAGAAAACATTCACACAAAGAAAGCAATTTACAGAAGACATCTGAATGAAATTGATAGTTGCAAGGGTACTGATGTTTATATGCATGAATGGGAAACGCTGTACACATATTTTCTGGTACTTGTAACTAAAAGAAGAAAAAAAATTGGTTTTGGTGGTATAAGTGCACCTACGTACTTGCAACTTTTTTTTTTGTTTGTTTGTTTGTTTTTTTCTGGAGTTTTTTAATTGTTGTGCTGCTCACACACCACACACCATGTATCAATATAAAATCTTTATCCTTATCTGCATTCTTAGTCAGTAATGGGAAAGCTAAATACTTCACATAACAAAATTCTAAATAAAACTATTTACTATTACCATTTGATTTAACACAGTTTCATGTGCATGCACACAATTCAGGTCAGCCGATTTCACTATAAACTCTACCTCTAATAGAATACTAGTTACATGTAACTATGTCGGAATCAGTGACACAGGATATAGACTGGTAGAATACACACTGAACATGACATTTAATAAAATCACTACAAGGTTATATAGGACTATTTAATGAACCAACTTGCCTGCTGGATTGAGCCACACATGCTAACAAGAATAATATTGAGAGCCATAGCTTTTAATAATGTAATCTAGCTCGTAAAGTTTTTGATAATGTATACTACACTAACGGTCACAACAATACAATACATTTTTCTACCACATCTGCAATGCCAACAGCAGGATATTATATCCTGTGTTATAAACATGAAAAAAGGGAACAACAGACTGGACAACTTTAACCCAGATAAAAGAGGATGTGCATGTGTCTTTTTTTTAATCAACTTTGCCCATCATATCATCATGTACACTTTTACCATACATCATATAATGTTATGCAAACACACTTGATAAGTAACCAAGGTGTAAACAGCTAAGACCTTCAGAACCACTCATGTTGAACTAAATTCCTATAAATAATAGTGTGAGAATATGTGGCCGTGTTCACCTAGAGGTGGCTGCAGCATGCCTCCATTCTTTTCACAGCTACCGATGGGCTGGATCTCAGACGAGTCCACTAGGCGCCAGAAGTCGTTTTTGTTGTCACTTCCATCGAGGCGCAGCCGAAGCCGTGAGCCGGTCAGTCCCACCACTGTGGCGATGCAGGTAGAAGTAGTGTTCCTGGGGTCCTGAGCTTCCAGCTTCATTCCTGCCTTGAACTCGTTGACTGGGGGTGTAGTGCTCTGTGAACAGGGCACGCAATTAATGCACTGCCTCAGTCTCTCAGAAACAAAGTAACAAAGACCGTTCACATCATAGTACTTAAATATACATGCACTGTGTTGGTCACCAGGAAACACTTCTCACTGCTTGTTATACTGATGCCTGCTCATGAACCGTTGGCGAATACAGCAAAAATACTCACCTGTTTAAAACAGTGGGCCGGAGCAGCGATAGCACCTGTCTCTTTCAAATACTTATCCCAACTGAAGTGGCCTAAGGAGGAGCAATAAAGAAAACATTTCAACCTTAGACGTCTAACTCTGCGTTTTCGATGTTACTGCATTGAGTCCTGTCTCATACCTTTCAGCTGAGGCTCTGGAAGTGAAGAAAGTAATCTACATTGCTGAGACATGGGTAGTAAAGTTTAAAACTGAAAATCAAATGGGAGTCAATCATCATTCTTAAGCAAAAATTCTGAAACTGGCTGGTCTTTTTGATTGGTTGAACAAAGCTATAATAATGAAGCTGCCAATAAAAAAATGGCTAGATGAGACATAAAGCTGATGGAGACATGGACTTTAAAGCAAATGATGACTGAATTGGAGGTACCTTGATACTGTGAGAGAACTCGTGAGGGGCGCCCACTGCGGGAATGTTTGATCCGTCTGCCATCTTTCCACTCGATATCTAATAAAGAATACATATGTCACTAATAGACATTTGTCAGTCTGGCCTACCAACATGCATGATATAATTTCTTCAACTGTACATGGTTTAAAGGGCTGGTGATATACTAATCAGATTCTACACCGTTTCTGATCCATTCCATTCATATATTTTATGCTCTCTCTCTCTATTTGCTGTACAGTACATATAGGTGTTTTTTGGGACTTATTATTCAGAAAAATCAGAGGAATCTTTTAAACAGTCATGAAGAACTGGAGCAGAGTGTCATATATAAACCTCACAGTACAAACAAGGGAAACATTCATGAACATGACAGCATATAACGTGCTTGTTTAGTGCTGCATCACAGATTTACTCGTTTCAATCACCCTGAGTTACTGCATACTACTGTTACACTTGCAGGACTGAGTGGACATGGAGTTAGCTGGGCTGCGTGCAGCAGACACCAGTCTTAGAAAACATAGTATTGGCCAGTGCTGACAGGTGTCGCCAGGAAAATGGCGGAGTGCAAAGCACTCGCCTGCACAAACAAGCACAGAAACTGCGGAAAACATAACACAACATTGGCACAGGCTGTACTCCAAAAACGCTTCCTTTCGGACGCAATTCAGTAGTCTGTGAAGACCGTTTCAAGCCAACCTGCTATCGGCGTGGCCTCCAGGCAGAGCTACTTGGCACGAAGCCCAAGTATTTTAAATATAATAAAGCTTTTATGTCTAAAACCAGATTGTTCCTACAGAAACCCTTCATAAAAAGTCAAAGGATGACAATGGGCAGGATCAGCACCTCCCCAAAAGGAACAAGGAAAAGGTAAGAGTCTTAGAACGCGGGGAGTTTGATCACCTAAAATTTCAGTTGTTTACTTGCGCTGGACAACCCGGCCCAACGAGTCCACGGCACATCCAGGAAGAAATGCCTGTTCCTCATTGGTTCAGCCTCAGCTAATAATCCAAGTGAATAAAATTGTCCAGTATAGTGCTTTTTTGGTAATTTATGTTAAAATAAGCTCTGTATCACCTAAATGTATTACGTAACGCATGAATTATGCTGTAAGGATGACCGAAACCAAAACTCTTTGAATAAATAAAACAGACATTTCATTTGTTCACAGGATGCAACTTGTGCTTTTCTGGGGAAAAAAATCTTAACACCTTACCTTTTGTTGGAACGGGCTTTTTCATGATTCGGTTATATTTGGTTTGTCCTGTTTAAATGAACACACACGTACACAAACAAACAATATCAGGAGTGAAGCAATCTTGCATCAATCACGTACAGAATCAAAACTTGTGATACTCTTCCATGTTCAGGATTGAGTTTTTGTGGGTCTCCAAGACTGCTCCAAAGTAATCTTTTATAATACATAAGATTTAGGTGAAATATATTCAGTGCACTTACTGTATGTTGTAGTTATAATTATGATGTCATTCTAATATCTAGCTAGTGCACGTGAATGATACTGAAGGATCTAAACATCCGTTATGGTTATGCATCGCATGAACTATTTAGTGCAAATGGCTGATAAGACACCGTTCAGAAACATGCGCTCATCATCATGATGTAGTAACTAATAACAACATGAACAGCGATACCTCAAGTACTGCCTTAGTGTGTGTGGGAGAACTGTGCCTTCACTTCAGTTTCCTCTTCCTTTCAAAAGAAGGGCGCCTTTTTCGAGGATGGCGTCCACATGCAGGCGCCTAGATCCCCTTCCTTCCTTCCTTCCTTCCTTCCCTCTCTCTCTCTCTTTCTCTCTCTCTCTCCCCGCCAAGAAAATGACAGACAGCAACGTTATTTTCCTGAGACGCGTTAAGCTAAGACTGAATAAACGTCATAAACGACGTCCTACTTGAGGCATAGTGCACTACATAGGGTTCAAGTGACATTCTTTTATACACTACGTAGTGCACATTTATAGGTAGCGGGGAGCAATTTAGGAGTTAACCTAACAGGACAGGCTCCAAAAGGGCAACCCACCTAGGAGCTGTTAGGGAATAAACGTTCTGTAGCCTGTTATTTATTGCTAACACTTAAACAAACTGATTAACCTGGAAATTAGTTTTAAAAAACAGTAAATATCGCTAGCTATAGCAATAGGCACGGGAACTAAATGATGTACCAAATAAACAGCTAACCTTATATCAGCACCAACTGTGTCATAAGTTGTAATAAAAACCCCGTTAGTGGGCTACCAAAATAAATAAATTAAGTTTGAATATGCTGCCTTTCTCTTTTCTAGGATAGAGATTATAGTATATCCTTAGGCGACCCAGGAAGATCCAGTTCAGTGATGTGTGTGCATCAGTAATATATGCTGGTACGTCATACGCTCGAGGACATTCTCTGTAAATAGCACAGCATAGCTAGGCTAAAGTGCCTGCGAGCTAGCTAGGCGCCAAGCTAACAAAAGCAATGCACCAGCTGTGGAAGGCTAGCTATGCTAACAAGAACGTCAATGTTTATGAGCTAATATCTGACGTGTATAACTGCTAGCTAGGCTAACAACAATAGCAACGCATATGCCTTAGCTTAGCAAACCAACAGGACCTTCAGTACACTCGTCTAGCGAACCTGTTATAGATATTTAGTCAGTTTTCTCCAGAACTTACTAAAGTTATATAATAATGTGGATTTAGGAAATTAAACGTGGCGAGTTACCTCGTTCGAACTTGGCTAATACCTCAAATGTGACGTTAGTCCGCCATGTTTTGTAGTGCGCGTGCAGTGTGTTTGTAGTGAAGGGAGGGGAGTGCGGGGTCGCCCGGGGGAGGGGGGGGGGGGGGGGGGGGGGGCGGGGGGTAAGGAAGAATGGAATAAGCAAGATATAGCAAGAAATACTGAGAAAGAGAAGGGACAGATGTTAAAGCTGGTACCAAGAACATGATAGACCAAAATGCAGGACAGACAGAATAGGGTAGGGAAGCGGGTACCGATTCTTCACCGTGATGTTGTTTAAAGCATGATAGTCTATGCAGGGGCGGAGTGAGCCATCCTTCTTCTCCACAAAAAAGAAGCCTGCTCCGGCCGGCGACGAGGACAGGCAGATGATGTCGGCCCGCAAGGAGCTCTAGATGTACTGATCCATTGCTTTCTTCTCGGGACCCGAGAGGGCATATAGTCGGGCCTTGGGAATTGGAGCTCCGGGCAAGAGGTCGATAGCACAATCCCACAGGCGATGGGGCGGGAGAGACATGGCCCTGGACTTACTGAAGACCTCCTTGAGGTCATGGTAGCATGGGGTAACCTTGGACAGGTCTGGGTAGTCACTAGGGTCTGGTTCTCGCACCTGCCCTGTCCCCTCCCCAGGAGGCGAGGCACAGACCGATGGTAGAGGCTCCGGCGGGGTAAGCGTGGTTGAAACCAGACGCTCCAAGCTGGTGGTGAGCTGACTCAGTTGGGAGCTTAACTGGTTCACCTGAGTCCATATCTCCCGCTGGAATCGGCCCTGGCGGTCGGCCAGCTCCTGCACGCCAGTGGCAACGGTGGCCAGCTGGGTGTCGTGGGACTTGATCTGTTGCTTCTGGGTCCTGAGTGCCTGGGTGAACGGATCCCTGCCCGCTGGGTCCATGCTGGCCAGATCGTAGTGTTAAAGCTGGTACCAAGAACGTGATAGACCCAAATGCAGGACAGACAGAACAGGGTTTGGTGAGGGTAATATCCCGTTTATTGAGGTGCTCAGAGACAACAAGGTAAACGAGGGAACTGTGAGACGATGGCAGGATCGAGGTGTGGCTGT
>JAOUQZ010000044.1:18411275-18425633 GCA_028564935.1 Neosilurus hyrtlii
GCGTGGGAGTTTTAAATCTTCCACATTCTTTCCATTGTTGTTCTTGACTAGCCTACATGCATAACCCACTCACAGTCTTCCTCTTTGCATGCTCCAGTCAACCAAGCCAAGAGCAAAACCACACACACATGCACACATCTTTCCTGAACATACAGTCTGTGTTTACCTTGATCACTAATGGATTCGGATCCAAATTATATCTGTCTTTAATGGATATGTTTAATAAATATAAAATGCTGTTATCATATTATTTCTTCTGCTTCATGACATTAAGATTCTGGTTTTTCCTTCTGCTTATGGCACTTCTGATATAATCCTAACCGACTGAGATTAGTTGTACTATAATAATTGAAACATCGTATATTTTTTATTTTCATTTATGATGTGTATTTGTTATTTTGTAATTGTATAAGCCCCAAAAATATATATAAAAAAAGCCATTAATCCACTCAAAAGTTACACAGGACACAGGCTAGCTTATTGAGGAAACGGGCGAATTTTATTTCTTTATTCGGGTTCTGCTTTTGTAGCTAGTTCAGTAGAGACAGTTAGAATCACCTGTAGCCTGAATGAGTAGCACTCCTTTACTGACAGCTTATTTACCAGCTCTACCATTTCAATTTCAATTCATGTTCAATTTCATTCAATTTTATGTGTATAGTGCTCTATACAACTGACAGTGTTGCAAAGCAGGTTCTATTCTTCTGTAACACAATCACTCAGAAAATATCACATACTAGCCAGGAACAAAAAGAACTTGATAAGTTATGTAACTCTGTAACTGATGTAGGAATAAAGGTGCAAATTGGACATACAGAAAATATTAATATACACTACATACTCTGAATGGGTTTAAAAACATGCCGTTAGCTACTTGGTTAAAATATGTAAAAAATAAACTTACATTTTTTGTTTTAGTTTGTTTTATGTTCCTGTATAGCGCATACTAAAACAATGGTGCACCTCAGACTCTGTAGTCCTCAACTTTCCATCTTAAGGGACTATTCAGTGACATCCTCCTCACTTTCAGCGCATAATTGCTGACTGTTATACATTTGTTTTTAAAAAACCAATGTCTTAAATTTTATTGTGCAATAAGAAAAGAAATAAGTGCACTGAGTGCTTTGTGTTCTCAGGTAGTGAAAATATCCTCAAGGATCCATGTCCAGTAAGGGAGTTTGATGGAACCTTGCAGAAAACTGTTGCATTGTCTAGTTGCTTTGATGCTCAGTCACTTGCAGCTTCTGCCAGAAAGAAAAAGTTTAAAAACAAAGTCTCTGAGATGCGAAGTAACAGCAAGGATTTTTATTTGCTCATTTCCTGAATCAGGAACAGTTCAGGTTACAGTACAGGTCAGATGATATATGGCAGAATTTCTACAGGAAGAAGAATTTTCAGTTTATCAACAAGGGTGACATTTATGACGCTGATTATGTCAGTCAAGGACATGTACAGTGATTACTAGTTCATTGGAATAATAATAATAATAATAATAATAATAATAATAATCTACTCACCTGATGTGAAGCTACAATGTCAAAATAAAGAGCCCAAAAAGGGCACCGTAGTTCTACAAATGCTATTAAAACCCATGTAAAAATGAGATTGCACTACTTTGGTGGAGGTCTGTACTCTCTGTGCATTTCGATTTCAATAATTGCTTAATGTAACCCACATATCTATTAGTGTCTATAAGGTATTTGTGCATTTGGTTAATGGGAAGAGGGGGCAGAAAACACTCATTGGATAGGAGGCTTCTAATGGTATTGAGCCCTGACCAGCTGGGAGTGCACAGAATGCTGTCCACTGCATTTTTGCATAAAAATATTGCTTCTGTTGGACAATGCACTTTTTATATCCCACCTTAATGATGATTGGTTGACCTATAAAATGGGTGAAAACTTGTAAACATTGCCAGTTTGTGAGGGAGTGAAAGGTCTTTTCACACTGTGCTGCTACAGTAGAGTTGATTGTGTTTATTTTAATGTGTCAATATTTAACGTAATATGACCAAAAAGCACACATACTGTTAAACACATGTAACTGCACACAGTGAAGAATTGACCTTTCAAAGACTGAAAGTATGAACCCTGCCCAAATACAATCTGCCCAAATTTGATGTGTTTTTGCTTTTCTTTATTCAGTATTATATTTCGTACATGTTCATAAACACCAAAAAAAAGGTTATTGATAAGACTTTATTCAAAATAAAAATACAGCATAATCATAAACTGTTTGAATTTATGTGGCTTATGTTACAGTATTTGAATTTTGGCACCATTCCTTCAGCAGCTTAAACAGAATGTCCGTCCTAGTCTGCATACAGCAAATACTCATATAGTACAAGCCTTTTTTAAACCAAAAAAATAAAAAATAAATAAAAACCCAAGACTGGTGGAGCCACCATGTTCGCTGACCTTTAGTGTGTTATGGGTACTTGGACACATGCATCTGTCTAAGTTGAAGACGAAGTTGAACTTTTAATTAACTAATTAGTTAGACCTATTTGAAAATTCTTGTCTATGTAAATGTAATGACTCTTATTTTGCTTTACTACAATATTCATAAGCTCTCGAATATCTGGTAATAACAACATGAACAATATATAGCTCATGCTAAAGATAGTAACTTATTAGGACCGAGCATGCACCCACGGACCGCAGACAGTCAAACACACGCACAGTTTCCTGCGGATCTTGGCCTGTGATGGCCTGGCGAGCTGTCCGGGGTGTACTATGCCCTCACCCAGAGTGAGCTGAGATGGCTGCGTCCCTAATATTAAGCGATTCGGAAAATTAAGGATTAAATTAATTTTGTGTCTTGTAAGACTGTAGACTGGAGCAATCTGTCTTGGAGAAACGTGCGTCTATTAGCTTCCTAAAAGGGAACTTGTTGAAGTCACAGAGAAATACAGTTGTGGGGTTTGACCGAGGCCGCTGAGGAACTGGTGGCTTGGTGGTTATGGATCTGGCTACCATAGATAAGTAAGACTCGGCTCCTCAGTTGTATCCTCTTTCTAATTTATTCATTTAAGTATCTTTGGATAAAATCATCAGCTGAATATAGTTGGAAAACAATTGTCCTCCCAAAGTTTTCAGCAGATGCACCAGAGATGCTCTGTGTAGGAAAGCCCAGGATGCAATGCTTCTAAACTTCATTTAAAACCATCCCACCAGCTCTTTTGCTGCAAGTCCTGCTGTCGTGGTGTATTTTTGGCCCCAGCGTTAAGTTTCCGTGGAACGCTGACTACAGATGGCGCTCCCACATCTGGCGGAATGCGATAGCGAAAGTGGGCGGGGAATGAAACACGTCCGACTGGGTTGAGAACCCAAAAAGCCACGCCCACTCGATATCACCTGCGTAATTAGCTCGAGAGCGTCGCGCGCCTGCTCAGGTATGCGTTTGCGACGTGGTCGGATATTATGGACCTGAGCTTTTATCGTGGTTCGTGAGAGAGAGAGAGCGCGCGAGCGTGGGATATACACGATGTACACGAGCGAGCGCAGGCGCATGAGCCTGCACGAGGTGAAGAGGAAAAGCTCCATTCGGGTTGCAGCTGGGAGTTTATGGAAGGACTCTCTGGCGCTGGAGCTCAGCGCTAGCAAGAGCGCGCCCGGTCCACGCAGCCGCAGCCGGGCGCTGTCTGTGGTGTATGTTGTGGTAGGGGACGCCTCGGCACCACAGAGTGAGGAAAGTCTGTCTCTGGGGTGTGTTAGGGAAGCGTGTGTGGAGTCACAAGCCGAGCTTCAAACCGTCCCGTTTGAGGCTATCGCACACGCCACAGCCAACACACTGGATATCTTCTACAACGCAGGCAAGTACAGACACGCTCAGCGTTATTACAACTATATTACCACTACATTACAAACCCCCCCCCAGCAAGCACTACTGCCGTACTGTAGTAGTGTGCTACTGCTATACTGTCTTATTAACACACTCAGAGCAGCTCTCACTGGACATTTCTGCTACACACAGGCAGCATACTGACATAATAATAATGATAATAATAATAATAAATCATTTTATCCTAACTGCCTCTATTCCTAAAGCCTAATTGCTTCTTGCTGTAGATGTTGCCGTAGTTGAGATGAGTGATTCTCTCAGTCAGCCCTCTCTGTTCTATCACCTGGGTGTTAGAGAGAGCTTCAGCATGACCAATAACATCATCCTGTACTGCAACAAGCAAGAGAGTGACCTGCAGCTTCTAAAGGTGAGCTTAGAGGAGATTTTGGTAGCTACTGGGAGGAAAAATAACAATTTGAAAAAAGCAATTACATTCATCTGAAGACGGCATGCTACCATATGTATTATCTGTTCATTCATTCATTTTCGAAGCCGCTTAATCCTCATTAGGGTCGTGGGGCGGCTGGCACCGACTCTGAGCGAAGGCGGGGTGTACCCTGAGCCATTGCAGGGCCAACACACATATAACCATTTACACTAGGGGTGATTTAGAACAACCAGTTAGCCTACTGTGCTTATTTCTGGAATGTGGGGGGACACCGAAGTACACGGAGAAAACCCACTTAAGCACAGGGAGAACACACAGAAACGTCTGAGCCGGGGAATCGAACCCAGGCCTTCTTTCTGTGAGGCGGACGTGCTAAACACTGTGCCACCATGCCACCCTGTATTGTTGTTGTTATTATTATTATTATTATTATTATTGTTACTTTAATAAAAGTCACCTATGCTACAGGGATATTTTGTAGGTATGCAGTGATTCCTCGTGTAGGTTTGGGACAACAAAATTCAAATATAATGGACCGCAACAATATCATTGTAAATGTATTCAGTGATGGCCGAGCTGCCTGATATTCTCTACAGATGCAGACAGATACACAAATAATTATTAAAATAAGTTTTAATACCTGAATTACTCCCCTAAAGTTGCCACACACCTTCGTTTCTCACACATAAAGGTTTATGAATAAAAGGAGTTATGCATGTACCTACACTCTGGCTGCAGCTGTCAATCTGTTTTGTTTTCATAATGTGTCACTTGAACAATGTGTTAGCTCCACAGGCAGTTTTTTCTTCATTAATCAGTGGTAAAATGGTTCAGCAGGTAATACTGCTGCCTCACACCTCTAGGCATTCTGATTTGAACCTGAGTGTGGAGTTTTATTTGCTCTTCCTGTATCTGTGTCAGTTTCCTCCATGTTTTCCTCTTCACCTTCCTGAAACATGTGAGTGAACTGGCTTTGTTAAGATGCTGCTTGGTGTGAATGGGTGTGTGTGAATGGACTAGTGTTCATTCCTGCTTTGCGCCAGTGTTATTCCTAGGATATGCACCAATTCCTGAAAATAAGTCATTCAGTGGTAATGGCTCAGCATATAAGTACTCATGGCTAGAAAAAACTTTTGGATACCATTCCCATCCATTTCCTTACCTTGTATTTATACATGTGTAATGACAATAAAGTTGAATCTAATCTAATCTAAAACATGGTAGTGAGTGGTGCTGATACAATTAGCTTTTCCTTTCTTTTCTTTTCATGTTTTGTAGGATACCTTGTGGTTTTGCGGTACTGAACAAAATATTTTTTTCCATGTACACATCAGACTTAGTCATCCTTTGGTCCTTTACCTTCTTGACTGGAGATTTTTGGTTACAACTTAATTGATTGGTCGCTGCTGTGCTGAGAATAATAATATCTCTCCAATGATGCACAGGATATGCAAGTATACAGGTTGATAAATTGTTTATAGTAACAGATGGACTACTTAAAGTAATATTACTTACATGATAGGTTTATGTAATAAACCCCCTAAAGCTGCGTTCGCACATGAACTGACAAGTGAATTGCTCACTGCTGTGCAAAATGCGATATCGCATCACCTCTCAACTCTTGTTGCCTAGATAACGCCCTCGCATGTTTCCCACTTTAAAATCTTTCCGAGTGAAAGAGTGCTCAAATCAAGCTTTCCTACAGCAGGTGCAGGTTAAGAATATTTATGATCATTTTCTTATATTGTGTAAGTTTATTTTAACTCATATATATATATGTACATTTCATGTAGCTCTAAATAAACGTAAATAAAGGGTGGTATAGTCAACTGATCAGTTAATCAGAGCATAAACATACTGTTGATTGACAGATGCTTTCAAACATGTAGTTCCATGTAAACACGAGTTTTGTGACTTTAAACTCATGTTTACGTGGGACTACATGTTTGGAAGCATCTTTCAATCGACAGTATGTTTATGGTCTAATTGGAAATCGCTCATGTCGTGTGAAAGTATAACTCATTTGAACTCTGCACCCACCTACTTTGTGTTGCGCGAGAAAATTTCGCCTCGCTCTGTGTTATCGACCTTGCCTGGCCAATTGCTGCTTCCTTTGTGAATGAGGCTCGAGTGTATATATGTATGCGGTATTCCCCCGGGAGAGAACGTATATTGACACACTTGTATTAGGGACTTTAGTATCTGCACCATGATCAGTTAAGATCTTAATCATCTTTGTTTTCACAAAATGTTTTAATAAATTGTCAAGCTCTAGAAACAAGCTCTGGAATTTTTTTAATTAAATATTATTAATATTAATTAATTAATATTATTTTCCATCATTAGTTGATTTATCTGATTTAAGATGTCTTAAACAGGAGCACTGTGGGAGCTATACCTTCATTGCTTACATGGTTTCACCTCAAGGAATGGTGTTTGCCTGTGATGCAACTCTAATGCGGGGAATCCAAGAGATTCTGCAGTCTAGATTTACCATCGAAGCTCTTCTGACACCTTTAGTGGATCAGCTGGTCAAGCTGTTTGAGAATGTGCATATCCATGAAAGGTTGGTAGTACTGCTTGTCCTGATAAAAAAAATTATGTTGCAGTGTGACATTGACAAAGATGTTTCTGAAGCTGAAATAAGAAATGTGAAGTTTCAACAGTACATAATTTTGTTATGTGTTATAAACCTGCAAGTGTAACTGTAGTGTTGTTTTTGTAAGTCATGTTAATAATATTGCTCATAGTCTCCAACAGTTATTCAAAGCAGTGTAGAAAGAGAAAATTCTCTGAGAAACGAAAGTTATGTATACAATATGTTATGTTGTCTCTTTTTTGTTTCACTGTATCATATTTCTACTTCATACAAATAATTCTAATTGGTTAGAGGATCCTGCGGATATACGCTTTATGGACAGTTGTACATGGATACCTGACTATCACACTCACATGTGATGGTTGAACATCCCATTCCAAAACCGTGTACATGTAATATGGAATAAGTTCCTCCTTTCTTACTGTAACAGCCTCCAGACAAGGAGACATTTGGCACAAGTCAGCATCCCCAACAGTGTTCAGTGAGATTGAGGTCAGGGATCTGTGCAGTCCACTCATATTTTTACACCTCAACCACTGAAAACGTTGTCTTCATTAACCTTGTTTAGTGCACAATGACAACTTGTTCTGGACTTGTTTTGGTCAGGTGCCACAAGCAATTGGCCATATAGTGTTGGTGTGTGTCAGTATACTTTCTTGTTGCCTATTTTGTTTAGTATTTACCCTGGAGTTTTTTTTTAAATTCTATAAGTTTCTTATTTGAAATTGTTCTAGTGAGTATGTGCATGAATCCATCCGGCGGGAGATCCGGACGGCACGTGAACGGTTCGGTGGAGAAGCCCTGAGCCAGGAGCTACACCGAATCCAGAAACGCTTGGACACTGTGGAGCTTCTCAGCCCTGACATAGTGATGAACCTCCTGCTATCTTACCGTGATATCCAGGTAAGGTGTGTGTGTGAGTGTGTGTGTGTGTGTGTGTGTGTGTGTGTGTGTGTGTATGTATGTATGTATATGTGTGTGTGTGTGTGTGTGTGTGCACGCATTTAAATATTAAGGTTGGTGTGTGTCTGATTTTGGATTTTTAAATCAGAAGTTTCCAAGATTCAGTTCAACTGATGCATGAAGGGATGCAAAATAATTCAAATGTATTGTGCTCTTCATTCTACAAAACAGTCAGTCAGGGTGACCCCGCTTGTAAAATGAGTAACTGATAGATTGTAATTTACTATTTGACTCCTTCACAGGATTATGAGTCCATAATTAATCTGGTGGAAACCCTGAATAACCTGCCCATGTGTGCAGTGGCTGCACAACCAAATATCAAGTTTCAGTACATATTTGCTTTGAATAGGTAAGCCTTTCTATTTACTTCTTACACAAGGAAGTCACAATCATGGCTTGTCTGGGCTTTCTCTTTAATCAAATATGCACATTTGACTAATCCATCCAGGAGGAATCACCCAGGTGACCGTGAGAAAGCCTTATCAGTCATTCTGCCTGTAGTTCAATCTGGAGGGCCAGTGGCCTCAGACGTGTACTGTCTCTGTGGACGCATTTATAAGGACATTTTCCTGAGTTCAGGATTCACAGATGCCAAATGCCGTGAGCAGGCCTGCTACTGGTAAGAGAGAGTGCACACAGTTCCTATCCACAATCTGTCTCTTAACTCTCCTCCCTATATCAGAGGTGGTCATAGGAAATAACATGACTGAATGAGCAAAACAACTATGTTTTAATGTGTAACTGTAAATGAATAGTTTATGGCTGTAAATAAGACAGCCATTATGCCACTGCGGTTAGCACTATTAGACACATCTATTTGGACATGTGGAGAATAAATGCAGATGTTAGGGTTGACGGGAAAAGGATCCACACGCACAACCGTGCTCAAAACAGTCCACAACATAGAACAGGCAAGGTCAAAAAAGACTAGACAGAGATACACAAACATAAGGGCACAGGAGAAAACTCTGGCACAATCTGGCAATGCTTGTGGGGAAGTACAGGGCTTATATACACAGACAAGTGAGGCAGGCAATGAGACACAGATGAGCCCAATAATGAGCCTGTGGAAGGACAAAGGGGACAAACAAAAGCACATAATACTAGAACACAAAGTTAACTAGCAGGAGTACTAACAGCAGGAGCAATGAGCTCTTTGCTCATTCATGTTTAAACATTGTTTTTGTTATGAACCTTTTTAAACACACCATGTTCTCAGTTCACTAATTAAACCAGAAATGTTAAATTAAACAGAATTTGAAAGTCTGTGGAAATGCTTCCCTTTTGTACTGATGATTTCAGTCCTCAAACTGCTCTCTGGTCCTGTGATCTGCCTTCAGCTACATCATCTAAATAAATGTCTGTGATTGACTTCAAAGGAGGATCTGTTACACATGCCCTCTGGTTCATGTCACTAAGTGTCACTAATGGTCATTTTTTTATGTTTATTAGCCATGCTACAGTTTTTATTAAATACTACACCAGCTCCATGTGTAGACCAAGGTTCACCAGCTTGCATTCTCTGCCAATACAAACTAGACTGCAGTCCTTGATTATCATTCAGTTCACATTAATGGAGATGAAAATAAATAATCAGCTTATTAACCAACTTATTAATTAGCTTAAAAAAATCAGCTTATTAATCAACATGATAATATGGCTCAACCTGTGTTCATGTGATTTTATAATTATGTACTTGCACATTTATGTGCTGCACATATTACTGTTCACCTCGAATTTTTCTTTATTAATTTTTTAAAAATTATTATTATATTTTTTATTATTTTATTAATGTGGCCCAAACGGCAAAGTGCACTCGCGCAATGTATATATCAAAATGTGTCTCTGCGCCACAAACTGTGTTATTACTTTTATTGGCATTTACAAGTTACCATGGCGTCACAATTAGCCAAAAACCATGCCAATATATTCCATTAAAATGAATGGGGAGAGCTCGATGAACAATCGTGAAACTCAAGCCATACTTTCACATAGAAATTGGATGAATGTTTAAAACGTAGACACTGAAGTAATTTTTATGGTCAAAATGACTTTTTGCTACCTTTCACAGTTTTCTCTAAATCGTTGTTTAAGTCCGGGGCTAGTGTGAGTGATGTCATCAGCAGTGTGAGAGAAGATTATCTTGGCGAAAAGTTTCTTTTAGCTCACTCCTACTCCCATAATTTTCAGTCTGCATATGCTTTAATTCTTTGATTTGTCACAAACTGTTTTGCCACAGCTAGTTAGAAACCTGTGATAACTGTGATGGATTTTACTGTGAACTACAGTTATTTTTCTGCCAGCAGTTGCAAAATTTCAGGAAATTTTCTAGTCATTATTTGATATTCATGGGTAAAGCATAAGATAAGGTATTTGGAGATGTATATAAACACCTTATATTAGAGCACAGTTGTCAAACTAAGGGACCGCAGGCCAAATCTGGCCCACCATATATAATGTGGCCTGCAAGTGCTTTCAAAGTATATGATTATTATACATTCATCGCATTAACCATTACCATGAAACATAATTCATTGTCCACCCACTAGGTGGTGGCAAACCTATCTGAGTGTCAATCATGGCTCAAGAAAGATTGCAAGCTAGCATGTTTAAATAAAAAGGACAAATAAACTAAACATATCATTTTGCCATGCAGGCTTCGTGGTTGTCCATTTTGACTAGATTATCCAGCCCTTGTTGACCTTGAAATTTAGTGATGTGGCCTTCAGTAACAACGAGTTTGACAACCCTGTATTAGAGTATTGATTGCCATTCCATTGATGATGAATATGATGGCGCACATAATGAGTTAATAGTCTGTTATTGTGACCCTGCGCTGTTCTTGTGACAGCTTTTAGATAAGTCTTGTCTATTTTTTTATATCTACTTGTTTATTCCAAGGTATGGGAAGGCGTTTGAAATGGAGCCCTCACTGCATTCGGGCATTAACTACGTGGTGCTTCTCATGGCTGCTGGCCATGAATTTGACTCCTCTGTCAAGCTAAGAAAGATTGGTATGTTTGTAGTATGTGGGTTACATGTTCTCCATTTGAAGAAGCATTAAAGTTTTGGGAAGTGATAATGTTACTTTTTTGGGTAGTTTTTGAGTAGGCCCCTTTTTCCAAAACTGCACTTGGTTTGGACACTAACAGATTTTGTGAAAAAATGGTGTCTGATTTCGGCGAAACTGAAGCTGTTGTGCATCCTTTGTCCTGGTGAAAGGTGTCAGCCTGAGCAGTTTACTTGGTAGGAAGGGGAGTTTGGAGAAGATGCATGATTATTGGGATGTTGGTTTCTACCTTGGGGCTGGGATTCTGGCCAACGAGCACAATAAAGTAATCGAAGCCTCAGAGAAACTATACCGTCTCAAAGCACCAATGTGGTGAGTACACAACTTGTGTCCAGTTAAGACTATCACTCATTTGTACAGGAGTTAACATGCATTTACTTTATAATGCATAAAGAGTGTGTTTACTTCTCCTTGCTCTGTTCTGTCTGGATTTCATTATAGGTATGTTGGATCAGTCATGGAGACATACATTCTGTACAAACAGTTTGCCAAACCGCCAGAGGTGTGCCATCCAAAACAGGAAATTGTGGACTTCTGGATGGAACTTCATACACAATCATGCAAACCTACTCTTTCTGCAGCACACTGCCCAGTACGAGCACTAACATATTCTATTAAACTCACTTTTTGTAATTTATTTTTAATAGACATTGTTAGAAACTTACATCCCAGAACTCCGGATGTAGTTATACATTCCCAATGAACAAGAAATAAAAAATGACATGAGTCTTGGGATGAGCACAAGATTCCAGCAGCAGGTCTTAATTACTTTTCATTCCAATATCTAGAGAGATTACCTGCTAAATCAGTGGAAAGTTTTGACCATAAAGCTTTTTTAGGAAGTGTAAATCTTCAGGGTATCGATGTGACACCATCCACTGCAGTAGAAAGTGAGTCATCAGTGCGAATGTGATGAGCAAAATTAAAGTATCAGGATGAATCAGGCAAAGTTGTAGGGCAAGAAGTGTGTCAGAAGTTTGTCCTACTCTCCACTCCAGAATCTTGACTTCAAAGCAACAACTTCAGTAAGGATCAAAGCCAGTGAGTTTTGTAATGGATGTCATTGCAGGTCCTGATCCTCGAGCCCACTAAAATATTCCAGCCCAGTATACTGAGCATTTGTGAGGAGGACAAGAGTAGCACTGTGCAGCTGAGGCACGTTACACCACTACAGGTACACACACCAGTCTACACATGCTTGTCTGCATTCCTTTGTGGGTTTCAGCTGAATGGCACTGGTGATTATATTTAATTGTTAAAATGGTTCAGTGATTTATGAAATCAAAGGAGGGAGGCTTTACTGATCAATTTGTAATGCATACCTGTTTATCACTGTTACCCCAGCTGCTGTTTTATTCTGCTGTTCGTAATGTGATGCATTAGCATGAACTTTACACCCAGGAAAGGTGTAGGTTGTTGAACATGAATATTGAATGCTCTTGGCTGTTACCTGTGCAAGAACACGACAGCAATCATGAACCAGCCGGATTCTATTAAAAAATCTCCGCTATTGTTCAATGTGTGACTGTAGAATGTGTTTCATTATGCTACCATGTCATACCATGCCATACAAATGCTTAGTACGTCTTGCATGTTTGTGTGTTTTTGTTCCTTTATTCATCACGAGTAGTCATGTTGATTTACGTCTTGCCTCATATAGAAAGGCCTACATGAGTGGACATTCCCTGCATCAGCAATTCGTGGAGTGAGGTATAGACAGCTGGATGTATCTCTCTTTCCACTCTGTCTCCCTTTGTCTCTCTTTGTTTATTTCTCTGCCTCTCTTTCTAACTCACTTTCTCATGTGCACACCTGGTATTAACATGTACATCAGTTCACCTATGGCATTAATTGTGTCTCCACATACATCTTGAATGAGCACTTGTGATCATATCTCATTTCCCTGCTCTTTATAAAAATGTACACAGCAAAGCTCTGGGATTGCTCAAGGTGAAATGAGAAGAAGACAGTGGGCACCACAGAGGGATTGCTGATTTTCTCCATATCAAAACTGAGAAAACACACACACACACACACACACACACACACACACACACACACACACACACACACACAAATCTGTTGCTCTCCACTCAAGCAAAAGAAACATTTTGCCATTTTACTAGCTTATTATACACTTTGAGTTTTTTGTGAATCCCAGTGAGAATATGGATTCAACAGTAATTTCTATCCTAAACAATGTTTAAAATAATAATAACAATAATAATTAAATACAGTCTACAGCAAGACAACTGAAAAGGATCAAGCTTCTATAGAATTAGATGCCATAGATATTCAGACATTTAATACTGTTTTTTTTCTTTCTTTTGTCACCCATTAATATGATGCCTTCGGTGCATAAATGTGCTTCTAGTTATGCGGAGGACATCACTTGAGTAGGAGGTCCTCAGTGTAGTTAAGCACGCACTATTAAATGAATGTGGTGGTACGCAGCCCGAACCACTGCTGAATGATGGTTGACTGTTCAAATATCTGGGGATATCTGACCTCTTCACACCTGTATTGGATCCACATCACCCAGGTTATATGTTACCACCAGGTGTAAAAGGGCAAGAATTTCCTGTTTTGCTCTCTCTCTCTCTCTCTCTCTCTCTCTCTTTCTCTCTCTCTCTCTCTCAGATAGTTACTTCACATTTCCTGATTTCTTTTCTTAGCTATATCTGCAGTTTTTTTTTGTGACTCAGTCATGAGTGTCTTATTGGCTGCAGGTCAAAAGCATTATGTACAAAAGCATTATGTACATTATGTATGTTTTTCCATTCAGCATTCAGAGCAGCATGTAGTTTGTATCGCAAATATGTTATTAGACAACAAATCACTTCCTGGGTTGGGCAGCTTATCATTATTTAGATCTGATCATCATGTTCGGAAAACATTTATAACTTGTCATTTCTTGTCATTTCAATATCTTGCAGTCTGACAGTATTTTTCTACCTGTCATCTTTCGGTATTAAGCCATTCCAAAGCGGCGAGAAGCAAATAATAGTTTTCATGTTTTATATGCACAAACAAATAATGTAATAATTGAAGTAGGTAATTGCTAAAGTTTAAGAGTCTGTAATGTAGTTTTTTCATGATCACGCTGAATGGTGGATGCTGTAATAGAAATTTTGATCCTGTGTGATGTGTATGCTATAATTTAAAAACATTAAAATCATGTTAAATTTTTAGTATCTCTAAAGTTGATGAGCGAAGCTGTTTCCTGTATGTGCTTTACAACTCTGACGACTTCCAGCTGTGCTTCCCAAGCAATCTGCACTGCAAAAGGTGAGTGCCAAAGAAAACTGTAGGGAACAACTGTAATCTTCTCATATGTTTAAGCCAAGATCAAACTCTCAAAATGAAATTTGTTTCTAAGGTTGAGGTAAATATATTAAAAGCAAAATTGTCACTGCATTGTTCTTTATTAGCTTGTAACTGTGGTGTTAAATACTTCTAGAATGTGTTTGGCTTTTGATTTAAATGTCGCTTTGC
>JAOUQZ010000044.1:18437755-18459672 GCA_028564935.1 Neosilurus hyrtlii
GACCGCGTAACTGCGGACGCTGCCCCAATCCGCCTGTCAATCTCGCGCTCCATCTTTCCCTCACTCGTGAACAAGACACCGAGATACTTGAACAACTCCACTTGAGGCAGGACCTCTCCACCCACCCGGAGAGGACACGCCACCCTTTTCCGGACAAGAACCATTGCCTCTGATTTGGAGGTGCTGATTCTCATCCCAGCCGCTTCACATTCTGAAGGCTGAAGGTCTTGGTTTGATGAAGCCAACAGGACAACATCATCCGCAAAAAGCAGGGATGAAATCCCGTGGTTCTCAAACCAAACTCCCTCCGGCCCCTGGCTGCGCCTAGAAATCCTTTCCATAAAAATTATGAACAGGACTGGTGACAAAGGGCAGCCCTGCCAAAGTCCAACATGCACTGGGAACAGGCCTGACTTACTGCCGGCAATGCGAACTAGGCTCCTGCTCCGGTCGTACAGAGACCGAACAGCCCTTAGCAAAGAGCCCCGGACTCCATACTCCCGGAGCACCACCCACAGAATACCACGAGGGACACGGTCGAATGCCTTCTCCAGATCCACAAAGCACATGTGGACTGGTTGGGCAAACTCCCATGCACCCTCAATCACCCTGCGAACAGTTTGCCAGAAATTCTTTGAGGCCAACCGATAGTCCTCTTCCATGGCCCCGCCAAACTCCTCCCATACCCGAGTTTTTGCCTCCCTGACAGCCCGTGCTGCGGCTCGCTTGGCCTGCCGGTACCCGTCAACTGCTTCAGGAATCCCACAGGCCAACATGGCCTGGTAAGTCTTCTTCTTTAACCTGACAGCATCCCTTACTTCCGGTGTCCACCACCGGGTTCGGGGGTTGCCGCCACGACAGGCTCCAGAGACCTTGCTTCCACAACTTCGGGCCGCCGCATTGACAATAGAGGCAGAGAACATGGTCCACTCTGACTCAATGTCTCCAGACTCGGAATCTGGGAGAAACTCTCCTGGAGGTTGAAGTTGAAGACCTCCCTGACAAAGGGTTCAGCCAGACGTTCGCAACAGACCCTCACAATACGCCGGGTCTGTCCAACTTCCTCCTCCGCCAGCGGTTCCAACTCACAAACAGGTGGTGATCAGTTGACAGCTCAGCCCCTCTCTTCACCCGAGTGTCCAAGACATGCGGCTGGAGATCAGATGAAACAACAACAAAGTCAATCATTGACCTCCGGCCTAGGGTGTCCTGGTGCCACGTGCACTTATGGAGTTGGGGAGCTACAAGCAAGCCCACACCAGCTCGCCGCCGCTCACCCTGGGCAACTCCAGAGTAATGGAGGGTCCAGCCCCTCTCGAGGTGAACCCGACTATCTCTAGCCAGTACCTCTCAACCTCCCGAACAAGCTCAGGCTCCTTTTCCCCCAGCAAGGTGACATTCCATGTCCCTATTACCAGAGGTTTGGTCCCAGGTTTGGGTCGCCGAGGCCCCCCACCGCGACTGCTACCAAAACTACATTGCACCGGCCCCTCATGGACCTTCCTGCGGGTGGTGAGCCTACTGGAAGGTGGGCCCACGGCGCCGTTTCGGGCTGAGCCCGGCCGGGTCCCATGGGCAAAGACCCGGCCACCAGGCGCTCGCCTGTGAGCCCCAACCCCAGGCCTGGCTCCAGGGTGGGGCCCCGGTAACGCCAATCCGTGCGACGTAGCGGTCCTTGATTTTATTTTTTCCATGATGGGCTTTTGAACTTAGTCTGGCCCGTCACCTAGGACCTGTTTGCCATGGGAGCCCTGACAACATAGCTCCTAGGATCATTTGGGCACACAAACCCCTTCACCACGGTAAGGTGGCAGTTCAAGGAGGAGCAGCGCCAATGTGTCTGAATTTAATTTAAAGCAGAAACATGCCCATCGACCTTTACTGCTGTGAAGCGAGCACAGCGAGTGGAACGGCAACACTTATTGTTCTTTCCTGCCTGGATGTTAAAGCCATTATTTAGTTGGCTTCCCAGGATTCCTTGCATGTGGTAGCGCATGTGTTGCATGATTATAGGAATGTTGAGAGAGCCACTTTGGTTGGGCTCGGTAGCCTCCATGAAGGAATAAACGAGCCTGGAGAGATTAACCAAATGCTTACAAGCAGACTATATAGACTTCGATTAACTGCCCCTTACAGCACTCCACTTCTCTATGAAAACTTCTAGTAATTTTTGACCTACCTCCATCTTATTTTTTTTTTTTCTAATTTAATCATTATTAGATAGCAGACTATCAAAATTCCAACTGTAATATCTGTACTTGATAATTTTATCAGAACAGCCAGTTTTAATCAAGCTAATGCTTTCTAGGTTCAAAATTTAATGTGGATGGAAAATGTTTGCTTATAAATGCATGTATAGTAAACCTTTGGGTTTCTGTCATTAGGATAAAGGACAAGGACAATTCACTGTGTGAATATAAAGGGGAAAAAAACACTTTGAATGTATGGTACTACTACGACGACTACTACTACTACTACTACTACTACTACTACTAATAATAATAATAAGCAAAAACTATGAGACATAACTGTTCAGATATGTAGTGAATGCTTTTACATGCAAATGTACCTAGGTGTTTAACTGTAATCGATAACCATGTGGTTCAGATGTGTATCCAGCAAAATATATTTTCACGGACTAAAGCAAGCACTCAGAAAATCATACAGAAAGAAAAGAAAGAACAGGTACCTAAACTGTAATTTAGTGCTGCTTTGGTAACAGATCCTCTGTTACAGTTTACCCAGTCTCATGCAATTACTGTATGTAAATTATTTAAATGAAGACAGCAAACTGAGAAAGAGTTTTCACGGGCTTACGTATGTTTATCCTCTCCTGCCTAATTTGTGAGGTGGTGACAAAGAGTTAATGATAAACAATTAAAGTGAAATCTTCATTTATTCCCATTTAATTTTCTGGTGGTTTTTTAAATATATATTTATAATGTGTATTTATTTGGGTTCAGTCTGGGTTTAGTAGTTTCTATTATGTTGGTACACTGTGTCTTTTCCTAAATTCACTCAATATAAATATCATGATGTATGCTGTGAACAGCATGCATGAAGGTGGTGCCTGACCGTGTGCAGTGTGTGCATATGGAGTGTGATCAGCAGTAGAGAGTACACACTGCCCTGCTCTGCACCGTTCCTAATGCTAGTTTTACTGCTGTACACACATCCAAGGCTGGTTGCTATGGAAACCATCTCCTTGCTGGTGCTAGGTGGCCGGGATGCACCGGTGTTAATGGATAAATATAAATATTCCTTCTCTTTTTAATATGCTGTGCTCCACTGTCCTGCAGGTTTATCAGTCTGGTACTAATGCTGCTGAACAGACTGCTTACGAAAGTACCATATAATTGCATATTTTCCTTGTAAAGAGAGCCTCTCTTTCTCAGGTAATGCATTCTTCACACCAGTAAACTGAATTATTCCAGTGTATACAGATAGATGAAAGATTCATTGAAGATGTATACAACTGATGCTGTAGATGAGATAGAGAGACAGAGGAGTTAGGATAAGCCATTTTCGCATCTCGGCCCACGCTATGAACTATGGGATTGGATACAGTGTTGGCTACCAAGCAATTCAGTGTAAATGGGGGGATGCAACATGAACGTGAGCAACCGGTGCAGTTTAGATGACTTTAAAAGGTAGAAAGTCCAGGAATTTAAAGTATTTTGTAGATGCCGTTATTGGGAAACAACTACAAGGAGGGTACCTCTTGACATTGTTAGCTAGCCCTGCTCAAATCGTGTCTAGGCATGTCTAAATTTAAGTTTTTGTATGGAAGGCATTTATAATTATACACAAATCTTGGACATAATTCCTTTAGAACAATTATAACAGCTGTCAACTTGTGATTGTAACTAAAGTTAAACATGATATTGTTAAGTGGGTGATAATAGGGCGTCTGAGGTATTAGCCCGCTTGACGTATCGATATCCTTAATTAAAATCTAAGTCCATCTACTAATTAGCAGTAATCCGATTGTAAACATATAACTATAATTCAGTCACTTACCAGTTTAATCCATCGCTTGTGAGCATCAGGGTTTTTCTTGTGTGTGGTAAAATTGTGCAGAAGAAACGGTGGTTTGCTTCTACATTCCAACTGTGGATATTACACTGACTTTTACGCCACCTTTCAAGTCTAATAACCGTCGGAACATCTACAATAGCACAGTGTGCATCATGTTTTCACTTTACCTGAATATCAGACTAGAACAAAGTTAAAGCTACACAACTCCATTAACACACAGTCACGATGTGTGGCGTTGGTATCCAAATGCGAGAGAGGCTCTGAGTTTGCGCATGCACAGATGAGATGCGAATATTTGCTTATTGACTGAATAAATTTTTGTTCAAACACAAAAGATATAGTAGTATAAGAAATATAGAGTAGTTGGTTATATTTAGGACAGCATGGTGGTGCAGCGGTTCGCATTGGCTCACAGAGACTGCTTGTGGGTTTGAACCTCTCGGTCGACCCGGGACCTTTCTGTGTGGGATTTGCGCATACTTCCTGTCCTTGCGTGGGTTTCCTCCAGGTTATCTGGCTTCCTTCTACAGATTAAAGCCAAAAGACATGCAGCTTAGGTCAAATGGCTATGCTAAATTGCCTGTAGGTGTGGTCAAGGGCATCATTGTTTTTGTCTGCGCTAGCTCTGCAGGTGACCTGTTCAGAGTGTATCCTGCCTCTCATCAAAAGACTGCTGGGATTGGCTACAGCTTTCCCTGCAATCGTGATGAATAAACAGTCTAGATGATTCCTGGATGGCTGCATGAATATTGTAATTTATTTCCTCCAAAACCAAAATATCAACATTCAAATATTTAAAATCCTGGTTTCTACTTTTTGTTGTCTAAAAGCACCCAGTCCTGGGTAGAATTATGAAATTGCTTAACTTAAAGGACCTTCACACTTTTTTCTTTCAATCAAATAAACATATCAGTGATGATATGTAGATTCTGGCAATGCCTAAAGATGGAGCTCCATATTAATTTCTCTATTGATAGGTGTCCAAGGCTGGTGTTATAAGAGTTCAGCTCCTTTTAAGGGCCGAATCAACTTCAGTCCTGGAGGAAATAAATAATTCTTCACTGTGGTTCCCAACTATAGGCATCACCCGTTGTGCTAGTTTCATTATTCGTTTAATGAGTTCATGTTCCATGCTTCTGTTCATGTTTGGTGTTTTGCTTGAAGAAAGTTTGTCTGCCTACCTGAGTTAGAGTGTGTGTGTGTATGTGTGTGTGTTATTCTGCTCGAGTATCAACTCAGGCAATGAACACTGGACTATGGGGCTCCTCCCACAAATTTTAAACCAAATTTGGCAATAATTTGTGATAGTTTTATATTTAATAGAAAAAGTCAGGGTGAAGGTTCTTTAAGTGTGGTAGTTCCATAATGTTTTGTGTGGGGTTGTACAGTTAAGAATTGTATACTGTACAACCCAGAATACAATGGGGGATGTCATTCTTCTTTTAAGCTCATTTAATGCCAAAAACATATGGTTATTGTTCACAAGATCTTATGCTAATCATAGCTAATCACAAACACTTACCTGTTCTCATATGAGCTCTCATTCAGATTATTCTCATACTGCATGTCCTTTCAGCACACTACTGTTCACATTTACCCTTCTCCACCTGTATACCCTACAGTACTCTAGAGTTTCACTAAAAGAGACTTCTACATGTTATCTCTGGAAGTTTTTCTTTGTTGTGTCACGCCTGGCTTGTTCAGTGATGATCAAACGCTACATCTGGAGTGCTACATAGAAAATAGGTTTATTGTTAAAAATACTCTATGCAGAAAATGTAATTACATTTAACTGGGTATGTAACAGCAAACACTCTGCAACTCCATTCTGTTCAACCCCAAAGTCAAAAAATGAAAAAAAAAAAATAAATTAAAGTTTAGAGATGGAAAGTTAATAAATAACATTTTTATCCCAAGACTTTCTGTATTTTTTTGTCATAGAATTGTATTGAACTATTGGTGGTCTTTTTGTTTAATTATATGGACCAGTGTAAAACAATAAATTCTTTAATATTTCAACACATTTGAATAATAAATATTTCATGATTTTGTATTCAAAATCATTCAGTATTTAAGTATTTGACATTCCTATTGTAAGAAACATTACGCTGCTTTTCACCATTTACTGTTTTTGGGTCAGTCCGCTTCTTTTTCTGGCTTGGACTGAGTGACTCATCATGATGAACGTAGTCTGCTCTTCAGCTCTTGCAGCTCATGGGACTCTTCAGCTCTTTCTGTGCTATAAATAACAGCCAAAGTGGAGCACAGGGCTAGAAGGAACCTGTCTGCACTGCCTTAGTGTCGTGTTTTATTCATTTATTACACTGAAAGAAAGCAGGTCTGTACCTTTTAAAAAAAATTAATAAAAAGCTCTTTTACACTGTCATATGGTCATGTATTACTCCCTCAGTTTTAAATGGAAATTATCTGGTTCTGTGTGTGACATCAGTCTGACAGGTATCTTCTCCATCTCCTAATACCTACCATTGACCACCTTGATTAGTTGGATGGGGTGTGTATGTGGGTCAAGCTCTAGTTGCTGTGTCAGACAAGTACAGCCAATTCAACTACATAAAACCTAATCTAGTCACTGCTTCTAAAACCTAAAAACGAAAACAAGGTAATTAAGGTTATGTGATTAGTGGTGAAATGAATATTTCAGCCAAGAAGGAACTAATTTTTTTCTTTCATCCTCAACAGCAGTCTGTTAAGACTTCTTGCCCTCTGGAATTCACCCTACAGTTTTAAACTACTGTGGAATTTCATTTAGGGCAAACCATGTCCTTAATATTTTAGGGAAGAGAGAAAGTGTGCAGCTGTGAAGGAATAAAGGGCTGCACTGAATTTATAACATGGGATAATACGAGAGCATCATTTGTTTTTAAAGAATTTAACCACAACCCAATTGATGAGCAAATAAACTGCAAAACAATCTCTTTTTATGTCCCACAGCACGTATAAGAACACTGATGAAGGGAATAATGTTATTATATATATGTTATATAATGTTATTATATGATTTATTAATAGTGGCCAATTCAATATAATGAGATTTGAAAGCAATTAAATTAAATATTATGGTTTTCTTTAGTTAAGGTTCCATCTAGGATTAGAAGGTTGTGCACTGTTTTAAAGCACCCACTGATGTCTGCCCAAAATTGACACAAGGGGGAGCACTAACATTGCTCCACAGCAGCTATCCTTCCCAGGTCTGCAGACTTCTTTTATTTTTTATTTTTTATTCATCTCAAACAGAATAATTAGCCCATTTAATTGGTCGTCCATTTAGTTCACTATTGCAGCACAATATTTCCATTCTCCTTTCATGATGGTAGCATCTCCTGGAACACAAAAGCAGAAGATTGCCTAGTTGCTATGGCGATCATGCACTGACAGACGCTAATCTTATAATGATGCTGCACAAATGGGGAATTTAGTGCCTCATTTCCTTTTGGCTACATGACTTTGACAGTAGTGTTGGCTGTAGGTCAAATCTTCGGTTTCTATTAATGCACTCATTCTAATATGTTTTTATAAGAAAAGCTAATACAGGGGTGTTCATGGTGACTGCACTTTATAATCCGAGTTTTTTATAAACCACTTAATCAATACTATAGTGACGTTTTCTTGGGATGATAATGGAATGTGTGTGGAAGAAGTCTTGTGTGTCAGTGTTTTGCAGTGGTCACTAAAGGTTATGCCATGGGAGACTCTTCAGCATTGAGGAGTTTGCGGTTTCCTGTTTTTCAGTCACATGAAAACTGTTTTTGTTGTATTTTTAACTTCATGAGAAATAATTAAAGACAGGCTGGTGATGAACAACAAGAACTATCTTGGCAGTTATCAAACACAAATGTCCTTTAATTCATAGAAATAATTGTAATCCAAGGTGTCATTGATTATTTTCCTATAACAGTGGGCCACACCAGGATTTATTACTTAGGGATAGAAGACTTAGGCTTCTCTGTAGAAATGTGGTGTGAATGACGCAGCACTGAGAGTGATGTCTGTTACTGCTGCCAGCTCCTGTGCTGATTCTCAATGTTTATTGCACTGCAGATGTGAGTCTGGACTTGTCTGCACAATACCTCCTCTCATCAAACTCTCACTCTCTCTTGGTCTCTTTCCCTTTCTCACTCTGCCCTCCCCTAGATGCAATAAAGGTGGAGGACAGGCAAAAACTGGCAAAGGAAAGGAGAGAAGAGAAGGCAAAATATCTTGGTAAGTGAAATATGGTTTTCAAGAAGACAGTGCCTCCTGCTGGTTGTGGTTAAAGAGCATAAAAATCATTTTCAAGAAACTTTTATTTATTTGTTTGTTTGTTTGTTTACTGACTAATCACTTACAAATAGCTGGTTTTATTTGTTTTATTCAGCATGTCCAGTTTACCAACCAAAGATCCAACTCTTTTCTCAGTATAAAAGACACTGTATGTGTGTGTTTGTGTTGGAGAGATTGCTGTATTGCTCATGGCTGTACACAGCTGCACTGCTTTGCATGATTGACAGGTGCTTTTGTCTTCTTTATCACTCTCCAGAACAACGTGGCCAGTTTCAAGGTAAGCCCTTTCCTAAGTGTACGTGGTGGTGGTGGTGGTGGTGGTGGTTGTCGTCATCACTGTTTGGTCCACAATCAAGAGCCTGATCTAGTTTCTCATTTTTTTGTCACCTCTGTAATATTCATTTAATCTCTAGACGCTTAAATCATTTCCTCTGTTCTTCTACTTTTCTGCAAAATCCAAAATTACTAGTACTGGTCAATGTAACTGTAGTAGGGAAGTATGTTTTCATATAATTACTAATAATCCATCTCTGGGCTAGGCAACCTTGGCTTATAAGACAAAAAGTTTTTTAGTAGTTGACCTAGTTTTCTTTTTTCTTTTCTTTTTTTTTTTTAAATATTCCCATCTGTTAGGACATTTCTAAATACATTTCTTCATGCCAGTAACAAATACACAAGGAGAATGTACTTTTCTATGCATCTGTTACAGCTTGACCCAGAGTTTGAAGATGAAGGCCTGTAATATGAAGGGGTTGTTGTAAGTCGGTAAAGATGTATAGATATACAGTACATATAAAACAATACAGTATAAGAGAATTTTAGAGACAGAACCAGGAGGTTCACCACATTTGGATTTTTTTCCCTCATAGAACCAAAACCCAAAGTGTTTTGCTTTGGTATTGCATCATTGTTATTTTCACTATAATTTTCTGAACAACTTGGAAAAGCTTGTGGTATACAGACTGGCTTGGATTTATAAGGTCCTAATTTTTGATTTGCTTAGTTTTAGCTTTCATTTTGTGTTTTTTATTATTATTATTATCATTATTATTATTGTTATTGGAATTACTATCTGTTCTATTGTATAGAGGGGTGAGGCTGTCACCCATATCTGCTGACTGGGAGAGTGCAGGGTACACCCTTAGCAGCTCGTTGGTCTGTCCCAGGGCCAACACACACACTCACACTTGTGCCTAGGGGCAATTTGAAACAGCCAGCTAGCCTAATGTGCATGTCTTTGGACTGTGGAAGGAAACCAGAGTGCCTGGAGGAACCTCACACAAGCATGGGGAAAACTCACAAGCTCCACACAGAAATGCTCTCGCCGAGCCCGGGACTCGAACCAAGGACCTTCTTTCTCTTAGGCACACATGTTAATTGTTAGTCTCTCTGGATAAGAGCATCTGCCAAATGTGATAACATATAACCACTCTGCCACTAATGCTCTTGGGGTTTAAAGTAAATTCTAGCTTGTGTGAGTTGAGAGGTATTATTATTTTTGCAAGCTCTTGTGGGCAGAATGAGATGATGCAGCGAACCAGATTTGTTCTATGCAGCTAATTTCACTCGTGATGTCTCATACATACATAAAGCCATATAAAAAGCATTGAACTTAAGCAGCTGTGGGAAATAAGCTAGCCACTTAGGACATTTTCTGTCATTATGGTTATTTGTGTGTTTAGAGGCACACCGCTGACATGTGAGACAGGATCTGGATGATCTCTTGCCTCATAGGTCATAAGCTAAAAATAATGTCTAGCTGTTAGAGAAGACAAAGTACAATGAGCTGGTATTGCAAGAAAAACAGCACAGAATAGCTTCAACTGGTGCCTCTTAGGTGTTAAAGACTAAAAAAAAAACTACTTGTTTACTTATTTGTAGACAGTGTGTCAGCTGTTCAGACAGCCAGGGAAAGTTCATTCCAACGCACAGGTTCCAAAACAAAGAAGAACATTGATGCAGGTTTTTTTTTAATTGAAGCTATCCAATAGCCTTGAAGGGTGCGTGCTGTGGGTCAGGGTGTAATGAGTGCCTTTAGTTGCATGAGGTGTGGTCGGTTTTTGGCTTTTGTAGGTAAGCATCACCATTGGAAATCTGACGTTGGTAGTAACAGGAAGCCAGTGGATGGATAATGCGTGATGCCATGCAGCTGCATTTTGGATTAGTGTCAGTGATCTATTGGTACACAGGAGAAGACCTGTCTGGAGCGAGTTACATTAGTCCAATCTTGACAAGACACGGGTGTAAAGGGCATCTTGTGAAATGATGATCTTTTTGATGTTTTAATGCAGCACATTAGGCTGAGAAATTTAGAAGGTGAGGAAGACACTACTTTTGTAAAATACGCTGGCATTCAAAAAACCTGACAGTTTGAAGTACAAGTTTACACCCAGATAGTCCAAAAACAGAGATGGTCTGTTTTATTACTGTGTGAACAGCTCACTGTGTGTTCCTGTGTCTGTCTTTCTATGAAGCTGCTAAGAAGTCAGAATGGTTGGAGAAGGAGGAACGGGCCCGGCAGTTACGGGAGCAGCAGATACAGGAACGCAGGAGGAAGCTGGAGGAACAGAGGCTGAAAGCTGAGAAGCGAAGGGCTGCTCTGGAAGAGAGACAGAAACAAAAGTTGGAGAAGAACAAGGTGAGCTCTGATCTTCTGAGATCTACGAGGAACCATCCTCAAACATCTACAGGACTAGATGTTTACAAAATTGTGGAAATTAGCCACAAGTAGAAATAAGAGCTTAAAGGGATATACTAATTATTATTTTGGAGTATACCTGCACTCATGCAGTTGTCAGATTTTTTTCATGAGCATCTCGTGATGGACTTTTTAAATGTTTGTTCATAGGAGCGTTATGAAGCTGCAATCCAGAGGTCTACAAAAAAGACATGGGCTGAGATTCGCCAGCAGAGATGGTCATGGGCTGGAGGCCTGAGTGCGAGCTCCAGCCAGAGTCAGAGTGAGTAGCACAAAGTCATGTCTGGAGATTAGTGTATTTGTTATTCCTTTGATTTTGGGTGGAAATTAAAAATAAATGAGACATAGTTGGAATAACTCCTTCCATCATAGTCATACTGCCCCCGATGTTGAGTAATATGCAGCTTGAGCTGAGCTCAGTTTGGTCTGGTTCACAACATTGCCTTTTATGGCAGATGCCCACATTACTTAATTGCCCTGTATAATCCATGCATGGCCTGAGAAGCTTGTTGCTTAAATGGTGTTTTTTAGACTCCACTGGTTTCTTAAATTGAATCTGTCTCAAGATATCACTTATCTCAAGATATCACTTATCTCAAGATATCACTTATCTCAAGATAACACTATCACACATCTCATGTTATCACTTATCACAAAATACCACTTTATTATAATTTTTTTAAAATAATAATTTCATTTGTGGTCAACCACAATGACATTCAACAAACATTGCTGCTGTTGGATCTGTGCGTGTGCCTGTGTGTGTGTGTGTGCGTGTACTGTATATAAACATATATTACCAAAAAGAAAAGAAAGCTCATTTGAATCTTAGCTACATATTTGTACTGGTGATAACCATTCTAATGCAATTCAATCTTTCATTAGGCAAAGGTTTTAACCACTGAGCTAATACAGCATAGGCAAAAGAACTAAAATTGCTTACTTTTGTCTCCTGGATCATTGGTATCTTGTACACAGTGAACCGGATTGGCTGCAGGGTTGCAGTAAATTGTTGTTGGGTTTTGTTGTTGTTGTTGCTTTGTTTGTTACTGCCTGTTTAATCAGTTGCCCTTGACTTTCCGTTGACGGTTAGGTGTGGATCTTGCTTGGTTGGAATGAAAATTTGCAGCATCCCCAGTCCTTTATGGATACAGTTGGGCAGCCCTGCCCCAGAGCTGGTTAGTTGTCTCTAAGATACAATAATACTGATAAAGGCATTAGCATGGAAATTTAAGCTGTTGAGAAAGAGTTGTAGTGTGATGCAATGAGAGAGTTGGACTGAACTAATGCATTGCTGAATCATTACACTGTGATGAAGCAAGGGCTAAATCCCACTGGAACTGCTATTAGCAAGTACTCGAATGGAATGGTGAGTGATGATGAGAACTCATTAACCAAATGGAAAATAGACCAAAAGTTCATGAGAGAACAATAAATGAATAAATGAACCTTTTGTTACATTGAAATACTGGATGCCTGAGAAGATTTTATTCATAAAGATGAATTTGCATGTCAGTCAGGGTGAAACTATTGCTGTTTTCCTGAACTTGTCTTAAGCTGCCGTCAGCTCTGCGGAATGAAGATGAACAGTAGTTGTTCCCTTCAGAGGAATCTGCAGATTATACTAAGTCACTGCAGTGGAACTTGCTACTGTACACAGGCTACAGAATCTACTCACATCCTTCATCACTATGTACTCCAGGGATAGCTGTACTAATCTTAGTACTTCTTTCCTTTAGAATCCTAAAATGGTTCATTGTGCACCCAAAAAATCCTGGGTTTTTTTCCCCCTCAGATGGGATCTTTCTGCCCTGTTCTGCTTGTTTGTGTATTGTAGTTTATACATTGACTGAGCTATTTAGATTTGGGATTTTAGAGATCATGTAACAGACTTTTTTTGACCTTCTGTGAGTATCATGGCTGTCTGTAATGTTTGAGCGATGACACACTGTAGCTGATGTTCAGTACTTTCAGCTTCTGCTGTGTCCATCAATGTGTGTGTTCGGTATTCTCTGGGTTTTACAGGCCGATGCTCAATTTCTGCAGTCAACCTTCCCAAACACGTGGATTCTGTTTTAAACAAGCGTCTCTCCAAATCCTCCGCCACCCTCTGGAACTCCCCTAACAGAAGTAAGACAACCACCCGCCTGGACTCGGTCTCCTCCCTTCGTCATCTCTGGCTCCTCCCCTCACATTTATTGATTTCCATTTTCCTCATTATTTATTTATTAATTTACTTTTGATGTCCAATCGCCTACCTTCTCCTGGCAGTCACAGAGTCATTCTCCCTTTCCAACTTGTCCACCTGGGTTTTGACTTTCATAAATCCTGACACATGCATTTTACACTGACATGGATATGTGAATTTTGCTGTTCTGTCCCTTCATGTCCTGTTCCTGCACGTTCCTCCCAAGGACATCACATTGGGGTTTAATTTTCTCAATGGTTCCTTTTGGTGGTGGGTGTCTCTGTATGTCTCTTTCTTTATGCATCATAAGCCAGTTTTCATAAGTGAGCTTGTGTCTGTGTTCTTGTGCTCCACCCCCAATGATTATACCTTTAAAATATGATTGTCTTCCTGCATAATTGTCTTCAAACTCTTGCTAAGAATAAGAAGTTATTCATTCTTGTAAATCGATCATTGTAAAAGGCAACTTGTTTATCTTTTATGAATCAGTTTTGTTTCTTTCTCCTCACTACACTCTTAGGGGGAAAAGTTCCTACAAAATACTCTTGAAGGTTCTATAATGAACCCCGCTAGAGAGCTAAGAAAGATACAACCATTCATTGTTCAAAGAACCATAAAGGAACGCTATCTCTCAAAGAGTGTACTCAGCATGAATGTAGACACATTTCATAAACCTAACATTGAAAAAGGATATTATTTAAAGGAATGTTTTAATTTGTGTACTCATTTACACCTTGAGGTAAGTTGTGGTTGCAAATCCACTGTCTAGGATATGGAAAGTGGAATACTCGGAAAATATCCAAATATTGTTTTTTTTTTTTTTTTGTTTGTTTGTTTTTTTCAATATTATCTTCAAATGTTTTGCCAAATATATCATTTAAGAAATGAAAGTGTTAAATAATAGTCTACTTTTCAAGATTGAAAATACTGGAACCGGAATAGTCTAAAAAGAATTTAGACTATTCCAGGGATCAACTGAAAAAACAGAGGCAGATTCTTCACAACACTTCCTGGGGATAACTTATCAGTCACTTCTTCTGTTACAGAACTCTGTTATAAGAACTGATATAGTTTTAAAATGGATTGGTGATCACACTAAATACTGATTGATTAGAAGTTTTTACATTATAGTATATTTAACATGTGTAACCTGTTCATTTTCATACTGTGCACCTCTTTTGTTAAACATGTGTTCATAGTTCTGCTTTTCTGCAGCTCGTAGATTGGAGTTAAGTCCATGGGAGAGTAGCATTGTGGACCGGCTAATGACCCCTACCCTGTCCTTCCTGGCACGAAGTCGCAGTGCTGTCAATGTGCAGAGCAGTGGCAAAGTTTCTCGTGCGTAATGGATAAATGTTTATTTAAAACTATTCAACTTTTAATTAATGTTCAGTAATATTGGCCTATTGTATGAAATCAGTACACTATAAGGCACATTTTTACTTGTACTTTTTAGCTTAGAACCTGACTGTTCATTTTCTGTGCAAAACAAAGGCATATTTCACTGCAAATTCTCAAGAATGAAAATCAGCATTGTAACAATGGAGGCTCAGATATATTTAGGATCAATCTGGGCTTCCATTGCATTTTTGTGCAAAAAAAAATTATGAATGTTTCTTTGGAGTGATGACTGACACAATATCTATTCTTTTTTTTCCATAATAGTAGTTTTTCCATTTGTTCATTATGTCATGAACTAGTAGCTGTATTCCATGAGAACAGGAATAGATGTGATTTGAAGAAATTACTTACTATTCAGTAAGCAAAATTATACAGTATGTACAGTTATTAAAAAGACAGAAACAGACCTGCTCCCAGTAATGGTGGACATTTTGTAATGCTCAGAGAATGATTACCTGATAACTTTGAGTAAAAGTGCAAAAAATAACTTAAGGAAATGAAAACTATGATGTAAGTCATCTGTGTATAGGTGTTAAATTCTTAATAAATTTTTTTTGTTAATATTCTTAATCAATTTTAAATTCTTGCGTCTCTGTAAATGTCTCATTCCCTACCCCACAGAGTCGCCACTGTGCCCTCGTTCTGCCTCGGCGAGTCCATTCGCAGTATGCTCTCACCGGCCCCACCGATGCTCTGAACGCTTGAGGGTCACAACAAGCACACCTGACATCACCCAGCGCCAGCGTAGACGAGACTCTACTCCTGTATGCTTTATATCTAGCTCCAAAACTTTATTATAGTGTTTATGCATTTTTAACAGTCTGAGGTTTCTTGACAGATGGATAAAAATAAGAAAGAGAAAAGGGACAAGGAGCGGGAGAACGAAAAGGAAAAGAGTGCCATCACCAAAGAGAAGGTGCTGAAGAAGCGACAGTCATTACCTTCAATGCCAGCGAGATGTGAGCCCAGGTAAACTTAATCATTAATTGCTGATGGCTGGATTGTATGAACAATTGCTTTATTATTATGGGATATTGTTCTTTGCTTGTTGTTATTGCTAATATTTTTTTTCTTTCCTGTCTCCAGGTCCACTGCCACGATGAAGCAGCGGGCTTCCTCACCGAGACCCCCATCAGCCCTTGCCAGCCCCAACACTCCAAAATCTCGACCTAAGAGGGCACGTACACCAGTCCGTGTTGAGGCACACACAAAGATACTCACTGCAGCAGAACAAGCACAAGAGCGCCGCAGTGAGTCTTACAATTACCCCAGGATCTAATGGACAACATGGCTTTTTTTTTTTTATACTTTTGTAAAGATGTTGCACCGGAATATGGTATTCAGTTTTTCAGCTTGTGTTATTAACATGTTTTAGAGTGAGACATATAATACAATTTTGTATAGAGCTTAGCTTAGTACTGATGCTCAGAAGCTACAGTAATTTACCAGGAGAACAGTTTACATTGTTTTTTTATTATAAGGGAAGCTTATATAAAATAACCTTAAATTATAAGGTTTAAGAGAATCTTAATCTTTCTGCAGCTATATGTGAATTTGTGGTATTTACTGAGTCATGGGACACACTAGAGAATAAACAGTTTCTGAAATTATTATTATTTACTTTAGTTATGAAGATTACTATCGTGTGGTTTAAATTTTTAAATTAGGTAGAGTTTAATGAGAGACCAGTGTTTTGTGACATGAGGTGTTTCTTAAAAATGTACTGTTTAAACTTCAGAAAAATACCACCTCTTACCTTTTCTCAGTTAAAAACAGTACCCTGTACTCCATGTATGAATATTGTTTTAAGGTGGATAGACATTTATTGTAAACGTGAATTTAAAAATTGAACAAGTTTCATTAAATAAGAGAGTTCTTTTTTTACCACATGGAATCTACTGCGGTTCACCTGTGGTGTCTAGCGGCTGTGGATGCCCAGTTTTCACATACGTAACTTTTGATAAATAATGGTTTTGTCTTTTTTGTGTTCTTTCTCTGTTTTTTTTTCTGTCGGCCATTTAGCTTCATCTCCCATCCCTTCTGTAGTTGTGCTGTCCACCCCTGGCACGCCCCCTCGTACAAATACACCAACCCCAGTGATCTGTTCCTCCTCTGCTCCTGAACAACCCTTACAAAATTCCAGCATTCCACTCACTTCTCCAGCCCCATCTTCTGCTAAGCCCATGGCTGGAACAACAGATCCAGATGAAGCCGTCCGCATCCTGACTGAGAAGAGACGACAGGCCCGAGAACAGAGGGAGAAGGAGGAGCAGGAACGGAGGGAGCAGGAAGAGAGAGAGAGGTCAGCTTCACAGTTAGCTTGCAAAATTATTAGCTTGCAATAGACAAAATAGAAAGACGGACTTTTGATGTCAAATCTTCCAAAAATGTTAACAGCTAAGGACAGCAGTTTAGAGTGGCATTTCATGCACTAACATTTCCAGGACAGCTGAGAGTACTACATGACACACGCATGCTCTGCGATGCAGCTGAATAAGTTGTCCTCCAGCTGTATGTGTATAATGTAATTACATGCAGTAAAGGGTTGTTGACATTAAAAGCAAGCAGCTCAGTCCTGCGCGATGGTGTTTATAAGAGGGAAGTCCTTTGGCAGGAATGACAGTTCCAATCAGGCCTGGCGCTTGCCAACTGATGACTGCCTTCTTTTTTTTTTTTAGACCCATCAGCTGAGTCTCATATAGTTATTTCACATTATAATGTCCTCTGTGTATATGTGATTCCACCTTAAGTTTTCAATTATTGAAGTTTAATAAAAGATTTAGGCCCTGCCACAAAGCGGAGCTCCTGATTTATATCTTTATTGATAGATATCCAAGGCTGGTTTTGTAAGAGTAGAGTGGCTCCTTTAAGGGCTAAATCAACCTCAGTGTTGGAGGAAATAAATAAATCATTGTTCTCTGTGTTTCCTAAATTTGGTTTCTGAAACTCAATAGCTGATTTCCATGTTCATTTGTATCACCTGTCTTGTTAGTTTAATTATCCTTGTAATGAGTTCATGTTCCGAGTTGCTGCTAATGTTCCATGTTGTTTTGCTTGACGAAAACGTTTTGTCTACCTACCTGAGGTACATTGTTTGTGGCTTTTTTTTTTCTGTGCAAGTGTGAGTGGTGGTGTATTATCCTCTATTTTTGGGGGTTCAGTTTTCTTATTGAATGAGTTGTACATCCAGTCAGCGACTGGGTATGGACACGGGATAGATATCAAAGTCATATTTTATGCCTATGGGGCTCTGCTGAGTCGCTCTGCTAAGAAGAATTTAATTTCATTGACAATCTGTATATGGTGATACTGATAATCATATGCATGTGTAGGGAGGAGCGAATGGCAAGGGACGCAGAGGAGAAAAGACGTAAGGAAGAGGATGCACGGCTTATGGCAGAGAAGCAGAGGCTGAAAGCAGAAGCGGAGCGTCTGCAGCAGGAGAAGGAAGCCCAGGAAAAAGCCAGAGCTGAACAGGAAGAAAACGAGCGCCTCCAAAGACAGGTTAGAGTCATCTCTCAGAGTTATGGAGCTGAAATCTCCAAGTCTGGCATCTGCTTTTGTTAAAAGAAAAATTTGACCCACCATAATATTCTAGTGTCCCAAAGCCTGAATTGTTTAATGATATAGAGCACCTGGTCATGTTTAACTATTAAAATAAAACGTAGAATAAGAAAGAATTTGTTCCGCTGTCACTGTTATCATGGCTGTGTGTTGTGCACGGGCAGCATGAAAGAAAATGAGCATGTGTATATTGCTTTATCACTTAATAATGACTTAGCAAGGAAAATCATATCCACAACCTTTATTCTGATACATGAGTCATTTATTTCTCTTCATAATGTCTCTCTCTCACTCCACTCACTCTCACACACACAGACTCATTCATCTTTTCTTTCTTTCGCTCACATTCACATGCTAAACAAGAACAGTTCAGAACAGCAGTTCAGCAAAAACACTGACACATCACATGAACTTTGGTTTTCCCTGTTGTTCTGTCCAAGCTTTGTTTTAGTAGCACAAGGACCACACACACAGAAAAATCCTGACTGAGACATTTCTATTGCCTTTATACTCTGAGTGAAGCTATGTCAGGTGTGCCAGGGTTTTTTCTTTTGCCAACACTGGCACCATCTTGTGTCCAATGCTGCATTTAAAAAAAAGTGTTAAATGTACAAGACACTTTACATTACATGCAGACATGTAGAGAAATGAGTAGTAATCAATATGTTTTGGGTTGAGTCAGCAGTAGCTTGACATCTGTTCCATCAGTCACAGCTGTGTGTTTTGCAGAAAGAGGAGGCTGAAGCCAAGGCCCGAGAGGAAGCAGAGCGGCAGCGTCTGGAGAGAGAAAAACACTTCCAGAAGGAGGAGCAGGAGAGGCTGCAGAGGAAGAAGGTAGGATGAAGGCCACTCGTTTCCAAAAGTGTTCTGACCAAAAGTTTAAATATGTGCTTCAGCCTCATGAAACATTTTATCCATGACTGTCTGGCCACATAGCACTTATGTGCTTTTGTAAAAATAGATTTTAATTGCTATGAGTAGGAATGTGAGAGCACACACACACACACACACACACTTGATGGATTTAGAGATAGTCCCATGCTCCACAATGACTTTAGTGCTGTTACCCCTCATTGGAATCACACATCTTACTCCAGATTGTTTTTTCGTATTTGTTCATGTCAGATGAGCTTACTGGATGGATTGCTGTATATGTCTCTTCACATTGCTCTTCACTAGCCTTGCTGTAGAAGACAGATGTTATTGGTCATAAACAATATTACACATTATTGGCATATAAACAATATTATACATTTCTTGGCCTCCAAAAAAGTTCATCTTGATTACAGCATGTAAGCAACAGGGCTATGTTACTTCACTTGGTCAGGTCTAGGTTCAGCAGCATTATGTAGCAATAAAATTAACTATTGAATGACCAGGTTATTCCATCAATGGACTTTTTCTTCCCTAATGTCATGAATATAAAAGTGGAGCAGAAATAGTAAGAGTGGTTCAGGGATCATAAGGAACAATATTCCCACATGAAGTGGCAACATAGATTGCTGACCTTAACCCTATTATAAGTCTTTGTGATGTGCTGGAGAAGACTTTATGAAGTGGTTAGATTTTTCCCATAATCAATTCAAGATGTTGTTAAACATGAACTCAATTTTGGATGGAAATGTGGTGTTGCCTAAGTCTGTCGAAACAATGCTATGGTGATTGTGTGCTGTAATCAAGGCTAAAGGCAATCCAACAAAATAATAAAATGCGCAGTCCTTTGTTTTGGGGCTGTGCAGTGTAGCTCTTATAAAATAAATATTTTATTAATTTAGTGTTCTTGTTATAAATGCATGTAAATAAGTAAACTAATCTAACATATTACATTTTGTAATGATTTTGGTTTAATGGGATGTTTTTTGTTGTTCTTACCCACCAGCGTCTGGAGGAAATTATGAAAAGGACACGCAAAACAGAAACCCCAGAGAAGGTAAACTTCTGATTCGCACCCACTTCTCTGCATGAGGTAGCCACGAAGTCCAAAAGCCAAAATGTAACTCCCTTTCCTCTTCTTTTCTTCCTCCCACACACAGAAGGACATAAAGTCTTCTCCTACTCCCCAAGTTAATGGTGGAAGTTCTAAACCTGAATCAGAGAGTAATAAAGGTAAGAGTCGACAGTGCGCATAACACAAATGCTGTTATTGCTTATTGAAAAACGGAAGTCCGATATATTTAAAACGGGCTTCATTGTCTCATTTCTTCCCCCATTTCAACAGGTTTCTGTTCGTTAACAATTTGGTCTGTAAGAGCACTTTTTTTATTTGTTATACAACATGAAATTACTGTGAACAAGTGTTTCTATTGTAAGGGAACTGACCACATGGCGTGCATTCCCTGAACAGCCAAACCACCATTAAACACATCCTGTATGGCTATGGTGGCTGTATCCAGAATACGTCTTTAGTCATAGATTTCTGTTTAGTTCAGTAGTTATTGATTGTTTAGTCAATATGATGTTGTACACAGCTCACACTTTACAGAATCACACATGTTGGAAAGAAGCAAGATAAGCAAAGAAATAAATTATCAAACAATCAACACCTGATATTTTTTGTTTTCTTGTTTAATCTAATAAACTATGATTGGGTTATTGCACTCTGTTGCATTATCTTGGGGAAAAATAATCTCAAATAGTTGCTTTCAGACTGTTGGTAGTGTACACCAGTAGTTTTTGAACCAGCCTTCAGGGTCTCCAGATGGTGCACATTTTTGCTCTGTCCTTCTGTTATGACGAGTCGGGGTCTCATCTTGGTTCTAAATACTGTTTTCATGTTGCACACTGTTCTGCTTCCGTGCTATACTTGAGCCATTACCTGGTACAGATGAGATGCCAGTTGCAACTTTTTATAAAACTTAGCATTTATTGGTGTAAGGTCATATCATAACAAACTAACATTTAAAAATGCTGTGAGCAGGAAAATATACTCCAGATGGCTGGTATGAAGACTACATAACTACATACTGCCATCTGCCACTTTATTTGAAAGTGTGTGCTAGGTACTATGACGTTTGAACTAGGTTCTATGACATACTGATTTTCGTTCTGAGGTAAGTGGGTGTGTGTTTGTCTGTCCACAGTCCACAAGGGTGCGGTCCAATAGGTCTAGCCTATTGTCTAACCAATAGTTCTAATGCCGGGATCTAATTAGATAATTAGAAGTTCAACTTTCCCTCCTTGAATTGCCACCTTATCGTGGTGGAGGGGTTTGTGTGTCTGGTTCTGGGAGCTATACTGTCGGGGGCATTATGCCCCTGGTAGGGTCACCCAAGGCAAACAGGTCCTAGGTGAAGGTCCAGACTAAGCGTGGTTCACAAGATCTCTATGAGTAAAATTTAATCAAGGACACAGTTTCCCTTGCCCGGACGCGGGTTACCGCCCCCCCCCAAAAGGCCTGGGGGAGGGGCTCAAAGGCGAAGAACATGGTCGGGCTTCTGCTCATGAAGCTCGGCCGGGCCCAGCCCGAAGAGGAGACATGGGTCCGCCCTCCCATAGACCCACCACCTGTGTGAGGGGCAATAGGGGTCGGGTGCTATGTGAGCCGAGTAGCAGCCGAAGCCGTGGGTTCTGCCAGACCGATCCTCGGCTACTGACTCTGGCTCTTGGACATGGAATGTCACCTCACTGGTGGGGAAGGAGCCTGAGCTGGTACGTGAGGTTGAGAGATCCAATATAGTTGGGCTCACCTCAACACATAGCTTGGGTTCTGGAACCACCCTTCTCGAGAGGGGCTGGACCTTATTTTAT
>JAOUQZ010000044.1:18495650-18506325 GCA_028564935.1 Neosilurus hyrtlii
TTGTCACAAAGCAGCTTTACATAGTGAATTAAATTAAAGAGGAATCTAAACATTTTCTCTACAACCCCTACACATCCACATAAAAGCTAGTAAGTTCATCCAGAGTACCATCAGTATGAGTTCTGCTGTGGCTGATTTGTGCTGCATTCCTTGACAGAAACCTGTAAGCAAGCTCTTCAGCAGTGATGTCTAAGACACCAAGATCTTCCAGAACTCACTCTCGCTCAGCCTCAAGGTCAAGGTCACGTTCTGACTCTCGCTCCCGCTCCAGGTCTAGAAGCAGCACACCGACTCGTTCACGGAAGCACCGCTATGGGTAATTTCCTGCTAAACCTTAAAAAGCCAGTGGTTTAAGATTGTTATATAGTTGTGGTCCTAGATTTTTTCCTTGTCACAGTAAGGATGAACAGTTAAGGGGGTTACAAAACACAGTACATTTACATTAAAGAAATAGGCTGATTTTCCCTTCCTGTTTACATGGTTTAAATAAAAGATTTTTGCTCAAGGGATTTATTTACAAACTTGAATACTTTGTTTTAGTTTATTATAAAACATAAGGCAGTTGCGGCCGACACTATGGCCCGGGTTCCGGGCTTTTCTGTGTAGAGTTTGCATGTTTTCCCTGTGCTTGTGTGGGTTTCCTCTGGGCACTCCTGTTTTCTTTTACAGTCCAAAAAAATGCACAGTAGGCTGATTGGCAGTTCCAAATTGCCCCTAGGTGTAAGAATGAGTGTTAATGGTTGTATGTGTGTTGGCCCTGCAAAAACGCCAGCCTCCCCATGAGTCTAATCAGAATTAAGCGGTCTTGAAAATAAAATAAAATTAAATAAAATTACAAGCTATTTAATTAAAGTGCTCCACTGCTTTCCAGTCTTGGATTATTTGTAATGAAAATCATCTATTTCTAAATAATCATTTAAGAATTGATTTAAATCAAAGCATTTCTAAAAAGCATCAAGAATCACTTAAGAAATATTTTAAATTTGTAATTCACATCGTAATACCTTCAGGTAAAGAACAGAGGTTATATGCAATATCTGAAGTCTACCTTTCCCTTTGTGGAAGATAATACAGAAATACATTTCCAGATATTGTATTGTTTAAGTAATTCTGTATTGCAAATAATACATTTTATAATGGGTTAATCTGTCTTGAGAAGGAACAGTGACTTTAACCTGATGACAGTACAAAACAAATTTATATTGTAGAAGTGCTAGCTATCAGACCAGGTGTTCTTTTGTATAAGGTCTATGAAATTACCTGAGTAACTTACTTCAACTGTTGAAAAGTCAGATTTAGCATAAAGTTTCTGGTTAGTAAGCTAAACATTCCCTATGGGTAAATTCCTCCTTAAATTACTTTTACTATGTAAAGCTGCTTTGTGACAAGGTTAATTGAATATACAAATAAAACTGAATTGGATTTAATTGAATATGGGTGACATTTAAAAGAGAATTGTAATATGAGGGCTTACTATGCTTTTCCAATATTAATAAGATAATTAAAATTATATGAGCCTGAGGTGCGGGATTGTTTAAGTATATACTACATATGAACCTAAAAAACAAGCTTAATAAATTTGTATAATTTATTTTTACATATTTTACATTACAGAGGCAGGTCAGGTAAGTTCCACACTTCCTAAGCAGTGCATAAGGGCTGTGTAGCTACTTATATACTACACAGAGACATAACTAACTTGCACTGAGTATACTAATTTAAAGTTTTAGTATATAATATGCAGAAATGCATAAAAAGCAAACAAGGTTTTTATGGTTTATGTTTCCATTTTGAAGCATGACAGTAATGATGCTATCTTCAAGTGACTGTGTCAATCTGTGTGTGTCTTTTGATTCAACCATTATCCATTCATTCATTTTCTAAGCCTCTTAATCCTAATTAGGGTCTTGGAGAGGCTGGCGCCAATCTCAGATGACTCTTGGCGAGGGCTGGGTACACCCTGGACAGCTCGTCAGGCCATCGCAGGGCCTCAAGCATTATTGACACGTTTTTTTTTTTAACCCTCTGAAAGCGGACCAAACTGATTGCACTATTCTTGTTTTGTGTAGTATATAAAAAAATTCTCAATTTTGTCCATTATACTATGAATAATTTGTTCAGTTTAGCCTCTTTCAAAATGCACAAGAAGGTGGTGATACTTTTCAGATTCATGTGCTTTGTTTAATTTTATGAACAAAAAAAATCTGAATATTACAATACTTGTAATACTGTAATTCAATACTGTAATTTAATTTGAAATGTACTTTACTTAGATACTGTATACTTGACATGTAGGGATACAATGAAAATGAAAATCCCAAAGCTTTTATCCTTAAGTTGTAGAAATATTAAAATTATTTTATTCAAACTTTGAATCAAATTCACAAGGAAAAAGACTTCTTAAATTTTACCCTTAGCTGCCCTTTTCTGGGTAAGAATAGTGTGGCGTAACTGGCAGTCAAAAACCTCCTCCTGCTTGGCAGTATAATAGTGGAAATCTTTCCCAGATGACCCATGTGACTGACTCTTTCCATACACACTCAGCACAAGAGATGCAGAACGTGTCTCACTCTCTATAAGTGTGCAGTGCTGCACTGAGTATCTTTTCTTTCTATTCCAATGAAACAATTCACTGGGTGAGTACAAATTTGCATAAAAGTTATTAACAGGACTATTTAAAGGAGGATAACGATCAGTTTAACTTAAGAAAAGCTATTGTGTTTGTTATACAGTATGTGCCTTGCAACTGTTTAAAAGGCTAAAGTAATTTCTAACAAATTAAATGAGTTAAAATTAATTTCAGATTATTAACAATGTCACATATATATAATCAGTTGTAGATATTAGATAAGTGGGATGTGAGTAAAGAAAGCATGTGGGAAAATATCAATCTATGAGTGTTTGGAAGCAAAGAAAACCTTCCTTTGTGCATTTACATTTTTACATTTTATGTAGTAAGAGTTAATTATGAGAGTAATTATAATGAATGTAAAACATGTTTTCTGGTATTTCTGTGATTTGAATGAATGCAATGCATTATGTATTTACTCTATGCTAAGAAGTATTTATATTCGAATATGCACACAATACTGGGTAAATATTTGTCTTTCTGAGAATTCTGAGTTAATGTGTTTAGCAGCTATTTATAATGTATGAATTAGTGTGTGTATGTGGAAATACATCATCAGAGAAAAAGCGGACTGGTGGTTGCATTTTGGGATATGTGGTGCTCTAGGGCCACCTTGTGAAAAAAATACTCTATAGTCAAACTTAAGTCATGTAAACAATTTCTATTAAAATACTTTACTTAATGCATAGAAACATGCAATGTTAAATGTAACTGTACACAGAGTAGTTGGCCTTTTATGACGTACAATGTTCTATGTGTGCAATATTAATGAGCATACACATTTGGCTCATCTATATACTCAGTACTACACATATACAGTACTATATATTCATTTAATCTCTGTTTTTGTTATCTTCAAGCTCTAGGTCTCACTCTCGGTCCAGATCCCATTCTCCATTCCATAACCGGGGACGGAAACATCCACGGGAATATCAGAACCATTGGGAGTTCAGAGGTTATCACAGAGGCTTCCGGAGGCCTTATTATTACCGGGGAAGAGGACGAGGCTTCTTTCGTGGCCGCTTTCAGCGTGGTGGGGGAGGATACAATAACTATAGGTCAAATAACTGGTACAACTTCAGCAAGTACCCACAGCAAAAAGAACAGAAACAGCAGAAGCAGCAGCAGTCACTGCACCAGCATAAGCAGCATGCTCACAGCCCAAAGAGGGGGCGCTCTCGCACCCCCAAGAAATGTGCAAGCAGCCCGCAATCCATGATTCAATCACACTGCTCTGACAGATCTTCATCACTGCATTCACACCACTCCTCTTCCTCCAGCTCATCCAGACAAATAACTGCTTCTGTTAAGGCTGGGACTGAGGTTCTGTCTGCACCCAAGGAAAGTGTGAAAGCTGGAGGAGAAGACGATACACTATCAGTTCAAGGAGGGCACCACCCAGAAGTAGATGAAAGTACAAGTAGAGAGAAGACCCTTAAAACAAGGTTGTTTCCAATAAATCCGAACAGCAGCCCACCTACTCACTCTGCTGTCCATGCTGTCCAAAACAATCTAGCCTGCAATGAATTAAGTCATGCAACTGAAGATTCAGGAGGAACCATCAATGGTGCCACCTACAGTCAGATTGTTGCTTCTACTCCCTCTACCAGTAGCCCTCAAAAGAAAAGTCCCAAAACAGTTTTCTCAGGCTTTGGGGTTTTTTCAAATGCTGACCATGAAGAGGATACGGTTGCCATCTCTATAGCATTTAAAAAGTAAGCTATTTACTTACTCAGCTCATGATTTTATATTTTTACCTGTACTTGTAAATTAGATGTTGTGGTTAAGTCAGTGATTCAGCCATATGGTAGCTGGAACTAGAAATTCATCTGAAGCATTGTTGCTTTTTTAATAAGCTGAGTACAAACTAAATTACCCATTACAAACACTTTGTTGGAGAAAACATCAACAGAAGAAAAGACGTAGGTGGCATTGCTGGATATGTTTTTTTATGAGAACAGTCATGCATATAAATTGTACTGTAACTTGGAAAAAAAGGGTTTTTTTTTTGTTAAAGTCAGAAATAAGCTTCATAAATTAATCTCCAATACAAACATTAATGGTGATAAAAGCATACACTTTACGGAACGCTTATAGCAAAACTGTATACAATTATTAATCACAGTTATGATCCTTAGGCAGATGGTCCACATCCAGGCTTTTGCCTCTTTGTTACTGGCCTGTGTGGTCAGTGGGACATTCAGAATTAAATGTTAATATCTATACATGATGATCATTAATTTCAGTATGTTTGTACGTAAATGCAGACATATGCAGTTTCACTATAATGTGTTACTGAACTTAACTTTTGAAAGATGTGAGTTAGCTTGTGCCCTTCAGAAATGTCAACTCACTTGTTAAACCTGAACACAGACTAGATTTCTGTCATTAAAAAAAAAAAATCTAAGTAATTAGACTACAAACAAAATGGCAGTAACACTTTATATAAAGTTAATTCAATGCTTTGAAGCACTGCAAGAACAGGCATGTTTTCTTCACAGTGTGATTATAAATAAATAGTGATTATAACGTTTTCGTTTTTATTATGGCTACTTCCCATTTTTATTGCCCAGTCATAACATTTACTTTTACCACTAGTGGCTTATCGAAACCATACAATTTACTGCTTTTTATAAAGAGATAAAGTAAATTATTTTCTCACCATTTGCCATTGAACTATTTAATGAACTATGTTATATAATTTTTTTTAATCACTTCTGATAAGTTCGTTGAGATCCACGACCCTAGTAGGATTAATCGGTTTGGCAAATTAATGAATAAATGTTTTTATGTCACTAAAGAAAGTAGTATACAACACATAAGAACTTCTTTCAGAGAAAAAAAAACATAATGAAGGCTGCTGGGTTTTCCTACAAAACTAAGAAGGTAAGAAGCAAGTGTGTCTAGTTCTGCAAAATGCTTCATAGCATTTCAAATAAATTTTTAAAAACTAGGCACAATGCACCTGGGATTACTATTGAGAGCAAAGGGTCCTCATACCAGATACTGTCTTTGTTGAATTTATTACAGTTTATTGTGCTTTATAGTGTTTTATTAATGTAGAAACATTAAAAACAATCATTTTAATATTCTTGAAGCCCTCTTTGGTCTACAGCATTTCTGTTCATGAAGTTCAAGACCTTTGCATAATACTATACACTTATGGTTCACTGTATTAAGAGCACCTACATAACTGCCCATATATGCTGTTATCTTCTGAATAACTGGGCAAAGGTGGCTCAGTGGTTAAGGCTCTTGGGTGCTAATCTGAAGGTTGGTGGTTCAAGCCCCAATATCACCAAGCTGCCACTGTTGGACCCTTGAGCAATGCTCTCAACTCTCAATTGCATAGTTATTAAAAAAGTCACCCTGGGTAAGGGTGTCTGCCAAATGCCGTAAATGTAAATCTAATACGCAAATCATGTGGCAGCAACACTTTAATTAATGTATACTTGTATATTACTGAAATATTCTCTCGGATTCCTTTCTGAAGTCTATTATTTTAGTTTTGTTTTGTTTTAAAATTTCTGTTTTGTGACAATGTACAGGAATAATTAGTTGCCAATGTTTCTTTCTTGTGCTTCTCAGATTCTTAGAGGAGCAGAAGCATAAAAAGCAGGCTCTTGCAGATGATACCACTGGAAATGTGGCAGACAATGGAAATGCATTTCCTGAAAATAGAAATAGCAAATGTGAAGGCACTTTTGATCAGTTGTCTGGTACAAGACTTTCCAGGCCTGGAGACCAAAACAGTAAAAAGGCGGGTGAGGAGTACAGATATGTAGACAATTTAAAGGGAAAAACATCATCCAACAGTTTCAGACCAGTAATCCTCTCTGAAGATGAGGAGGAAGAAGAAGGTGAGGTCACTGAATCCCATTTACAGATGAAGGTTGACGAGAATAAAGTTACCAGCCATAAAAGCAAAGTTTCAATGTCAGCTCGTGAGCTGTTTGAGGAACATCTCAAGAGGTTGGATGACAGAGCATGGGATGATGAGCTTGAGACCTTCCTAATAAACCAAGAGAAGGAAAGGGCTGCAATTATTCTATCTGCTCTGTCCAAAAGAGAAAAATTTGCACGTAAGTTTGAGGACCTTTCCCCTGAAAGACCTTCAAAAGTTAAAAGAAAGGACAAAATGACATTGAGTCCCTCTCCCTCGTACAAAGCTATTTCTCAAAGGAGCTCTGAGACCCAAAAACAAGAGATGTTTATGAATTTGGATGATGAATCCTCACCTTGGGCTTCAGGAAAAAGAGAAAAAGAGTTTAGTCTCAGGATGGATTCCCTTAGCGAAGATCTTGCAAGGTAAAAAAATCCTTATTTTTTAATGGTGCCATTCCTATTGAATGCATGGTACAGCATCGCCAAATAAATTAAGCGTGATCCAACATTGCTGGAACTTACATTACTAAAGTCAGTTACTAAAGTAGATACCCATTTTGCATTTGGTTGTTGTTACTGCCAGGCATACCAAACAGTGATATATGGGTGGGACATTAATCTGTTAAAACCAGTGAGTGTGTAAACCAATATGTGTTACCAATATGGCACTATTTGGTGTCCTCTCCACATTACCAGAGCCTAAACATCTGCACATTAATATCACTATCTATTGCCAAAGCAAATCTTCTTTTACTGTAAAGAGAGAAGCAAAATATACATACCCTATTCAAAATATCCAAACCCTGACTTTTTCAAAGGTGACACTTGGATCAAAACCCAGACAGAATATTAATTCCTCTAAGAAAACCTGGCTTCCCTTTTTAACAGAGCCTTGGGCTAATGCTTCTATCCATGCTGAAACATTGCTTTAAATTTTTTATGTTTTTTTTCTTTTATGCCTGTTTAAGCATAAAAAACAGGGGGGGGGTGCGTGAAATGGTAATAATGAATAATGGTGACTAAATGGCAAGTGTAAATTAAATAATAATAATAATAATAATGATAATACTAATAATAACAATAATAATAATAATAATTATCAGCTGCGATGGCCTGGCGAGCTGTCCAGGGTGTACTCTGCCCTCACCCAGAGTTGGCTGAGATGGGTGCCAGCCTCCTCGTGACCCTAATTAGGATTAAGTGGTTCAGAAATGAATGAATAAAAATCAGGGATGACAGGCATTGTTTGCACAACATTGTACTAGGCTTATATCACCTAGTATCCTATTGGATGACTGGATGTCGATATCACAGCATTTTTACCAGTAAGATTATGCATAAACAATCACATTGGGCTGATACACAATACCAATATCAATCTACTTATGTATCCGTGGCAGCACTGTGGTTAGCAAGTCTGCCTTACTGCTAAAAGACATTTCTATGTGGAGTTTGCATGTTCCCACCATGGTTGTGTGGGTTTCCTCCAGGAACTCTGGTTCACTCCCAAATAAAAAGTCTAAGTCTCATACTGGGTCAAAAGTCAATGAGTAAAAATGGGTTTTGAGATGGGTTTTAAAAGTGGACAATGAAGGGGCCTTTCTAACATGTAAGGGCAGACTGTTCCACAACTTAGGAGCTTCCATTTTGATTTTGGTACAGCTAGGGGCAGCTGATCAGCTGACCTTAGGGACCGGGTAGGAGCGTATGGATGAAGCAACTCATAGAGGTATGGCGGAGCGAGGCCATTTAAGGGTTTAAAAATAAATTAAAAACAAAAAAAAGTAAAGAATGAACTCTAAAATACACCGGTAACCAATGAAGCGAAGACAGAATGGGTGTAATGTGATCTTTCTTGCGTGCTCCAGTTAAAAGATGTGCAGTTGCATTTTGAACCAGCTGGAGACTTGAGAGGGAAGACTGGCTGACTCCAAAATAAAGTCCAGCCGAGATGTGATGAAGGCATGGATTACTGACCCGAAGTGTTGTCACGAAAGGATGGTTTTCACCTTTGACAACTGCGTTAAATGAAAAAAGCTGGACTTTACTACTGTGGAAATTTGATGGTCCATCTTAAAAGCACTCTCCATCTTAAAACCCAGATTTGTAACCACAGGTCTTACATACAGTGCCAAGGGACCCATGTCACCAGCAGGGGACTCACAGGTGCCACTGGGACCAAACTTCTGTTTTTTTGTCATTAAATTGTTAAAAGTTAATGGCCATTCAAGCTTGTATGTCATTTGGGCAAACAAGAAGAGGTGCAACTGAAAAGGAATCCTTCTGCTTTAGTGATACATAAATCTAACTGTCATCAGCATAGCAGTAGAAGGAGATACCATGCTTTCTAAGAATAGAGCCCAGAGGAAGTATATAAAGTGTGAACAGCAGTGGCCCTTATATTGAGCCCTGTGGAACACCACATAGTAAGATTAAATGGTTCTGCAAATAAGTGAGTGAGAGTGACGTGTCCCTAGTTATTCATACTACATGGTATTTTTGATCACTTCTACAGTTTTTTTACAGAACAGAGAAGACTTGGGTGAATAATGCATTTACCAAAGTCATGTTTTTTAACATACAGGAGGTATTTTTGTTTCTGTTTATGACAAAAATGACCATTCCATCATTTAACTTGTTTTTACTGTTTCTTTTATCATGATAAGACACTGCAGTGTGTACTATTTCTAAAAATAAATATCCAATGCCCAGCAATGATTTTCTGGACAAAATAAATGGTGAAATTCTGCTGTCACATTTGGTTTGTACTGCATGTTTAGTCCTACTGCATTTGTTGTTTTTGCTTTTTTTATTTTTATTTTTAATATTATTTTTATTTTTTTTTTTACAAACATTGAAGAGTAATAGATATATGATGTAATAGATATTGTTTGTTGTTTGTTATATCTTGCAGATCGTCTGTTTTGTCTAATGACTGGAGGAATACTGTGGAACTTGAGCATTGTGAGAAAAAGGAACTTCAGCAACGTTGGTGTAAAAATGTATGCAGGAGCACAATCGAGCTGTTTGCACAGCATATCATTTCAATTGTCCATTATGTCACAGGTGAATAATATCACTACAATGTAATGAACACTGCAGTTATGGTTATCAGATTTCATCTTTACCAATTAATTGTTTTACCTGTGGTTCCACAGATAAACAAGCACTCTTCTTAATTGTTTTTCAATGGAACTGCTGGGGGATGTAAAACAAATTTGTACTTTGTACTATTTAAATATACTCTCCCTATATACAATGTGTGCACAATTATTAGGCAAGTTGTATTTTTGAGGATTAATTGTTTTTGTAAAACTATACAGTGCTCTTGGTCAATCCAAAATGTTAGAACCTAAACATTTAAGTAGTAAAAGTGAGGTTTTGGCTTTCTTAAGAGAATATCTATATGTACACCATTATTAGGCAACTATTAGTGTGCACAATTATTGTATAAAATAAAATATAAAAAAACAAACAAACAAAAAAAACCCTCAGTGACCAATATAGCCACCCTTCCTTTCGATAACACTCATAAGCCTTCTATTTACTGAGTCAGTTAGTTTCTTGATCTGGTCAGAATCAACTTTTTGTGCAGCTGCAACCACAGCCTCCCAGACACTGTTCAGAGAGGTGCACTGTTTACTTTCACTGTAAATTTCCTGCTTAAGAAGGGCCCAAATGTTCTCAATAGGGTTTAAGTCAGGTGAAGAAGGGGGTCATGTCATTAGTTTTTCATCTTTAAGGCCTTTACTGGTCAGCCACACAGTTGAGTACTTTGATGCATGTGATGGAGCGTTGTGTCTTGCGTAAAAATCTTGAAAGATGCAGACTTTTTTCTGTACCACTGCTTGAAGAAAGTGTCTTCTAAAAATAGGCAGTAGGTCTGAGAGTTGATTTTGAGTCCATTTTCAACCTGAAAAGGTCCAACCTGCTCATACCAGTACCCCACCTCCACCTTGCTGGCGTCTGGGTCGAAGTGGAGCTCTGTGTCCGTTACTGATCCATCCATCTGGTCCGTCAAGAGTCACTCTCATCTCATCAGTCCACAAAACCTTTGAAAAATCTGTGACCGATATTTCTTGGGCCATTCTTGACGTTTCAACTTATGTGTCTTGTTCAGAGGTGGTCGGGTTTCAGCCTTTCTTACCTTGGCCGTGTCTC
>JAOUQZ010000044.1:18506425-18523448 GCA_028564935.1 Neosilurus hyrtlii
TATGGATAAGGAATCACTGCACTGTATTGTGCAAGTGGTATGATTTAATCAATTTGTGTGTGGGGGGGCATGTGTGTGGGCATGCATGTGTTTGGATCTATGTACGTACCAACCAATCATATCTTTCTCCATTAGAACATCATTTCTCTTCTTCTGGAATGACTCTAAGTGATCGGTTTGCCATGTACCAAAGACTGGCAGATGAGAAAGAAATTATGAAGCCAAGAAAGAGTCCAGAGATACATAGGTATTGATTATTGTATTTACCTTTTTTATCTTGCTGATTTTGTTTAAATAATTTATCTTTATATTAAAAAATACAAACTTTAGGACCTTTATCCCTGTGAGAACTTGCAAGGAGCCTAGATCTTCCTAAAAGTTTACCAAACTTCTTTGATTCTTTAACTTTTTTTCACAGGAGAATTGATGTTTCTCCCAGTGCTTTTATGAGGCACTCCTTCCTCTTTGATGATTTAGAAGGCTCCCGGGAGGCCAACTCCAAGGTGACCGAAAATTTTGAAATATGCCATGTTTTGGAAAAGAATGCAGCAAGAGTGAGCCAGCCACAGCATTTTTAGAACTTCTCCTTTCTCTCTCTCTCTCTCTCTCTCTCTCTCTCTCTCTCGCTCTTTCTTTATGCCCCTGTTTTTCTCTTGCAAGAGAGACATAAGCTCACTGCTAAATGAAAGTGAGATGTGAAAATGGGCACGTTCAGTTAATTGTGTTGTAAATTTTCCCACAACTATTGATGGTTATGCTTTACTGTGGGCACAAGACTTCCTAAGGCAGTTGAGCCAGGAAATGAGCAGTCATAAATGGAAGTGACCACTTGCTCCCATGGCAAAGCCATTCAAGGGACTCTTATCAATCATCATAGTAAGTATTATTTTTCAGACCCTGAACAGAGCAAAACAAGCAAAAATTAAAAAAATTTTTTTTTAAATACTTTCATATCCACTGGAAGTATTGTGATATGGTAATTTGATTTTTCTCAATCTGCCAAAACTTGTTCTCTACGATGTTTCAAAACTATTTAATCTGTGGAAAGACTCCTGTATTGGATGAAACCTGATTCAAAGATGAAGCCTTTGATGTCCTCATGGATTTATTTAATCTTTTTTTATAAAGATGAATGAAAGTTCCCAGCTAGTGCAAAAAGGAATTTCAATTGTGCTGATAAAGTGAAGAAAAATCTAATTTAGTTCCATTTGCATGACCAAATCATGTGTGGAGTCTTGTATCTCGGTCCATTCCCATATAATTTTGAAGCCTACAACCAGAATATACCACTAATCTTTAGTCTGGCCACAATGTCTTTTGTCTCCTTAACACAGGCTGAAGTTAAAATGTTTAAACGTGAAACAGTGGATCTTCTGATGAACATTGAGCAGCACAAAAAATATTTAAGCAGAGAGACAAATGAGAAAAAGGATGAGCAACTGCAATTACGTCAAGCTCCTGAAACAAGCATGGAAAGCTCAAATGAGAAATCATCCAAACACCACAAAAAATCGAAGTAAGTTCAATTAGATCCATGTATGGACTGTATGCATAAAACACTGAGAAATATTAGCCCAGCATCATAATTGAGAATACCGAATTACTACCTGGTTAGAATGTTTGCCATATGATTACACAATTTATCACTATATACACTTTATCTTGAAATTCTGCTTCTTTTTGCACATTTTTTGCACTTGTTCTTGTTACTAGTTATAGTAAACACATTAAGCATTAAACCCACTCTGTTTTAGCCAGATGCTTTTATTTTATCTTCCAGAAAAAGCAAGAAAAATCGAGAATGTTCTCAGTCCTCCGCCTCTTCTTTTGTTCAAGAGGAGGAGACAGAGTCAGCAGAGAAAAGCCCAGTCCAGCTGCAGGGCAGAGAATGTGTTGGATCTGGAGAGACAGGACAGACGCATAGACTATTTGTGAGTCTTCATATGCATCTAAAAACATTATATAAAAAATGTGTACTTCCAAGTGTGTGGAAAGCTCTCATATGGGTGTGACTATAATTTCACATTTTCACATTTTAGTATGTAGTGCAGGATGAACCAATAAAGCTTCCCACAATGCAAATGTAAATGAAAAAATAAAATTGTTAAAGATAATCAAATTATAATTTTCACACATTTAATACAGTTCTATACAGTTTTTGTATAGATGGAAGTCGAGAACTATGTGTAAGATTCTTCATACAGTTTCCTGGAAAATCCATACAGATATATAATGTCTTTATAAATTTGTTGTGTCCATGGCTAAATCCGCAATGGTTCTTTTACATGCCTTCCACCATAGACAGTGAGAGACATGGCTGGCCTTTGATAACCCAGTTAACTGTACTGAGGAGACAGCAATGACAACCCGGTGACAGTGAGGCTTTAACCCCTGACCTTGGGATCAGTAATCCAACACCCTACAACCGGGCCACCATTGTCCCTTTTTTGTACATTTTTAATTACAAACAGAATCCTACAGTTATTTTTCAAAATATGCTGCATATACAGTAGAAAGCAACAAACAATAAATTAAAATATTTAACATTGTACTTATTAACACTAATGTGTATTATGCAGCAATTCCGAATACGAGGTAGGGGTTGGAACAGAATGAATTGCCTTGGAAAGGATAACAAGTGCAAAAGCAGTTCTCATGGGCCAAGCCATTACAACAACATGGACTGGAACTCAGATCAATCAGCCAAATCCAAGGAATACTGCCAGGTATGGTATGATCTTTTCAGAAATTCAGTGAAGCACTTCTTTTCCCCATCCTGATTCCTCTATAGACCATTATTTCAAGGTCTGTACCTGATATATCAGTTATGGAAAGAGACCACACATGTACATGTATTAAAAATTATAAATTTCCTTTAAAACTGTAAAACTGACCGTATCCAAAAAAGCACCAAATTGAAATACTGTAAAGAGGGATATTGTGCTCACTGAGAATTTGCAGTGCCATCATAATTTGGTACAGGGAGTAAGTAGGAAATGAGGAGTGGATTATTTGAGAAAAACAGAGATATTCACAAGCCATTATTTAATCAAGTTTAATCAAGTCACACTGCCGCATTCCAGCTGGCCTGCACTTATTGTGACTATATGAATTATTTACTCTGTCTAAAGCATTCAGGAATTATATTGAATCGTTTAGCTAGAATATACACCAATCAGCCTTAACATTAACACCGCTTGACTGGTGTACAGCTATGCAGCTCAATGCAGTATATATTGAAAAACAACAGCAGCAATCAACTACCACAGCCTGTTTCTGCCACATTAAAATGCTAGCTTAAGTACAACCTTATTTCTCAACTTTCTGACTGTATCAGCCCACAAAAGTAGTGTTTTTAGGTTGAGTGGATTGCTAGAGCATCTTAAATTTTGTTCACCTGACCAAAGCATTTCTTACTTCCCTCAGTGCTTGATAACGTTACACATCATATGAATTCACTGAAATTCTTAAAACCTGGTTTAAAAATGCATATTCTTCTTACTATTCTTATGGGCAAGAATTTGTCCAAGTTATTCATGTTTGAACAAGTACTGTTAGTGCTTTTTATTTATGTTAATATGGTAAAAATTAATAAATAAATAAAATAAAGCTTGCTTGTGAGTTCCAAATCTTGAGTCCAAGCTGACTCTCAAGTTTTTTTGCAGGCGAGTTACAGGTCAAGTCAACCTCCAGAGACATTCCCACCTCTGGAAAAAAATTGTTTAAGTCAAACTGAAAATTAAATTCAACAGATAAGCCCACTGCATATGTACAAAGGTACAATCAACCTAATTACGATTAATACATGGGTGGATTTGCTGGTAGTTGTTCATATTATATCATGTTTATTAAATCTAACGAAATCATCATTGCTATTACGTCCTACAAATTTCACTAAAGCCTGGGTAAATATTCTCTTATGAATTATATGAATATTAATCTTTGTAGTTTTCAGTTTCAGAAAATGTATGCTATTTACGCTATCAGTCCTTACCATTGGTAGCTAATGATGCTATTATTACCTAGCCAGGAAAATACAATTCAACATTTGATATTTTAAATTTAGTGCTATATTAGTGTTTTAAGATTGTGAAGGCTCAAATAAAAGTTGTAAATAGCACTTTTTGATGACATTTTTGCATGCAATAATTTTAATTCAAAGCCAAATGAATGATTCCTCATTCAATTTGTATAAAAACTGTATAATCCCATCATCATGTATAACAACCTTGCATGTTGAATTTTGTTAAAAATACACTGACCATCATGAAAAACTTTAAGACCTTTGTTTTCAACATAATTTTAATACTAGTACCCGAATTAGATTTTTGTAATATGGATAATTTGTTTAGTATGTTGGCTTCAAAAAACAACAAAAGTATCAAGAATAAAATATGCACATCAAAAACATCAAAACACCTGCCAAACTGAGAGTCACAACAGTCAGTATTTGGTATGGCCTCTGTTTGCGTTGATACAAGCGGTGATTTGTTGTAATACAGCATGGTGAAACCAGTCCCGCAAGTGCTGCAACCGGATGTAGCGATCCTGTTTGAGAGTCGTTACTCTCTCTCGCCCTGCAAGTGGGCGGATGTCAACTGGCCCTGTCATATTGTGGCGGTCAATCAGGTTCCTGATGATGGGTTGTATACAGCATATATTCCTCGTTACCTCATTGTAGCTCAACCCGGCCTTCACCATACCCACTGCCCGGAGACGTTGTTCACGTGATAGATGTGGTATTATGCTCTAGACTAACAATAGTGGACATTTTTGAACCTTTATATAACCACTCCTCAAATTGTCCAGATACACATTGTGTTTTGCTCAAACTGCATTTGGTCCATTTTTGCAAAGTGACCTACACGTGTGCAATGAGGCGTGACAAAATGGCAACTCATCATTTTCTCAAGTGCCCGAGTACCATAAAGCTACAGAGTACACCCCAACCCCCCCTACTAGTATAGATATACAGAAATTTCTCTCTCAAAGTTTTTAATGACTGTCAGTATACATAGAAGATAATGCCAGGAGAATCTACCCAGTCAGTTTTACCTCTACATTATTGTGATATCTGCATAAACCCACTGCACTGTTCTACGTCTTTACTTACTATGCCTGAATGTTTGGTGTTTTATTATGTAATATTTACTTATTTGCTTAATTAAAAGCATTGTAGCTCCATTTTATACTGAGAATTATTTTTTTACATGTAAATTTTAAATATAATTTTAGCTAGATGAAAAGCATACTGAAGATGAGAGGAAGTGGGTGGATACCCAAGGGCAGTCTGCCATCCCTCGTGTCAAGGGTCGTTTCATCCTACGGAGGCCCACCATTTCCATCACCACTAACAACTCTAACTGGAGCCACGAGAAGTTCAAGGCCAGTGGTGACAATGGTGAACCAGGCAAAAGGGACCACAAAGAGCAAAACCGTGCATGAGTCATTGCATAGGTAGCAGAGCCTAGTAAAGATTAATTGGCAGCTTTATTTCACTGCCTAACACCAGGTGGTTAGGACTTTCAACCTTATCCTGTGTTGGTGGACGAGACCAGGGAAATAAATCCTCATACACCAATGTTATCAGTTGCACTTTTTAACAAGCGTATGATAATCTAAATTTTTGTAGTACAAGTCTACTTAGGAGATTAGAAACAAAGCTATTTCTTTTACTAGGGTTATTCTTAACCTATTTTGTAAAAGACTTTTAGCACTTTTTATGAATTTTATGCACCTTTGATTGTTGATTTTTATGCAGTAATTTAACATTAATCCTAATTAAAAGCTACTAAAATACAAAAGGTGTCTTCAGTCCAGGATATGCTGAAGTGATTTTGCTAAATATTTTTCTGCTGTGGTGATTTTTGAATATGACAGAGTTGTCTTTGGACAGAGATATCTTTTGATTTCCCTTCATGCCATCTCTTTCATAGGTTAAAGTGGATCGACTGTTTCAATAAAAAAAATATGCAAATTATTACTGTTAGTCATGTATAATGACCATTGCATTTCAATTTCTGCTGTGATACATATTTTTCATGAGATAATTTTTTTTAAATGTATTATCACCATGTTAATTATGTCTCTTTGTCCTTATGTCAGTGCTGTGTATTTATAACTGATTGATTTCTCTGCATTATCAAATTGTTCATGCAATAAATGTCTGCAGTACATTGTCAATAATTAAACTACTGTGGTCATTCAGTTTTGGTGTCCACATAGAAAAGTTGCTCATATTTAAATCTTAATTTTCAAGCTGGGAAGGCAAAGAAAAGGCATCAGTTTCATATTTTCACTTTTATTTGTATTTTTTTTGTTGTTGCAACAATCAAAGTGATTTGTCACTCTTAATGTCTGTTTTTCAGCTTGAAACCAATGAAAACTGTTATAAAGAGCCTGTGAACTAGACTTTGTAACTGCATTAGATTCTCAAACCTTTGTTAAACTTTACATCTCCAGCCCTGCTGGATCCCTACAGTATGTCTTGTTTAAAAAAATATTAGGTTAATGTTATAATGTTAATATATATATATATATATTTATATATATAAAACACAGACACACACACACACACACACACACACACACAGGTAACAGATTTGTAGATGACCAGTTAATTAATCAGACTATTAAGTTGAAGATTCTTGTGAATTCTTGCCATTTTCCTTAGGACAATGATGACTCAAAGGCCAATTTTTACTAGTACGGTTCATAAATGTCCTTGTATCCATGATAGATATATAGTACATGTAAAATGTTTGCACATCTTCATTTACATGGCAGCCAACTCTGGGCTAATGCAGGGTACACCCTAAGAGTTTGCCAGGACATTGCAGGGCAACACACAACCATTCGCACTTACTCTCACAACTAGGGGCAATTTGGAACCACCAATCAGCCTACTGTGTATGTTTTTGGACTATGCGAGGAAACTGGAGTGGAAGCATGGGGAGAACATGCAAACTCCACACAGGAAGGCCCGAGCCCGGGAATGGAACTCAAAACCTTCTTGCAGTTAGGTGAACATGTTAACCACAGCACCATCGTTCACCCTTTTTTTAACCAGAAAAACTAAAACAAAACAAAAAAGCCAAAATACAGCACATAACCAAAAGAACACCATATCCCATTTTGAAGCAGGAGATACTGTAGCTGTATCATGCCTTGGGGATTCTTCAGCTACTTCAAGGTGGAGGTAATAATGAATCCAATACTCCAATACTAGTCAATTCTGCCACAAAATCCTAAAACTTAAACACTAAAAACACTAAAAAAACCTGTCAACAACTCAAACCAACTAATGGCCTAAACCAACTAACCACCCTGTTTATACTGCACGAAGCTTACCTGCCAAACATATCAACATGTAAAAATAAACTATAATAATCATGATGTCATCTGCTTTTTTATTTTCCCATGTAGTATATACTAAAACAGTTATTCAGGACAGGCTTGTTGAATGTTCCTTACATTTAAAACATTGCTAACATTCCATTTCTGGGACTATTCCGAGATATCTACCTTGCCTTCACTGAACAACTGCTTATTATATCACAGTATGAACTAAGAGGCAAGCTTTTAGTTTCTGTTGGTGCTTTAGGTCTTGTAGTGTTGAGGACATGAAATAGATTTAGTTTTACTTCCATTTACAAGGTTCATGTGTCCTGTATTTTGGATTTATCAGTTTGCTGCTGATCTTGAATATTTCAGTTTTTAATGTTTGAATAGTTTTAAACTGAATAAACTTTTTTCCGCATAAAGGCCTTGCTGTTTCAGTGAGATATGTTGTCTGTTCTTTCTTTTCAATCTAGCACAACCAAGAAAACATTTGAAAAACATGTAAATACCGAGTGTAACAATCACACAGACCTAGATATTTTTTGTTGAAAACTTGGATTGACTTAATATATTAATCTGCTTCAACTGCTTTTGCTTCATTTAGCTCTTACCACTGTATATGTATTTCATACCCCGATCCCAACAGAAACCTGTTTCACCTGTTTCTCTTCCTTAATCTCTCTCTTTCTCTCTCTCTCTCTCTCCTTCTTATTCCCGCCCATGTACACATACACGTTCAAAATCACTTCTAGCTTGTCACGACTAGCTAACAAGACTGACGCAGAGTTAATTTTTAACTAAGGCCAGGAGGACAGAAAGCTGCATTTACTGTGTTTGTGAATCTTGCACTCTCCCAGTTCCAGAGTCTACTGACACTAACTGTGTTTACTGACCGAAACATTCTGTGCAATGGGTAAGTCTGCATTTTTATGTGAAGAATTATTTAAAACAGGCTCTGGTTAGAGTGGTATATGGGACAATCAGGTAAAGTATGCAAGACAGCTAAGGAACTGATTTTGTAGTTATTTAAAGACTGTCACAGAGGTTATAGAACTTAAGCTTGATATTAGCCAGTTTTAAGCTTTATGAAAGATGTACCAATATGATAAAAATAACACATAACTGATTAGTTCTATTTTAAAGATTTTACTCTTTTTCTGTCCTGATATTTTCTGTGTTGAGGTAATTACACTTCAATGGTCAATTTCCAGTGGTATCTGTTTGTCAGAAAAAAAAAATTAATAAAACTATAGCGGCACAGTGGTACTGTGGTTAACACTGTTGCCTCCCACATTTCTTTGTGGTTTTTGCATTTTCTCCTCTAACCTATGTGGATTTCTTATTTTCCACAGTCCACAATTATACAGATTAGGTTAACTGGCTACTCATAGGCGTGAATGTGATTGCAAACATTTGTTTTTCTTATTTTCAAATATTGAATATTGGAATAGATATCTCACTATTATTACTACATTTCTTAATAAGATTGCAGCAAGTTGATTACATAGATAAAAACTGCTTTCTAAAGTATTTTAAGTCAAGTTTACAGTTAATGCAGTCAAGACTAGAGTGAAACTCCAACTAGATGTACATGCTGCATTCCACATACCTTCCCTCCTGGCCTGTTGTAACATGTTACTTGGCAGGCTAAATCAGCTGATAATTTGAGACAGACCTGTTTTGTTATGCCTGGATGCATAATAAAATCAAATTATCTACAACTGAAACATATATGTTTTACTATCTTTAACATGCTAACTGGGGCATTAACTCTACTCACATTTAATAAACAAACAAATAAATACAGTAACCAAAAACCTCAAAGTTTTTAACAGCTGCAACTGTGGCAAAGGCATCAGCAGTGATCATTGGCACTAACATTAGCTTTAGCAGAATGCAAAAGTAAATTGTGGTGCATCCACTGATATATAATGACAAAATCTCTATGTCCCTGTCTACTTCAGAGGTGCTGGTTTTGTTAGACTTTGAAGGAACGATGGGGGATGAGATAACAATGCGAGCAGGTGATGTGGTGAAGAATGTAACCATGTCCAGTGAGGAGGGCTGGCTGGAAGGAGAGCTCCGGGGAAAGAGAGGCATCTTCCCTTCTAACTTTGTCAAGGTCTGATCTGTTTTCATTTCAGTTTCTGAAATTTAAAAGTCACACAAACCTTTTGAGTCCTTCCTTGCTAACCTCCAGTTGCTCCTGCAGGAGGTGCCAGTTTACTTGAAAGGAGACAATAAGAGGGAACCGCGGAGCCTAAGAAAAAGTACATGTTTTTTACAGTATCGTTCCCTTTATATCCCATCAAACCACTCAAGCATTTATTATGTCAAAAACTGCATGCACCGAGAGCATGATGAACAGGAGCCAGGTTTCACATCCTACAAAGGACCACATCCTATGACAATAGCCAAATAAGTTTTACTCATAAGTGTACAAACATTTATATAAAGTAGTCATTTGGGATTCTCTCTTTGCTTGACAGGCTGTTGGGCTTTCTCTAGCTGATATGAATTCCTTTGTTTATTTCAGCAAAGACAGTAAAGGAGCAGTGCAGGAAATGTGAAGTCACTTATAATTACACATCACAGCACCCAGATGAGCTTGAGCTAGTTGCTGGGGAGACCATAGAAATCATCAGAGAGGTAGTGCACAACATGCTTCTTACAAAGATCATCTTTAGCAATTTACAGTAGCAAAACATTCTTTAGTTTACTCTTTTAGTACCTTTTGCACTCTATCTATCAAACAATTTGAAAATGTGATTGCGTGTAATCAAGTCACTACATATCTAATAAGTAACATATATTACTGGTACATTGCATCTGTGTTCATTATTTTTAATTTGTATTGTTACTTGGTACTTTTTAATTTAGCACATGAAAGGCATTCACTTTAGCTGGCATGCCAGTCTATTGCCAGTCTAATGAGTATATATACCCATATTCTCATTCAGCTCTAATTTAGCATCTACCAGTACCACAACTACTACCACAAACACGAATTACTTTTTTATGAGATGGGAGGAAAATGGAGAACCCAAAGGAAACCCATTGGGAGAATGTTAAAATGCACAGTAACCTTAGTACATTATAGATCCAGGGACTCAGGATCTGGGAAGGGGCTACTTTACTCACTGTAGCACTGTTAGCATCTTGCTGGTACAGTTGGTAAAGTGATATTATAGAAAGATTAACCTTTGAGTTTAGGGTTTCCTAAATTTTTATGTGTTGTTTAATGGTTTTTACTAACTAGTTTGGGAATCTGCTTACAGATTGAAGATGGCTGGTGGATGGGGAAAAAAGGTGGAAAAGTAGGAGCTTTTCCATCAAACTTTGTGAAGGAAATTTTTGTCTGCCCCAAAGGTTTGGTTTTAATTTTTAACAATGTATGCACTATGTCATAATGTGTTATATATTTAAATAATAATAAAATAATTAATAAAGGACACTTCTACAGTGTTTATTTCTAAAACATTTTTAATGATATGCAGATGTGAAGAACAGAGCTAAACTTTCTGATGCCACCTTCATTAAAGAGGTACAGCATACTGGATCGCTGTTTAGAAGAAACTGTCGTATGGAAAAAAATGTAATTAAGTCTGTATGTTTCTCTACAGGGAGTACAACAGCAGAGAGCAAGTATACGTAAAAAGACAAACAGTAAGTAGATCAGATATATACACAAAATTCCTGCTAGTTATTAGCTTTTTTATAACCCTGCCGGGCCTGTTCTGATGACTTAATCATTAATGCATGAATAATTTGTCTGTTTTTCTTGTGAGCATAAGTGTATTCTGAAAAGCGTTGGGTGCTGCCTCCTGGGAGTTCTTTAAATCACTGTATATCAATGGGGTGTTGGCTTGAACCATCCATCACACCATCATACATACAACCTATTTGTTATGAACTAGTTCATCTGCCTGGCGTTGAATCTTTGGCCAGTTTCTAATGACTAATAAGCCACACATTCACAGAAGCTATTTTGGGTTATTTTGATGTTCCATCACAATGTTGACCAGCTTGACACACTAGACATTCCTGTTTGTGTTGTGTGACAGTAAAAGAATGTTGCCAAGTCATGTTTGACTACACTGCCAAAGCTGAGGATGAACTAGACCTAAAGAAGGGAGACATTGTCACCATCATCAACAAGGTCTGACATCTGAGTCCGAGTTACATTTAAGTGATTACATTAGTGCCCTGGCCTGTGTGATGCTTGAAAGTCTGTGAACTGTGTGCGTGTTTGGTGTGTGTGTGTGTGTGTGTGTGTGTGTGTGTGTGTGTGTATACATGGTACTACCATGCTGGTGGTAGTATCATAGTTTATGCCAGTTTTTCTGCATTTGTGCCAGCGCAGTTTATCATAACTGATAGGACAATGAATTCTGAATTATCCAAGTAAATTTTAAAGAAAACTGACTCTCAAGAGGTGATGAGTTGTTCTACCAAAGAATGGTTAAACAGCGGAATGGACTAAAATCCCACCAAGTCAATGTGCTGAACTGCTCAGTAGTTACCACAAACGCTTATTTACAGTTATTCTACACAAGGCATCTAAATGGAAAGGTTCATATAGTTTTGACACTCATAAATATGGAATATCGGACAATTTTCCTCAACAAATAAACGACCAAGTGTAACTGATTCATCTCATCTTTTAGGAGTTGTGTGAAAATTTTATATAATATTTATGCAAAAATGTAGAAAATTCTAAAATATTTACAAACCTTTAAATTGCATTGTATATGTTTGTGTGTGTGTGTGTTATATTAATTTTTGAGTCAGCACAATCTATGTAAACGATTACCAAGGCATTTCATATTTCTTTATTTTAATAGAACATATATCTGACTGAGATTTGTTTACTACTTTTGCCTTTTTCTCTTTTCCTCTATGCTGAAGACCAGTGAGGATGACGGATGGTGGGAAGGCGAACTGAATGGGAAAAGGGGCTTCTTCCCTGACAACTTTGTCATGATAATCCCAATGGAAGCTCTCCAAGTGAGTGGATGGGGAAATTCTCACACGAGTCCTGTGTAGGAGAATGGGACTATAACAAATTTTTTTTATATAGGCTTTTACCACAGTTTCTAGATCAGTTCGGTTTTTTTAGACCAATTTACTTCACATTACATTTTAATGGCAAGTAAAACATAGCATGGGTTCCCACAGTAACTATATTGTGGGCATTTGGTAATTGCATTTTGTCCTGTTATTTTAAACTTGTTTAATGCGAATGAATCAGAGGCATCTGTTATAAGGAAAGCAGAAGTCAGTAATAAAATGTTTCCTCTATGGAAAGAGCATTCAAAATAGTCACTAAATCCATTCTGTTGTATTTCCTTTGTCAGGAAGCAAGTCAACCACCAGTGAGACGTGGCACTCAAAGGCATTCAGGTAAGACAACTGTTTTGCTTCTAAATAGCTTCTCTCATAGTCATTGAGTATATTTTTCTGCTATTAGACATTTACATCTTGAAGTTATCTTAATGTTGAAGACTGAGTCATGCTGAGATGTGTGTCAGGAAACAAATTTGCATTGTATAGGGTTGGATTTCATTTAGTTTAATTTGGAGTATATGTTTCATTATATTTGTCATAAACATATTTACAGTGAGGCAAAACAATTGTGAATAACACGTTTAGAGAAGGAGCCTATGAACTACTTAAGCTTTATTTGTGGATACACAGGCTTTCAGTATATCTGGCAATTTAAAAGTAGTTTAAAATTTAAAATAAATAATTCTTAAACTTTGTTTGCCGCTGTGTGCTTAGAATATTTGTCTGTGTAAATTTAAAGCCAATTTTTAAATGTCTAATTAGCATAGGCGAATGCCCCTAAATCTCCATAAAAGGACATGGGGCACAAATATTCATGAAGACGGAAGCAATGGTAAAAATATACTGCAAATTGGCAGAAGTTCTGAAATTTCGGAAATAAGTGAGGAAAGAATTTTATTTCCTTTGAAATAGTGCTACTGCAGGATGTAAATTCCAGATGAAATTCAATAAGTGGAAAAATGAAAAATGTGGCTTGACCCGAAATCAGAGGCCAAGAAAGAAAACTGGCAAAAATAAGCGTGAGATGCTGGCAACTGCAACTGCTGTCATATACACACACCTTCTCTGGTGTGTAAACCAGCTTACCACTGGCTGTATTAAATACTCTATTAAATATATACTGTATTAAATTGATATCCTGTCCATGTCCAGCACATATCCCTGGTCTCCTAAAGCAGCACGTAATTGTAAGAACAAAATCCTGAAAACCACATTTAATGGATGATTCTGGGACTCAGACATAAGAGTGGATCATGAGAGTGCCTATAATGTTGGTTAGAGGTATGGGAATAGACCTGGAGAATGTGTGCAGTCTACTGCACCTATAATGATGGTTAGAGGTATGGGAATGGATTGGGAGAGTGTGTACAGTGAACTGCTCATTTAATGTTGGTTGGAGCAATAACAAAACCCCTTAATTGTAAGCTATTTCTCAAGGAGCAATGCAACACCTAATGTGCTGCATTGCTCCTTGAAAAAAGCTCTTGGTAACAGAAAACGGCTTGGAAGTTGGTCTCCACGAATAAATCCACATGGACATTAATGATGTGTCATCTCATAAGTGCACAAGCTGTAATTATTCTAGTTGCAATAAATATGGCATTGTGCCAGTCTTGAAAAAATAAATTGGTCTACAATCACCCTGTAAATACAATTAAGCCATGGTTCCAAAGAACTTAATTGATACATCATGATAATGCAAATAATTATTGTAAAGTTTAATATGGTTAAAAAAAGACTCTTTGATTTCATACTCTTAATCTGAAGATTTGGAAAAAAAAGAAAGAAAACTTAAAATAGTAGTGATTTTGCAACGTTTGCACTGATATTCGTGTAAAAGTGCTCTTTTGTGTTTGTAGATTTTATTTGCAGTTAAGAACAGATATAGATAAGAAAATATTGGTGAATGCCAGAAAAGTGCATAAAGATTTAAGAATGCATTTCCTCCTAAGAACAGAATGAGGACAAATGTTTTGTATGCTGTGGAATTTCAGTCTTCTATGACATTCTGTAACTCTTTTTTTATAATTAGATCCATATTTTTGCACACTTATGCTATTTGCAACTGCACATTCAGCATTACTAATAGTTGTACACTATTTAACACACAGGTCTACATTTAGTGTAACCTAATATTTCTTAAGACACCTGACAAACTGCCAAATAAAAGATGTGAAATGCACACCAGCAGCTCACACATGTACAGGAAGTGGTTTCTTCAGACCAATAGGCTTAAAAAAAATTGCCATGAACACCTGTGAAGTTATTCTATTTATTGCATTTGTAAAAACAGGAGTTAAAATATCATGCATGATAAACAATGTATCTACATTTACCTATATGTCCAATCTTTAAAATATAAAATTATTTCTGGTACATGTCAGCTGCACTGTATAGAAGAATGCATTTCCTGCAGTTTGATAAAATCTAAACTCTGCTGAAGTCGTTGAAAGGCACCCACAGGATAGTTACCCTTTTGACAGTTTGACAGGAAGTTGTAGGCCTGTCTCATTATCTGAGTATAGAGGAGGAGAAGGAAGCATTTGCAGGCATCTTTATGTTTATAATGGCAGGGCTGATGATTAAAAGAAGAATTTGATTTCTTTGAGAAGGTATGTCTGATGTAGTCTACAGTACTTCTCTGTTTTTATTTCAATACATAGTGGTTACTATTTTAATTTAATTTGGTGGTGCACTGTGCTTTTAGATAGTGTTCAAGTGTTTAGATAGTTTAGATAGCTTTTAGATAGTGTTCAACTAAAATGCCTCAAGTAGAAAATTGATGGTGTTAAGTAACCTTCTATAATAAGTATAAGAATATGTATTTCAGACCTTAGGACAGACTTCCAGACAATGGATTTTACTTTACTTTTGCCTAGTGTAACTTGTTTAACTAGATTCTACAATAACATATAAAAAGATAAAAATATTGCAACTTGTGTTGTTCATATGCTGAATAACTTATGCATCCTTACAAATCACCTTTCTTAGTTATGTAAAATTCAAAAGAAATTAAGTGATTACTTAAATTAACATAATGTTTAATTAAGTTTTTTGTATAAAGCTGAAACTAATCATTATCAGTTCAAACCAATCAAAATTGATTATGGAACCTATTTTTAAATACAGACAGATGTATGAATGTGGCAATTTTCACATAGTTTCTTTAAGTAATTCTTTCTTTGCAGAAATTATTAAGCTTTTATTAAATAACAAACAAATAATTTCACAGTCATTTTCCAATTGAAGATCTGCTAATAAGCTTGAAGAATAAGATAGGACTTTAATGGGTTAAGGAAAATGTGAGCATGCACAGGATACACTGGGCCACTTCCTCAGTAAGGCACTCTGTCATTCCCATGCTATTTGGAGACCTCTTGTACTATTCATCTTATATTAAAAATGCCCTAAACCACATTTTTGACTACATATGGGCTTGATGCGTAATTGTGCTATAATGCAACTTTTTTCTCACTAATATCTCTGTTTTGCTATTATAGTAAATAAAGCTTCTGGAATGGATAGAGGCAGCACTGAAGCAACCACAAAAACGGAAACAAAGGGTAAGAGAAGTTAGAAACTCATGCTTGTTTTAATCATTCTATTTAAAGCAACCAGAGACAGTTAAGTTTAAACCTGCCATGTCTATTTGCTTATTGTCCATAAAGTCTTTAGTTATTTGCATCCAAATGGGTGTTTTAATTTTTATACATTTTGTTCAGATGCACAGAAATATAAATTACTATCTTCAGCATATGTAAGCAAAAGTAATAAGAAAATAAGTATAATAGCAATGATATTGTCTTTTATCATAAGATATGTTGCATGCATTCCATTTAGAAAATAAATAACATAATTTATTTCTGTGGGCAGAAGAGAAGTCAGAAGCCAAAGATCTCCGAAGTGATGTTCCTGGTAAAATAAAGCTGCCAAGTTTGTTCAAAGCCTCACTACCTCCAGTTAAAGACAAACCACCGAAGCCTGCACCCAAGTAAGCGAAATATGTAACAAACTTTGAGTTCCTTTAGCAGTGAGAACTCCATTTTCTTTCTTTTTTGTAAATTTTACATGTTTAACTAAACTAGTCAATATATCAAACCTCAAAGATGTATATATTTATATTGGCTCACTTTTTATATTGCATTCAAGGTGGTAAACCAGAGGATATGGGCTATATAGTAGCCATACAAACGAGAAAAAGTGGCATTAAAGTATCTACTATTAACTAGTAATGAATCTTTCATTCATCCTTTCATCTTCTTCCGCTTGTTACGGGGTCGGGTCGCGAGGGCAGCAGCCTACGCAGTGACTCCCAGACACCCCTTTTCTCAGCCACTTCCTCCAGTTCTTCCCAGGCGTTCCCAGACCAGCCGAGAGATCCCTCGAGTCCCTCCAAAGTGTTCTGGGTTGGCCCCGGGGTCTCTTCCCGGTCGGACATGCCCGAAAGCCCACACCAGGGGGGCGTTCGGGAGGCATTCTAATCAGATGCCCGAGCCACCTCAATGCGAAGGAGCAGTGGTTCTACTCCGAGCTCCTCCCGGATTACAGAACTTCTCACCCTATCTCTAAGGGAGAGACCTGCCACCCTGCGAAGGAAACTCATTTCAGCCGCTTG
>JAOUQZ010000044.1:18523865-18535154 GCA_028564935.1 Neosilurus hyrtlii
ATCTAAGCCAGCTCACCACCAGGTGGTGATCAGTTGACAGCTCAGCTCCTCTCTTCACCCGAGTGTCCAGAACATGCAGCTGCAAGTCCGATGACACGACTACAAAGTTGATCATCGAACAGCCTAGGGTGTCCTGGTGCCATGTGCACTTATGGACACCCTTATGTTCAAACATGCTGTTTGTGATGGACAAACCATGACAAGCATAGAAGTCCAACAACAAAACACCATTTGGGTTCAGATCGGAGAGGCCGTACCTACCAGTCACACCCTTCCAGGTCACACTGTCATTGCCCACATGGGCGTTGAAGTCTCCCAGGATGACGAGAGAGTCCCCAGGGGGACTTATTTTATTCTGAAGTAGTAATGAATCTGCAGATTAAAAAGTATATACTTCTTAAACCTTCTGGATATATGTTCATATAACCCAAGTGCCTGTAACCTCATGGATCTTCTAAATGATATTGGATCTTTTAAATGATAACAGCCAGACATAATTAACCGATTTTAACAAGAACCAAGAATGGTCCAAGTATTCTGCCATTAAGTCTCTACAGTGGCATAAAAATTTTACAAATCTTGCAAAGCAGAAGCCAGTGAATTTAAACAAACATACATTTTCTCAAATCTTTAGAATACCTAATAGCATAGGATTTTTCTTGTAATATAGGATTTTTTTAATACATTTATTATTAGCATTAGATTATGTTGCTCATCTGCCATAAAAGTTTCACAAGATTCTCTGAATTAGTTGCTTCTATAGCACATTAAAATGTATACACTGATATAAAACTGTATTTGAATTACAAAGTATTACTAACATGCAGTATATATAAGTTAGTCAGAGAATGTGGGCGCAGTTCAATTACACACAGTTTATAATAGACCTTTTTTATTTTTTAGGCCAAGTGATGACCAGCCTCCTGTCTCACCAAAACACTCAGATAGTAAACCTAAAGATTTAGACCAGTTTGAAGTTGATGTGTCTTCTGCTAAACTCAACCATCCCACAGCCAACAGGGCCAAACCTCCACAGAGGAGACCACCGTCACACGCTCCAGTAAGTCCAAACTTTGCCATCATTTAGTAAAATGCAAGTGTATGTTAAGATATTTTAATCTTATAAGCTGAAACACACCTCTGAGAAAATGTACATATTTACATGTACATATGAGTGAAATTCTATTTGTTGGCTCAAGACCCATGAGACATCATTTCTATTTGAAATATTACCCTAAAACAGGTTGTATAGGCGGTATATAGGTGGTATATAGGTGGAAAGTCTGATTACATAACCAACTGCCTAGGATTTTTTAGATGTACTGTCTGCATATTATAGAGTAGAAAGCTCTTTGGACATTAAAAAAAAGAGATATTGAAAATACACCAGTGATTCTAAATGGTAAGTTAGAGTACTTAATCATAGGCCTATAACATTAAAAGGAAAGGTGACTAATCCTTATTTTTCTCCAAAGGCATCTGGTGGTACCAACCAAAATGGGGAATCAGCATTAACGGAAACAGATGGAGCTGATAAAATGCATACAGTTCCTCCCAAGGTTTGGAATTAGAATTTTCATAAATGACAAGAAATCTATTGCTTGTTGACAACATCATTATGACTGTTTTTACAATTACAATTTACAATTATTGCATTTGACAGATGCCCTTATACAGAGCGCCTTACATTTTTATTTCATTTATACAAGTGACCATTTGAGGGTTAAGGGCCTCGCTCAGGGGCCTGATGGTACCCTAAAAATCATGACACATTAGTTTGGTTAATTTCTGTTGTCATTATTATTTAAAAACAGTAAATTCAATTGTTTGATAAGAAATGGCTTTAAGCAACCATTAACCATGAGTGAAAAAATATTAACCACAATATTTTATTATACAGGTAATATGTATAATATATAATTAGACATGTATCAATAGCATTATCTGTGCCAGATATTACTATTTCAGATTTATTCATCTGGTTATATGATCACAGTTTTATAGTGTTGCCCTAATTGTAATTAATAATAATTTTTAAAAAAAATTGTTCCGCAGGCCACAGGAAATAATTTACCATTGAGCAACAAAACATCAACTATTTCAGCACCTCAGCATTCAACTGTGCCTAAAAGTGAGGCAGAGACCAAAGCATCAGAGGTCCACAAGGAGAAACCAACACTGGAGAAGGTTCTAGCTGAACTTAAAGATCTACGAATGGAAATGGAACTGTTCAAAACCCGACACGAGTGAGTAATGCCTGTTAACTAGCAAAAGTAACCATGTGAATTTAGTATGTGGTCATACACAATATTCATAATATGAATAAAAATAAATATTAATATACTGTTATTCTTACAACAGTACAGACATGAAAGAGCTTAAAGACGAGCTAAATGAGGAAAGGAGCAAACGAATGAAATTACAGGTAAGTGGAGTCCAGAACTGGATTCATTCCATGATACTGTAGATCAAAAATTATCAGCCTTTTGTTAATATAATATTTAGAAAATATTCTTGCCAAGCCCAAGAACATTAATGTTCACTCAGTTATATTGCTTTTCTTCTTTTAGAGGGTGATACATCTATCTTTAAAATGTATAAATAATGTATAATTGAACATTATTGTAATGTATACATCGATTGTCTGCAGCAATGATATAACAATTCTAACCTAAAATACAGTTATCCTTAACCTTTAAATTTGTGTCAATATTAAATTATTCCTGTGTTTTAGTAATCATATTATTTCTAAGTTTCAATAATAGAAAAAATACTATTTTATACTAAATATTTATATTTAATTATAATTGTATATAAAATTTGGGATTGTCAGTTTGGTTATGTACAGATTACATATGAAATTAATTTGGATTAAATGCATTAAAACTAAGATACATTAAGAATGTAAGTCCAGCTATTAAAAGGATCCCTGTTTGTAGGATGAGGTACAAGTGCTGAGGAGGCAGAAGTGACCCCAACTCCAGAAAGATTTGGACTTGAGCTTGTGGTTTAAATGTGGAATGCTGCTCACAGTGAAATGCTGAATCTGGACACAGTCCGAGTTAGGAGACAACACAGTTTAACCTGTAGACCAACACATCAAATCTCACAGCTGATACTGATTAAGCCCTTCTTATAAATTGGTTTACAACAAGGAAAACTTAAATGTGCAAAGAGTGTCTCTGATAAGCTACTATGGTTTATAGAAAAACATAAATGTCCCTCTTCATTTAAACCATTTCTATAACACCATTTTTATGTGAATAGCTCTGTGTTGTGTAACACACAGCATACTCAGAGTCATCAATGTTTGTGGTTTTGAGGATTATAATGTTGTATTTTAATATCTGATGTATAAAGCACATATTTTAAATGATCTATTTAAAAACTATGTAATCACATATATGAAAAAGTGTTTGCCATTTACTAGACACACATCATTATTTCCTTTGAAACTTCTGGTCATTTTTTAGGGTTCACTAAGATAGCACATTCGTTAACATAAATGAATGTTGTACTGTACTGTAGTTTTAATTTTTTTCCTGATTGGTGGAAAGCTACCAGTGAATTCTTGGTATTCTTCAAAGAGTTGATTTATCCACCTTTGATATCAGGATAACAATTATGGCACTTGACTGTCAATCATGCAATTATGCTCCTCAGAGATATCATAAGATAGATAGACTACACCACATGGCAGACTGAGGCACCACTGTGGAGCTGTAAAAGGCATTTACTTTTCTCAATATTTATGTTGTCATAAGCATAAAGATAAAGGACTACAACAGTATAAATTTTGATAAGATTAAATGAAGTTTACAGCTCAGTGTCCCAGTAATTTTGATCTGGCTGCTATCTTATGTTATCTAAGTTCCTCCACTTCCCCTTATCCCAGAGAAACCTGGTGCGAAAAAGGCTGTTCATTCTCAAGACTTTATGTTCCTCACAAAAATGTAGATCAAGTAATGTTTTGAGGAAGATAATTCTTGAAATAAAAAAATTCTTACCATCAAATGAATTTAAGCCTTTGGCTTTAGCAGTTAAAACTGGCTCAACCAAATAATTATCTATGTCATACTTTGCCTCGTTCAGTATTTGCTTATTAACTCCTAGTAAGTGAACCAATCAGATCATGCTTTGTGTAGTATATACTAATATGAAATAACACCTTAATGAATACTTGCGGTTATTAAGTGATAATATTCAGAAATCAGTCTGAAATGCAAGTTCTATAAATATTCTTTATTACTTACACCTGTAGACCAGCATTTATTTCAAGATCTAATTAATAACTTAACAAACCACAGTTAATTCATTTGCCAAATTGCTTGTTTAATTTTCTTGGTATTAGTTACGGTTTATCAATACTGATATTTATAGTTTTTTAATGTTAACCAATGCATTAATTGTTTTCAGTTAAGTGAAGCTTGATGCAGAATATCACATTATTTTTAGTTCAGTGTTTTCCAAGGTGGTAGATATCAGTGTATTTCCTTTAAACAAAGCAAAATGTGTATATGAAATGATGTGATAAGGAATAATGAGACTAATTTAAAGGCACTTTAAAATAGCTAAGACATACTTGATTAAAAGAGCACCTGGTGCTCAAATATTATTACATGCTGGCTGAACCAGTGTTATACATTCACACTTCTCACCTTGCCTCACTTTCAACTGAGTTTCTGTCTATTTAATTGTGTACACTGCAAATATTTTTTTAGGTTAAGGATTATGCTGTGTGCTTTTTCAACTGCAGTTTTCTAGGATTTGTACTGTGATATTGTAAATCTGTGAATTTAGGTGATGGAATAAAACTGGACGTATTAAAAATAAACAGTGTGACCTGGAATCATGGATGCATTACTTATCTAAAATTTATTTAGCTACTTGGAATAGTGGCACGGAAGAATGTTGCTAGTTTGACCCTTTTACCTGCAAATTGCTACTTGCAAATCTATTTTTAAGTAAGTAAGTAAGAAAACAAAAAACACCTTTAATTAATATTGCTGCAGTTAAAGCTGTGATTGCATACATATACAGACATCCCCATTGAAGTGAATTATTAAGTGGCATCTTGAATTATGAATTTAAATATTGCAAATAAACCTCTTATAAAAATTGTATATTACTTGTATACTATAAATAATTACACAGTCAAAATAAACAACTGTACAAACTGACATTTTATTTTAAGCATCTTTGCAATGCAATATATGAAATTTAGACAGCTGTTACTGCAAACTGGTCATACCCCCAGTTGTAACACTCCTTGTTCACAGCAAGGGGGTGGCATTTTACATATTTTGGTTAATTGATTAGGCCTTGTTCAGATCTGATCTTACGTTAAAACCTGGTGTTTTCATTTATCTTGAATGTGTCATCAGTATTTTCAGAATTTTGATCAAATTTCTTGGCTCAAAAAAAGATGCCAGAAATAACTCAATCATTTTAAACCCAGTCTTCGTTTAACAAATTTTCCTCCAATCTTCTCTTTCCAAACCTTTCACTGACAACTCTAATGTAACTAAAAATAATATACAGCTCGCACAATGTAATGACAAATGTAATAAATAGTGATCACATGATGTGTATGACTGTTCAGAACTGTATTTAGCACTGTATGAGAAACATAACAGTTAAAACTAGTTCTGACAGGAGTCTTTGTAGAGAAGGTCAGTTCGGATACAGAGCAACTGTTCAGAAAGATTCTTAGGATAAGTAATTATTATAATTTTTTTCTGAACCACGTTTAAAGAAAATTGAGCTTATTTCATTTTCAATCACTTTACTATTTTGCTTATTGTTATTTATATATATATATAGTTTGCTTATGTAAGTTGCAACATGTAAAGGACTACTTAGGAATTTTGTGAACATAAGCTTCTTTCACAATTTTGGATTCATGAAAAAAACATTTATTGTTGTGTAGACTCACTGCCGCCATTAAACACAGCAAGAAACAACAACATAGGCTGAAGCTGTGGTGACAGATTCTGATGGGATTATTTTCATAACCTCCTTGGTTATGAATTAACTTTCAGTTATGATTCATGTTAATTCCTAAAAGCTGTAGCAAGGAAATTCTTCTTGACATCAGCAGCCCCTTCCAGCAACATCAGTCCATGCTTGTTTTTAAAAGTGTGCACGAGGGCTACAACCCTAGGTATGCCAAAGGACATGCTGTTTCAGCCTGGTAGTGACAAGAAATCGGTGGATTGGCTAGACTACTTCACTGACATGTTCATCATAACACATTATCGGCCAGTGCTGAGATGCACAAACAACAAGGGCAGAAATCGCAGAAGACATTTCTTTTTTCTCCTAAACCAACTGATAACAAGAAAGCCGAGTTGGCCAAAACGTTAGCTGCATAAGCCATTTAGGATCTACCGTCATACACATCACTGGCAGCATTACCATGGGGGAAATTTGCCCAGTTTTGTGCTTTTTAATGATCCTTTATGTTAAAATAAGTGTCTGTATCACTTAAACGTATTGCATACGCACAAATTATGCTGTAAGCATGACCAATACTGGTAGCTTTTTTGTGTGACACAGTGGGTCAGTGGTTAGCACTGTTGGCTCACTGGATTTGCTCAGGATTCTCTGGTTTTCTCCCACGATACAAAGACATACATTTTAAGTCAACTGGCTACTCTAAATTAGACATAGGTGAGAATGTGAGTGTGAATGGTTGTTCATGCCAGACACTGGCAACCTGTTCAGGGTATACCTTGCCTCTTGCCTGAATTCAGCTGAAATTGGCTCTAAATTCCCAAGCAGAATCGATAATGGATGGATGATTAGAGCAGTGTTGTATGATTTGTGACTGTTAACAATAACAAATCACTGGAATGAGTAATGTAACATGGTTTTTTGCCTTGTACTGTTTTATGATGTAGTTGGCATCTGACATGGTAAGCATGGAGGTTGTATTCAAATGTAGGTCAAGACAAGGGTCATGAATAAGGTGTTTTACTGCTCAGTTACAAACAAGAAATTAACTTACTCAATACTTCCATACTCATCAGCCTAGAGATTTAAAGAAATCTATTACAGGGACAGCATAGTGGCAGTGTTTCCATCCCTCACACCCATGGTCCTCAAGATGGTTTTGGATACACCTCAGTCCAGATTATGATTAAGTTACTGAGAATGGATGGATGGATAGATATGATTAAAGGCAATCGGTCACAAAATATTATTATTGTTATTATTAATAATAATAATAATAATAATAACAACAACATAAAAAATAATAGTAATGATAATAATGATAATCATCATAAATCAATAATACAAATGATAAATTCAGTGAAGAGAATACCTCAAATGTTTTCTTTAAGACTTGGGTGCCTTAATGTGTCCACATTTACAATAAACTGAATAAGTGTTTCCCTATAAGGAAATATCAAATTATGTGCACCAATGACCATTACCATACATGGAAAGTGGACTGACATTGGGCACTGTGCGATTTCTGTGGGTCCTTGAGAAGTTCATGTAGGAACTTCACTCTGGAAAGTGCATGCTACAGTCAACAACTGGTTTCAGAAAAAGAAAACGCTTATATGAAATGTTAAGTTGAGCAATATATGATCTTTTGATGAAACTGAAATGAATGAAATACCTGTGATAAAACTGACAAACCCATTTACCTAAGTTTAGTTCTAAAAAAGATATATTGTGAGCATCAAAAAGTAATTAAATTATAAGACTCTGATGTCAGTATTAATGAACTGATGTGATATAAGACTTTATATAATACTAACAACACTACATTAACAAAAAAGAAAATACATAATTACATACACACACAGATACCCAGACACACACATGCTTGCAAGAACACACACACACACACACACACACGCACGCAAGCACACACGCACACACGCGCACACACACACAGATACCCAGATACACATGCATGTATGCAAGCACACGCACGCACACACACAGACATACACACACACACACACACACACACACACACACACACAAATCCGAAATTAGTGCCTAATGGGGTGGTGCAAATGGCAGACCACTATAGAAATCATCAAAGTACAAGACCTGATTCTCACCCCTGAAAAAACGTAGGGGGGATTTGACACTTATGAGTGCTTTTAAAAACAGAGATCTTATGTATTACAATATTCTCTTCAATATTTGCCTCAATATAAAACATAGCACCAAAGTATGCAGTTGTGCTGTGAGTGTTTGACAACTTAACTCTCAATAGATTAGTCCAAGATTTTCTTTAAAAGTCTTCTTCTGAGAACACATTCAGTTCTAATGAGTGTTAATAGTAATGCACCCTTCCAATAGTGCTGGTTCCTGTGCCCAGGATATCTGGTTGTCCATTTCTCCAGATCTCCCTGATGATCCTTTCTCTCTCCTCAAGGCGCTGGGCTCGTTCCAGCTCCTCCGCCGAGGTAAACACGTTCACATTTCCATCCAATGTGCCGTTGTGGTTACCCATCGGAGTCTCTGTGCTGCAGTGAGTAATAGTAGCCTCCAAATCTCCTACTTTGTCCTCATTCTCCACCTCCTCTTCCACCTCTTCATCATCATCATCATCATCATCACTTTCTTCATCTTCATCATCTTCACAAACATCCTTCAGCTGTTTTCTCTCTGGGGTGGGTGGCACAGTCGTAGTCCGAGGCTTGCAGGAAATTCGTATTACTAACAGAATGAGGGTAAGCACCAGGCCAAAACACACACCAATGACAAAATAGAGGCCAAACTTCTCTGGATTATCTGAGTGATGAGAATAGATACATATAGATGAGCTTGTATAATGTAATAAATAAAATATAATGGTTGATAATGTGCAATAATAACAGCAATAACAACAACAATAACAATGAAACCTTTTATGTGAGCATAGGCAGCAATACTGTTGCTCAAAAGATCCATCTCTTTCCTTTTTGCCTCCATTTTGGTTTTGTCTTGGGTTTTCACACCTGAACAACACGTCAATACATAAACACATTACACATGTTAAGTATTACAATGAATTGATTATTATGTTAACATTTCATCCAAGAGAAAATCCTTGCACAACTTCACTCATTTACACATCTTTATTAATTGGTTTTCATCATTTCATCATTCATCATCACAAGTCTGCCAACCAGCCTGTACTGGGGTTGGGAAAAACCCAGAGAATGTGGATGAAACCCATGAATACATAGGAGGAAGTTTTGCTGATTTGCTTTCATCACAACAAATATGTGTTTACTTGAATCCTTAACTCACTGCATGTGATTGACTCATGGCATGCAGGCAAAAGAACATACAAACATACAGTTTTATTAATATTTTAAAATTTATTTAATTTATTTAAATAATAACTCAAATAGACGAAAGAATATTCTGATGTGGCCTAAACACTAATATGTGTCCATCTCATATAAAGCATATAAGTGTGGATTATGCTCTTAAGGACAAAAGGGACTTTGTTTATTCTTATTTTTCAAAGTGCACAGTTTTTCAGACCAGCGGACACCTGGGAGCTATTGAGATCATGGGGTCATTTTTTGGCAGTAGCTAAGAAAAGTAATTCTCTTAATCTAAATCTCCATAATTTCCCACAATAAACCCATGCCAAGAAGGCAGACAAATGGTTGTTTGCTGGCTGCATTTTATTTGGACACAATCCACAGGCTCATCCTTAGTGACATATTCCTGTTTTATTAATAGACTGTTTAGGTCCATTGTATTTAATTCTGTCTAGATTATGAATCAGTTTTCATATTATAAACATGGTTGAATGTGACAGGTTTCCTACTAGGTTTCCCCAGCATAACCACACCCTCTTTTACCATAAGAGTGGCTGAGTGCTCAGAGAGTTTTTAGCTTAATTGAGTCAACATGTCTCCACTCCATTCCCAGTTCTATGCTGGGAAATTTGGCTCCAATCCAAACACACTCCTATAGAGCATGTGTCATAGGATATGCAGCTTTAGCTCATGTGGCAGAGAAATTAGTGGGGGTTCATTGAGAACTCTACTTGCCGGGCCTTACCAGACTTCCTCTGCAAACCTAACACACACTTTCCCCATCAATCAGCATCACATAGCATTTCCCACTGACTTGGGCATTTCTAACCCTCAGTTACTATTGTTTTCAAAGCACCTCATTGTAGTGTATGGAGGGAGAGGGACACTAGGTCTGCAGTATTAAACAAACAAAATGCAATGCAGTACTGTCAGGATATGCAGTCCAAATGTCAATTAACTGACCATTAACCATTAACCACTGACCATTCACATGTGTCCTCAGAGTTTGTTTATGGTATACTGGTTAGTTTGGTTTAAATATTGCCTTTCACCCTGTCTTGATCTGCTCCTCCAGCCTGTGTTTGGTCTTATATACATACATACATACATACATATACACACACAGTGCCTGGCAAAAATATTCACCCTCTTGGCATTTTTTATGTTTTGTTGCCTCACAACCTGGAATTAAAATGGATTGTTTAAAGGTAAGCATCTCTTCATTTATAGAATATGACTACAACTTTAAAGTTTGAACTTTGATTTATTTTATTGTGAAGCAAACAACAAATAAGACAAAATAACAAAAACCTTCAGTGTGCATAACTATTCACCCCCTAAAGTCAGTACTTTGTAGAGCCACCTTTTGCAGCTATTACAATTTCCTTCATGTTGGATGATTTCTGCTTGTGAACAGCAATCTTAAAGTCTGACCACAGATTCTTAATTGGACTGAGACTAGGCCATTCCAACACATTTAAATGTTTCCCCTTAAACCACTCGAGTGTTGCTTTAGCAGTATGCTTCAGGTCATTGTCCTGCTGGAAGGTGAACCTCCATCCCAGTCTCAAATCACAGGCCAACTAAAACCGGTATTGCTCAAGAATATCTGTGTATTTAGAACTGTCCGTCTTTCCCTTGACTCAGATCAGTTTGCCGGTCCCTGCTGCCGGAGAACTTCCCCACATCATTGATGCTGCCACCACCATGTTTCACTGTGGGTATGTGTTCTTGGGGTGATGGGATTTGTTAGGTTTGCACCAGACATAGCGTTTTCCTTGGTGGCCGAGAAGTTCAATTTTAGTCTCATCTGACCAGAGAACCTCCCTCCATACATTTGGGGAGTTGCCCACATGCCTTTTGGCAAACTTAAAACGTCTTATTTTTAGTACTAAGTAATGGCCTTTTCCTGGCCACTCAAATTCAAAATCAAATTCAAATTCAAATTTTATTTGTCACATACAAATTATACACAGTACAATATGTAGTGAAATGCTTAGTA
>JAOUQZ010000044.1:18556090-18574106 GCA_028564935.1 Neosilurus hyrtlii
TCTGCTGATCGCACCACCCTCTGGAGAGCTTGCCTGTCCTGTTTGGTGCTGTTTCCAAACCAGGCTGTGATATTTCCTGTCAGGATACTCTCAATGGTGCAGGTGTAAAAAGTAATTAAGATGTTGGCAATAGGGAACTGTTGCCAGTTAACTTGGCTCTGGAGGAGTGGCAGCACTGGCTCGAGGGTTCTAAGGTCCTTTCTGGTATGGACAAGTCATAAGAACCTCAAATACATTTGCACTGAATTCCCGTAAAGCTCGTTGGTCTCTGTTTTTCTCACAGTTAAATTTCACCCTGTCCTATTGTCCTGGATCCAAGAATGGCAAGCAAGATGCCCTATCTTGCATATCCCCTCTCAAAACAAGAATGGAGAACCAGACAAAATCCTCCCTGATCACAGCATTGTGGGGACAGTTCAGTGGTACATAGAGTCTTTGGTTGTCAAGAGTTTGGGATTAAGGAGTATAGTCTCATTATTTATGGTAGTCCCACAGAAAAGAAAAATCACAAGGGGGAAGGTTCCTAGTATCCTAATTAAATGGTTTAGCTAATGAATGAATGAATATGTGATATACTCTTTAATAGAAATGTATTGTTAAATGTATTGTAATAAACACATTTTGTTTATTTATTTATCAACATTTACATTTATACCATTTTGCAGACACCCTTATCCAGAGTGACTAACATTTATAATTTTTATACAAATGAGCAGGTAAGGGGTAGGGCCTTGCACAAGAGCCCAAAAATGGCAGCTTGGTGGTACTGGGGATTGAACCTCCAACCTTTGGATCATAATTTTTTTTCCTAAAACAGAATAAATAAATTCTCATCTGTTTTATTCACTTTAGAAACATACTGTATTTGAAATAGTGCATTAGGAAAACCCAATAGTTAATGTTACAAAGCTTGTGACATTGTACAGCTCCCTGAAAAAATCATCCGTTTTTGTGTAATCTACATTTGTTGTGCCAGTCTGTTTACACTGCTTCCTTGGAGTTTGGAATAAAACTGTACCATGATATAAATAACCAGCACTGTGAGATCTCTTGAGAATTTTTCTTTCTGTCACAATGCTGTTTCTTTTTGTGCATATGTACAGGGAAACAACAATCACTAAAACAGAAACCAGACTTTCAGATGAGCATTTTCACATTATTACATTACCACCTGTAAAGAATATACATGTGTTTTTTTTACACAAGCACATTTGTAACACTCATCACAAGCAACCTGAATTTCATTAGTTACCTCATCTGAGTCAAGAACAGTAATTGGGTTTTTGCTCATACTGCCAAATAGGTGGGATTTGCAGATTCAGCACTCAGGACTGTAGACGGCTCATTAAACTCAGTGACCTGCTACAAAATGTACCTGGAATAGGGTTTTGTGAACAAAAGAAGTGGTGGAATTTGATTATCCCACTAGTCAGTGCAAGCTCTTTTTTTACTTCTAAGCCAAGGCATGCTGTCTTTACACTGCATTCCAACTATGCAGTTGTGGTTTGAGTGCAGTTGAAGCAGGAGTATGGAGCCCCCAATGCTCTCTGACTAATAAACCCTGCAGATGGTTCCACTCACGTGCTGCAGAGAGAAGTCGCCTCTTATCATCTGTTTCACATCATCATGACACTATTCCACAGGCATAAATGAAGAGCACTGGGATTAGTATGGAGAAAGAACTCATTCACAAGTGGATTATTTGTGAAGGTGGTGCTAGCTTCTAACAAAATTACATTATCTGTATAATTTGCATGCTACCAAACAAACAGGCTTGCTTTATGAGAAGACAGGTAATATGATAAAAAGCAAATGCATGCAGGAAATCTGAGAAGATTCAGATGTTTTGCAGCCCGATTGTTGGTAGTGAGACAAAAATGAGCACTGAGCCAGCTGTAACACACATGCATTCCTCATGCATAACTGATCCCCACACTCATTGGCCCAGCAAAAACCCACTGCCATGTTTCCTCCAGAACCCTAACATGCACATGTTTATGACTCATTAATTATGAGACAAATGGGGAAACTTGTGTCCCTATACTTCTCTGGAAGAATTCATATACAACTTTGAATAAATGCAAATATAAAAATACCACAAGCAACAGGCAATACATACTCCATAAAGCCAAAATTTGGGATGTTTTTAAAGATGAACTTTCCCTCTCTGGTAGCAAAACGCAGAATTTTATATCTAATTAAAGTTAATTTTAAATTCTAAAACAGAAATTAATGAACAAGTGCCTTGAAGCTTCAAGCATGGTTATTTATTTGTAATTTATTCTTTTATAATTTATCCATTTATACATGACATTTTCATTATTTGTAATTCATTTTGTAAATGGTACAATACTTATGATGTCTGCTCACTGAAACAAGTTTCAAATGCAAAAATATAGAAAACCAACCAATTTACAAATTTGTCAAAACTCTTCTAGTTTTTTCCCCAGGTTCTACAGAACCTTTCCACCAGATTACAAATATGAACACCACAATGAGAATAAATCACCTTACTGTTATCAATCATTCACAAGCTTTCCACCAAATTAGACAACAAATAAATTCTTTACCTCTTCAACAAGAAAAAAGCAAAAAGAGCATTGACTCTCTCCCACTTCAGGCTGTTTACCTCTCTCTTTCCTGATTGGTCCATGCCTGGTATTTGTCCTGGGAAACTGATCATGACTGAAATAGAGGCATGTTGACATTGGGAGTATTTGAACTGGCATATGATGTGTAAATACAAATCTCCTGCTATGATCCAATACATTGCACACAATTCTATTAGAGTCACGGAAAGGCTGGGGACATCCCAGCCGACGCTAGGTGAAGGTGGGGTACACCCTGAACAGCTCGCCAAACCATTGCAGGGCCAAAACACCCACAACCATTCACACTCACAGCTGAGTGCAATCTGCAACAGCCTATTAGCCTAATATGCATGTCTTTTTACTGTGGGAGGAAACTGGAGTACCTGGAGGAAACCCATGCAAGAACAGGGAGAACAAACCAAGGACCTTCCTGCTGTGTGGCAACATGCTAACTACTATGTCACTGTGCCACTCACTGGGAATTATGATTTACCAATTTTACTCTACTTTCACAGCCACTCAGAAAGATTTTTTTTTTTTTTTTTATTCCCTGGCAGAGTAAACCTATTTGTTAATAACCATAACTAATGATTTTTCTTCATTTTACCTATGTACTGTAGCTTAACAATCATACAAAAATCCATAAGGTGAAATGAACGAAAAATTAGTGGATTAAGTATTAATCAAAAATCTAAAGTAGCTCTGTGAGAGGCTTTTTTGAAAGGAGATATGTAAACACAGCCGACACTTTGTCTAAGAGAAAAATAAACAGAAAATTTGCTAAGACTTGCCAAAGTTTTATTGATTCTGGCATGGAAAAAAGTCAGCTCTACAAGCCAGCAGACTTAAGTGATATTCCAGAGATGTTCAGTGATAGGCAGAAAGACATATTCCCAGGCTATGACATGCAATAACAAGATATGCATATACATAAAGAGAACAATTGTTTACATAAGTGATTATAAAAGTAATATTAAAAAATTAGATTCTTTCTTGATTTTTTTTTCAACTGGCTAGACTAAAATAGAAACAAAAAATTTTAATCTTAATCTATTTTGAAGGACATTTAGATTGCTTATAGCAGGATATTCTGCATGTGTAAAGAACATAAAACACACTACTGGTCTCTAAACAGAGTTCAGTGGCACAATCACTTCCCTGCTAAACCTCCTTATTGTAGAGAAAGTAAAATCGGAGTGGAGGTTCCATATATGTTCTAGTTAATCCAGAACAGAAGCTCCTCACACTGCCTTTAAAGCATATTTTATACCCAGACTTTCTTTCAGCTCGAAATCCCTGAAAGAAGAATACAACTCAGGGCTGGAACCAAAGCAGGAAAGCAGTTTAACAGATGTCAGAGTTAAATTATTATTACTCTGGCTAGCAGCAGGAGGGCGCTGCTTTTCTTATTACACAACACTTGATAAAGCTCTCAGAAGAGTTTTACAGTCCAAACTTGGTATTTCCTTTTGATATACTGACTAATTTTTCATGCAATTGCTCCAGCTCCAACATCATTCAGAACTTTCTATTTGATACTGATTTACAACTGATTTTACAACTATTTTGGCTGAGACATTACAATAAGCTACAAGCTACCTTAAACATTCTATAGTTGGTAGCTGGAGATAATTAAGGCAGGAAGATGTTTTAATAAATTCATACTGTAAATCTAACAGATAGATTACTTTTGATGTTTTCTTTTTTTTTTTTTGCTTCTTAGCCTGAACTGTCTGTGACTTCCATCTTTCAAAGCTTCATCTTTCCCTCTTCATATTGCAAATGTGCAATAATGTATTTTTTAGACTCAGAAACCAAATCCCTTTATAAACATTTGCATATGTCTAACAGTACGTATATAAAGCACCTCACAGAATAAACTGCATTTAAATCCCTTTCAAATTTCACAAATGTATTGTATCATCAAAGATATCATATTTCAATCTCCATTCTCAGGGTGCTATGAGGCACTCTGCCCAGACAGGGAGTTTACAGATGCTGGCTTATAATTGATGTATTATCACAAAGATTTATTTCCTTGTAATAGTATCTCTTCTCTCTCCCAGGAGACATTCATACTTAGTTCAGTGAATTTTAATGTTCAATAATTAAATGTTATTATATTAAGTGTTATAGTAATATTTGACTATAAAAGGAAGGGGTTGTGGTATGATGACAAAGCTGTATTTACAAAAAAACTAATAAGTTTTGGGGAAAAATGTGCAGCCTGTGAACCCTTGGCATCATCTAAAAGGTCTGTTTTCAATGAGTCACACCAGACTGTGATTCCAGTGTCCTCAGAGACATGGCCTTTATGACAAAATACTGAGCTCTCAGGCTGAGCAGGGACAGGTTTATCCTCTTGTTATGGTAACAGGAATTCCATATTACAGAAACACTGGTTTCTCCCCAGTTTCTTGAGAACACTGCGTGATTACTTAACACTCTACTGTGATATAATGGAACAGGATATATGTTATAAATGATAAAAGGCAGGTAAAGATCATGAACACCAGATAAGCTCATCATAACCATAGTCAAATTTCAAGAAGCAGAAATGTTTCTGAAAGTACAATGAGTAAAAGCACAGAATTAATATTATATACTCATACTGCATCTCCTATTCCTTTCGTACAATCATGACACACCTCAATCTTTTCTTTTTTAATCTTTAATAACTAAATATGTAGCCCAAAACCTAATTATTCATTTAATGCTCATATTCACAGATGATTGATTTGGATCAGAACCAACTGGCTGTATTAGTGTTTAAGTTACATGATTTTTCTGTTGTAGTCATCATAATTTGAACTGAATGTTTGGCTCCACTGCACAGTGCAAACATTACTTGCTGAAGATGTATTGTCTGGTGTTAGGTTTGGTCACATGGGGGCAGTGATAAGAATAAATTAATATTAATGAAGCACAGACAATAACATTAATATAATCAATCCACTATTTGGTCCTTAAAATGGTGTGACTTTTGTGAATTGTAGCGATAGAACAAAAAGTCTTGCGATCCTGTTGTACCTGGCAAACCACCACTCTTAATTTAGTAACAAAATGGCAGATGTGACCCACAGATCCTAAAGACAAGTTGCAATATTCATGTGGCAAGCCACTGGAACGCACACATTCCTGGCAGTCCCCAGCTATATTTGTCTCTATTGTGGCTTTTAAGGATATACTACCACCTTCTGACAAAGCACTATGTAACAAAAGTAGCAACAAATGAGGCCAACAGCGCTCCACTCAAGCTTCATTGTGGTGAAGCTGGGAGAAAGAAACAGAGAGAGACACAGTGAGGCTGTCCATCACCCTCCCTCATCCAGCTAAACCCACACTGGGCCTGTCACCATTTAGCATAACCCATGGAAGATCATAATGAGCACATAGCTGTACTTTTTGCGCTGTGGGAAGACAGCAGCACCCGTATCGGACCAATAAAAAAAAGCAGTTTTTGCCACAGTGCTTTGCAAGTTGTTATTCCCAGCTAGGTTATACTAACTCATCTTCTTCCTAAATGGAAAGTAAGGTTCATATTCATAGTCACAAGATATTTGGATTGATCAATATATTGTTGAGCAATACAGCAATCATATACTGTTTACAGGTTTACATCACATGCACACACAGGTATAACTGTTCTTTCCGCAGGACTTTTGTATCATTGTAAAGCTACATCCCCACACAAACCTGACCCTAACCTCAGGTTGCAGAGGACATCTTTCAGCTAGTTTGTTTTAATTCTAGGGTAAATGCATTTTTTTACATGTTATAAAAGGTCCTGGGTTCAAGTACTCAGCTAGGCGTGGGTGTTTCTGTGTGGAGTTTGCATGTTCTCCCCATGCTTGCCTGGGCTGCCTCTGATACATTGGTTTCCTCCTTCAGTTCAAAGACATATACATTAGGCTATTTGGTGGTTCCAAATTGCCCCTAGGTGTGAGTGTGAGTGCAAATGGCTGTGAGTGTGTTGGCCCTGCAATGCTATGGCGAGCGGATCAAGGTGTACCCCGCCTTCGCCTAGTAATATAGATTAGACAGTGATGAGATTGATGAGATTAAAAGACACTTTTACTATTGGCTCTTTCAATAAAGGCACTGTTTACTGCTTTAAATGACCAGATTAAAGTGTGTTTGTATAATGAAAGGAAAATGTTGGTGCTAATACTGTTGAACATAGAGCTGCACTAGTTTATACAGTAATATAAAATACTCACATACACAGCTGCCATAAAATAAACTCTTCTCTGCATAGAAGCCAAGGACTCTAGGGGTCCAGAAAGCTATCCATTGCTGCTGAAGACAAATGGATGCAGACACTTTGCATTGCTAAAACACATTCCAAAGTGTCACTGATTAAAACATTATTAAATTTCATTTGAAGGCTGTTGTCCATGTCTCTTATGGAAGGAATGCTATTTTTTCACTTGGCCCAAGTTTTATTTTATTTAAACTCCCAGTGCTTAAGAATTGACCTGTGTGGAGCTGCTGTGCTGAGCATTTCCTGCCTCTTTTTCCCTGCTGGGCTCTTAGCTCTCCTGGAAGCTGAGCATAGTGTTTCCTCTGGCTCACTTCACACATTGCTGCTTGCATGAGGGAGGACAGCTGGAATCACCACACACACAAACACACACACAAGACATGTCTTTTGATTTTAACCTCTTTATAACCTTTGGTATTTAGTGTGTTTTTGTGTAGATGGATGAAGCAGGTGAGTAAGGTGAACTGGAGATTAAGTTGTTATGCAAATAAATACATTTTCATAATCATTAGGTGGGTAAAGCCAAAACCAGAAATTGTTTGAATATACTTCAAAACTGATGGGGGGGGTCAAAAATACAAAAAATCCTAGAGATAAAACGTAACATGATGCCAACTGCTTTCATTCATTATTATCAACATCTTGTTTAGACAAACTGTCTTTAACTCATACGTAACCCAGATCATCCCCGAAAGTGGTCTGAGTGAGCTTCAGGACACATTATCCCCTTCACATCTGCACCTAAAACTGACCACTTGTGACCTGATAAACCAGGACCTTGTTAATGGCCACTTGCGGACACCTGACGATCACACTCATACCCTATGTTCTTTTTAAGCATCCCTTTTAATATTTAGTCTCTCTTTGCCAGTAGAATAGTATCCACTCTTTTGGGAAGGATTTTGACTAGGTTCCACTTCCAGAATGACTGAGGGGAAAGGCTCATTTCAATTTAATGAGGTCATGCACTCAGTGATGTTGGGCGAGAAGGCCCGGCATGCAGTCAGCATTCCAGTTAATCCCAAATGGGTTCATTAGGGTCCAGGGTGGTCAGAGCCATCCCAGAGAGAGAGAGAGAGAGAGAGAGAGAGAGAGAACTGAAGATACTTACTGAAATAATAAAAATAAATACAGCCTCACATCTGCAAAAGAACATTTGCAATAGGCCACCAAGTCCACCCCCCATGGTGTTGCCATAATTCAGTGTTGACAGTTGAAACAAGGTCACCTTGTCATCCTGCCTCTCAAAACATGTTAATAGTTAGCAGACTTTTGCAGAAGGACAGTCTAACTTCAGCTTTGTATTAACTTTTCCAAATACACAGAGATGTAGTGCATGAGAAGAGGTTCAAAACTCTCAGATGAATCAACTAAGACGTAGGGATACAAATCACAGATGATTTCTCTAGAATTTTCTCTGGAATTATCGTCTATGATTTGTTAAAATTAATATTCAAATACCTTCTTAGATTTTATTTATTTTTATTTTATGGATATGCTCATGGTCCTTTACTTGGGCCTAGATTCTTCCGCTCTCATTGAGGCTTTTCCAAAGGAAGAGTTCAGACTTTTCATTTTTCTAATCAAACAAGTAATTCACTTGCAACTAGAATGGTAAACAAATGCATATACACACTGCATACAGTTTGTCTGTAATTATGGAAACTCACCCATAGCTCTTCAGTGATAGAACCAATGAATCCTCACACAGAACTCCTTCGAGAGCTGGGGACAGACATATTGTTCACAAACACATTGTTAGAAGCGGAAAGACCTCAGAGGCAGGGCACAGAGGACAATACAGTATAGACCCTACACAAAGGCAGGAGGCTTTAATTGACAGAGTCTGCATCTGGGCCTCTGTATAATAGAATCAGTAAAGCTTTGGGGTTGAAAAGAGGATAGTGCCCTGGAATAGAGCATTGGATAAACCATCTACAAAGATAGTCATCTAGAGAAACCCACAGGAAATAAACAGCCTTAAGTTGTAACCCTGACATGTTAGTCAAGTACACGGAACATGATTTACTTCAAGAGAGCTATGTCCATTCAAACCGGAGTTTGTTTTTATGGCTTGAGGTAGTATATGTCACCGAGCTAGTAGATTAAACTTGCATGTTAGTGTTCATAAGGACTCAATACATAAAAGAACAGATATTGTGTATAATATAATCTTATTTGGATTGTTTTGCATGCATGCACGCACCCACGAACACACACACACACACACACACACACACACACACACAGCATAACAAACAACATGTAAACAAACAAATTCAAACTTTGCCTGACAGAATGCAGTTCATTCAAAAACTTTTAGAGAAAACATTCAGCCATTCTCAGATCCTGCCAATTTTCAGTTAAAACTAGAATTTGTCTTACACTGTGACAGGCTGATAACTCTGGTCATTGGGACAAAGAATAGTACTGCTTATCGTTTGTGACTAACTTAAGACCTGCTTCATTGCTATATGAGTTATTGTACTGTGGATACATTTGGAAGCTTGCTGCTGACAATGGAGGTGTGTTTGATGATTTGGTTTCCGAGAAAAGTGGGAGTCAGCACAACTGAAACTCATCACTACAAAATGTGCTTCTTATTTAGTGGAACGGGGGTGGGTGAGTCACAAACAATCCTAGAGAGCATTCTGTCATGGATGCTTTTTTAACCCCTACACATTCTTTCTCATTGTAAATGCTTTAGTTGGACATTAATTAAAGCATTAATTAATTAATTAAGAATAATCCCATATGCTACTAAGCAATGACTGCACTAATGGGCAATGAGCCCAAGTAACAACAAAAGACAAGAAAACATAAAAGTCATAAATATTATATACCATACTGTGTGTAAATTATTTACTACTGCCCCATAGACAGTTGAAATTTCAGACAACTTACAGTTAATTCAACACCAGAATATCAGCCCCATCTGAGTTTTCTCAAATCAATCAATGTAACTGGGCATTAGAAACACCCATGTCTGCAGCCCCTAATAGATTACCAAGACACCGCACAGCATTTTGTTGCATGCATTCAACTAAATAACAGGATATAAGGCTCTCCGCCTTGAATATGCAGGCATCAGGGGTTGGGGTTGGCAGGTTTAGGGGTAAAACATACACTTCTTTCAGGAAAGTCTGCACCAACCAACCAGCATAATCTCATGCAATAATTATATGGATTTTAGCAAATAAGATAAATTATTGTAATTCAATATAAATTTCAAAATGAATTATGTAACAACCAATATAATTACAACCAATGAACCCATTACAGAAATTTTGGCTGTCATTGATTTAAATTATGTACATATTTTGCTATGAATTTCCATCATTATTAATATGATACTGTTGCGTGAAATGTCCAAAAAATGTTTTTTTTTCACACTGAATTTGGTTACCTGCTAATTCTTGTTCGTCATATGATTACAAATGATTACTGAAGGATAAGGCTTCTAAACAAGACTACATTTTCAGTTAGTGTTGCAAATGTTAAATTTTACTGAACATGAGTAGTCTCATGTCCTACCTCAGACATTTTTTTTATCTTTCAAGATATTTTCCCTTTTTCTTACTCTGTAAACCACTATACAACTTGTATAAAGTAGTATTACTTTCCTGTTGGCAGCATGGTTGGCATCTGCCTCACAGAAAAAGGGTTAGAGTCCTAGGCTCTGTAAAGGCGTTTCTGTGTGAAGTTTGCATGTTCTCCTTCGAGTACTTTGGTTTCCTCCCACAGTCCAAAGGCATGCAAATTAGGCTAACTGGCTGTTACAAATTATAAATTGCCCTTAGGTGTGAAGTGCAAATGGTTGTTGTGTGTTATTCTGGTAAACTGTTTGGTTGTACCCAACCTTTGCCCAGAGTTGGCTGAGATAGGCTCCACCTGCAACCCGGGTAGGTTAGAGGGGCTGGGAAATTAATAAATGAATCAACATCAATTTTGTTTACAAACCATATAGATTTTCCAAGTATTTAATATTGGTAACTTTTTATGCATTTGCACATTTTGCAAATCATATCTGCCAAATTTTTAAATAGAGATGTGTGCATTTTTGTATCTCTTTCCTATTTTATCACAGAAAGAATAAGAATAATCTATAAGCCACCTGATCTTGAATCATCCCTGTTGGAGGGTTGTGTATTTGACAGTGAAGAAAGGGCATTTGTGCTTAATCCCAGTGCCTGCTTGGGCTTTCCAGAGGAAGCATGTGGATGCTGGTCCACACACACTGCTCAGTGAAGAATAATTAACTCCATAACTGGACCATTACAGGTCATATTTCTTCAGTTCACTACTCAATTACTTACAGGAATATACAAAGTGACAAAAAAGACTAAATATACTTTTTTTCCCCAACTCACTTTATCTACAATGAACCCCACTATGCAATATATTTTTAACTCTTTTATATTCCTAGATTTGCATTTGTGAGTTAAACTCCTTTAAAGTTTAACTTTGACATTGGCACCAATAAAGGGAACTTAACAATTTAATGGATATACATTTTTATGTTTTGTGTGCTCTCGGACACCAGCAAAATAATTTTACCATGACAAAAGGCGGACATCCTGCACATGTTAACAGAAAGCATGCCCCAGAGATGCACAGACATCTTTCTGTATGACATTAATATTCCACTAGAGGGCACCTTAAAGACTTATCACACTGGTTCACATTGAAAGCTGTAATATGAACTGAACGTTTCTCTATGTTTACTGGGAATTGGATCAATTGCCCCCAAGAAAAACAATATATACACTGAACAGACATGTAACACCTCAGTTGTCGGCATGCTACTTTATACACATTGTTAATCCAGATTAGTTGCTTAATGTGATCTCCTATTTAGGCCAAAATGTCATGCTTCAAACCACATTTAAATTTAACACTGTTTGATAAAATCAAAGTCAAACTTGAAATGAGTCATACTTAATAGCTTTCATGGCACTGTGCAAATTTTCTCAAATAGCCTGTGACTGCATGCATACAACACTCAGCCATAACATTAAACACCACCTGACTGGTCAGGGGCAAGGAAGCCTCATATGCAGCAATGCACGGTGTTCAGTCTCCCCTATACCATAGCCAGCATTAACAGTGTCAGCACTTTGTGCAACAGTAGCTCTTCTGTTGAATCAGACCAGATGTATTACCCTTGGCACCCATGACACTAGTTTACTAGTTGTCCTTCCTTGGATCCCTTTAATAGGTACTTACCACTGCATACTAAGAACACTCAACATGACCCACTGTTCTGGAGATGAATAAACCCAGATGTTTAACTATTACAACATGGCCCTTGTCAATCACTTAAATCCCATTTTTCTTGCTTTTTTAAAAACCATTTTTCTTGCATTTAACTTCATTTTCTTGCATTAAAACGGTTTATTTCCTGCCTGATACACCCCACTCCTTAACAGGTGACCCTGTAAGGAGATAATCCATGTTACTTCATCGGTCAGTGGTCATGTTACAGCTTAACACACACAATCAAGAAAGTCAGGATGTTCAATATCAAATTTATTGCTGACATGCATGTAGAGATTTTATGAAGTACAAAAATATGTAATTTATACAAATTTGTTTTTATCTCTGTACAGTTACCCAGTTTCTTCTTTGATATCTATCCAAACAAGCAGCTTACAACACCGAACATTTAGGTTTTCAACTAAATTTCACCATCATCTCATTTTACGCCATTTTCCAGTTAGCGTACAATTTTTGTATGACAGGACAAAAAAAAAAATCATATCTCTAAGCAAAATTACTGACTTTAAAATAAATTCTCCCAATTTAGCGCCACTGAGATGAATGTTTTAGTGTATTTTCAAATGAATGACAAATGCAATTTTATTTAAAAAAATAAATAAATATCACCTACTGCCACACCCAGATTTTCTGGCAAATTAAATGCAGTGATCATGTGACATTCTCCAAGTTCGCATCATGCATTGCCTAATGTATAAAACAGTATAGCACAACAACAAATGTGTCATGCTGCAAATACACAGCTTAGCCTTCTGAAACCAAGGGTGTTACCCCACCCCCTAAAAATGCAGGAAGCTGTTCTGTTAAGACACTTGCTTGGGGCATTCAGCAACAATTATGGCCTAAGCTAAGGTACTGACAACAATCATTCCACTAAGTCACATTGTAAACCTACGGTTGTTTGGTAAGATGATGGTGCAGAGGGGTCCACTGCACTGCCTTTCATCAATTAATAACAGATGCAGTGTTTTTTTTTAATTCTAGCAGAGATCTAGTACTTTACAAATGCCCCTTAACTGCCACACACAGAACTCACAAGTCATCTACAATACTGCAATATATTAAAAAAATATTCACATTGAGATGGGAGCACACTAATGCTTTCAATAGTGGCAAACATTACTTTGATAAATACTCCTTGTGCCCATGCCTTGGTGTAACGCTGCTTGATGGCAGTCTACTTATCTAACAGTACAGCTACATCAGGATGGTATTTGCACACTGGCCACTGGAGTGTGTTGTATTAAACTTGCAGGATAAACTCTACATAATTGCGTAATGTGCTATAATTTAATTTGTCTAAAAATAGAGCTATGCAAAGTCAGTCTTGTTACTAATGTAGCTTAATAAACCATTAGGATTGTGGCAACATGTATGCAGACAAAAAAAAGGAATACTTTAGAATTGAATGGTGATGATCTCATGACACTTCACACCATACAAGGATAGAGGCAATATTCAAAATAAGACAATTTGTACACAGTGAATAAAGTTGAATACCCATAAAAAAGAAGCAAAGCTAAACAGTTTCACTCATGCTTTCTCTCAAACTGCTTTGCAATTAAAAACTGACAGCACAAAACAAAAACACAGACAAATTACCACTGAGAAGCTCTGAGGCCTACAGTACTGGATTACCCCTTAATATAAGTGAACAGGGCAGGCCGTCACAAGCTAAGTCACAGGTTCAGAGGCTGATGCAAGACGACCACCTGCTTACTAAAATATGTTAGACCACCAAAGGTACAAAATCACCACTGTTTAACTCTGAATCTAAGGCAAGATATTTGTGGCAATGATTTATACAAGTAGCCTAGATGGGATTGGTGAACAGTCTGATAAGATTGTAAATATTCATATCTGATGACATTTTCATCAAAAGAGATTAGGAAAACAAACATGTGCTTAATTTACCAAGAGAACTGCACTCATACTCTTTATATACATGATGAATAAAGACAATGGCACTAAAAATAGAAGATGGGGACTATGGTAATGTTATATATGCTTAGGTTTAGATTAGTGGCCATTCCCTAGTACAATGACCAGAGAGCAGCCGAGGTTTTGGTTTAATATGAGGTGACAGAAAAGGGATGCTGGCTTGTTTTCAAATGATGTTGGCTGTTGTCATCACAGATCCAGGGAAGAAATTAAAGCCTGCACTTCTGGGGCTTAATGGAGCTTGAACTTCTGCATGACTGCAGCTTCAGCCATCCTGCGTCTGACAGCTTTGTGTCATCCCTGGTTAATCCACAAACTCATAATGAGGAGCAAGCCTAAAAACAAAACCTAGAAGCCATATTGACATGTAATAGATAACTATTCTAATAATCTATTTGGTGGACCAAGATGTCTTAAAAAAGGCAAATCAAAAGCTTTTGGAGCACTGCAGGGAAGAGTATCGTACCTCACAGGGCAGTGGGTTGCAAAGCAGCAGCTTTTGGAATTGTGTTTGGCATCTAGATTTTGAGCTGCACAGTGCAGGTTGCCTGTGAATTCCCAGTCACGCAAGGAAGGCCTACAGAATATTTCTGTTACAATATAATTTAACTAAGGCAAACAAGAATAAACTAACAGAGCGGTAAGGGGAACCCATCTTAAAATGCTACCTTTCTAATAGGAGAGGGGAGCAAAGCTTATTCAGATTATGAAGAAAAAAAATATTGCTGGTTTTGACATGCCAGAACTCTAAAATTAAATAATAATATTAATAATAATAATGCTCTTCACCTGTGCTTGTGGTCATATCCCCACATTTGGATACCTGTTTTTCAAACTACTGACAGCACATTTCTAAACGGACTGAGAGACAGAAACAGAGACGTTAAGAGGTAGATTTGCAATTGTGGATGCAGAGAGAGCCCAGTACGGATGAGTGTGGTTTACGAAAGGACTGAGGAACACATGGAGAGATGACAAGTGAAGTCAGGTGATCTGAGCTGTTCCACATGGAAAGTGCTGAAAGTAGAAAAGGAGAATGAAAGGTGTGTTTAGAGCGCGATTCGGCGCACCCATTTGCTACATGATTCAGTTCCGGTATTGCTGCTAATGTCTGTATGGCAGAGTGAGAGGGAGTATGGTAGGGGCTCAGAACCCATAAGTCTTTGTGTTGCTCAAACAAAAGTCACATTCTTTCACCAGTGAGAGGAGCAAATAAGAGATAACTGTCCAACATGTTGCATCTTCTCACCCACACACTCTTTAAAGCAACCACAAGCACATATGTAACCGGCTACATGGCACGGCCTGTGCACAGTGATCCTCTACTTCCTGAGGAAGCGCTGGGCCAGTATGGCTGCGTCTAAAGGGCTGACAGGCTGAGCATCGTGACCCAGTCGCCTCACTGGTGGCACACTACCAAACTGCCTCTTTGTCAGAAAGCTCTTGGCCTCATGAATAGTGTTCTTCTCTTCAGCTAGTAGCAGCTGCTGGCGCATGTAGTTCTCAAACTCGTACTGTGACGACTCCTCTGTTACTTTTACCTGAACACCAGAGCATCAATACAACGAAGTCACAATTAAGTATATGCATATAAATGCATTCTTAGCAAAGCTTAACAAAAGTGATTTTTCCTACCAAAAAGGTATGCACTGACCTCCTGCAGATGTTCAGGTTGGTTGAGCTGGTCATCAATGTCCGGTACAACCTGCAGTGGCCCGCTCATTGATGATACAGAATGCCTACAAAACACAAGATTTCTCACTCCACTAGCATTTATTCTTATTTTTTTTTCACTCAGTGTTGAAATGTTGCAAAAAGAAAACCAAACTCAAAGAAAACCACAGGCACATGTACATCAACTTCACAAGAAGTAACTTACTCAATCAGCACTGTACAGTAGTTTAACTAGTATGGAAAATATAACTAGTGTAAGATAAACTGACAGACATACCAAGTTCGAGGTCAAAATAACTAGAGCACAAGATTATGCTTCGACAAATATCCAAAAAATAATCATGATAAAAGAAAGGATGTCGGCAGGGTCCAAAGCATCTAAAGCTGCTTTTACACATACAATGAAATCCTGAACTTTTCTAGACATTGTGTGGGGTGGGGGTACTATATATGTGAGTGCAAATCAGTCAGAGGGCAAGAGTGCATGAGAAAGAATGTAGGGTAGACTGGTAAAGTAATCAAAGGTTACTCTACAAAGTTTTTGATCTAGTTTCTCTAGTAAATTGACTTGAACCAGCCTGACCAGTAGATTAATACTTCATTACCCAAATCTGAATGTCTGACTCTGAAAATCTACATGTGTGAAGGGGCAATTCCAGACACTGTCTGTACCCAATTCTCCATACAATGGTTTAGGAGAGTCTTGACACTCACCAGGAGGCAATAATGCCACTGAGAGACTCTAGCACCTCTGCTGCAGTGAGCCTCTGCTGGGGATCCAGCACCAACAGCTTACGAATCAAACACACTGTGCTTTCGGACACGCGACCATCCCTACCCGGGAACAAGAACACATCAGAAACAAATTAATATCTTGAACCATAACAATAGACTGAATCTTCATTCATATTTTAATCAGCATCATTTTCATAGAGGTTTCTGGACAAATATAGAGTATTAAAAGACCAATATAGACCATTAAAAAATTAAATCTAAGTAAATGTCTGAATATGCAGACGACGACAAAAAAAAAACACCACAGTCCAATAGCTGTAAAGTTATTTTAAATAGTTTCCATAAATAAGTAGTCTTTATTCAGACTACCAAAAGAAACAACAAACATATCAGCCCATTTGTGCTTCTAAGAAAATAAACTCCAGAGTGAAGTGCCCTCATAAAGCTAGTTAAAATCAGGATTGCTGCTCCTGATTCAAAATGTGAATTTAATTCCCAAAACTGTTTCATTCCGCGAGATCACATTTTCCCCTCTTCTGATGTTCGATATGTATCGTCTCTAATTGAAACTGCATGACTTTATGCATTGTCTCATTCTGCCTGGTGACTGGCTGTCTGTATAATTTAAAGAAAGAGCAGATGTTCAGGTGGTGTGGTGGGTCAGTATAGTTTAGGTGCATGTGTGTGTGGCACTCACTCTGGGATGGAGTACTCGGCAGCCTTGATCTTGCGAAAGAGCTCCTGAGGTATGCTGTCATAAAAGGGGAACTGGCCATAGAGCATGGTGAACAGCACCACACCGAGAGCCCACATATCACTAGGTTTGCCACGGTACGGACGACCTGCAACACAGTATTCAACACTGTTAGGTTGTAAATGCTGAAGGGTCAAAATATTTATTATTAGAGTTCACTACAATGCAGAGTATGTTTGTAGGGAAATCACAAAACTGCTGAACGTCACCTGCAAGAATAGGGGAAACCTGCTCTCAGCACACAAAATCATTATTTTACAGATATCACCTCTTGTGGCACTGCATTTAAAAGGGCAGTGTACAAGAGTCAGGGGAACAGTCCTTAAAATTTGTCAGCATACTGCAAAGAATACTGTTCAAAGAAATGACCACAAAAATTACAACAGCAAGGAGGATGTCCTGTTTTTGACCAGCATAAAAGCATGAGTCACCACTAATGATGACTACAGTATCATCACCTTTGGCATATCCTGTACATGAAAAACACTGGAACCATGGTGCCTTTCCCTGTAGGTCATTCTCGGCTATACTTTACTACATGCATATTAAAATTAACACTATAATTAAGATTAAGATAAAAATCACACAATTTATTAAAAAATAAATAAATAAAAAAAGGGGGGGGGGGGCAACACTAAAGGAAAATAGGAGGAACAAATAAGAAAGAAAATGGAAGATGGGAACACCACACACACACACACACAGGGAGGGAGAGAGAGAGAGAGAGAGAGAGAGAGAGAGAGAGAGAGAGAGAGAGAGAGAGAGAGAGAGAGAGAGAGA
>JAOUQZ010000044.1:18574216-18585310 GCA_028564935.1 Neosilurus hyrtlii
AGAGAGAGAGAGAGAGAGAGAGAGAGAGAGAGAGAGAGAGAGAGAGAGAGAGAGAGAAGCAGGAGGAGTTTCCCCTCAGGATGACTCATAGCGATGACTCATTCAGGCAGTGCTTTATTGTTTTTCAGTCACGTTCTGCTGATCTACAGGTCCTTTGTTTTCATGTGAAGCAAGAAGTACAAACAAACGCTGAACCATTTACTCAAACCGACAATACTACAGTAAAGAACACTGAGAAGCTACGGAAAAACAGAAGTAGGAATTTGTGATTAGTTAGCTGATGACTGTCACGGCTAAGAGGGGGTGTTCTTGCAAAATTTCATATAAAATCTGAAAGGTATTTGGTCAGAAAACTGCCATGATTATATTACATTATATAAAACAGTGGTTCTAGGAGGTTTAGGTGTTATTTTTTTCTTTTCTTTCTTTCTCTTTTTTTTTTTTTTTTTGGTGGAAAATCACAACCCTACATTTATTTTTTGGGTTACTTGGAAGCTCCACTTAAGCACCCATTATTCAACTGAATGGCTTTAGCCAAAATAGTTTCTAGCACTAACCTAACTGTTTCAAAGTGGGTTTAAGATGAATCCAGGGTCTGCCCTCAGAGCAACTGCAATGAAGTGGGAAGACAACCTAGATGGGCACTGGTCTATTCTCTCATTCAGAGCATCATGTGCACATTCTCACTCATACCAGGCAGTTTGTCTTGTAGCGAGTATACAGTGTGATTTTGGGCCGCCGCAGACAAAACATGAAAAACATAAAAAAAAGAATCGTGGTGAAATTTTTAGTCATGGCTCAAAAGAAGTGGGCCAACACTGCACGGGGAGAGAGGTTTAAAAGACAACCTGTGTCACAGTCTTGTGACCAAGGATAACCCGAAATAAAACTTTGACAGTGCCAGAAATTTGGGATGACCAGCTCACAAGGTGCATCACAGCCTATGATTCAGTTAATGTCATTATAGAACAGCCTGTATACTTTAAACTAGATGTCGTAAATGCCTTATACCATTTTTGTTTCTCACTTTGCTTGTTTCTTTTTAAACAACCAATGCCAAGCATAATGGGGACTGGAGGGGTAGTGTTTCCCACACCTGTACGTACAACTTACCACTTAGCACATCTGGGCTAATATAAGCTGGGCTGCCTCTCTGGTCCTTCAGTAGATCCTCTTCACTCACCAAATGCTTGCCCAGACAAAAGTTGGTGATTGTGATCCGGTGAGTTCTGCAACACAAAGCAGCATGTTGAGTATGTGTTATACTTGGATTAAAGCTCAAATTTAAGTCATTAAAATAAATAAATAAATAAATAACCAGAAGACTAAAACTTGTTTCTCAGTATGGCAATATGAGGGATTTATTTTCCTGAGGCATCAATAAAATTTTAATCAAATAACATTATAACAGTTATTAGTAACTTAACATCCAATGTCTACTGTATGTTTCACAGATGGACATATTGTCAAACTTACAATAATACGAATTCCATTGCCAAAGCAGCAGAAAATAAATAAATTTATAAAAGTGCATAGTGTAATGTTCACTACTAGCGTGCAAGTATGGGTTAAATGCAGAGTTCAAAACCACTGTTTACTGTTCACAATGTGTAAGTGCACAATAATAGATTTTCATTTAAAAAAAGGGGGTGGGGGACTATTCTTGTGCATTTACACACAGAGCAATGCTAACCACCCACTGTTGCTAGCAAGCACTAAATGTATCTGTATGAACATGTTTTGGTATTTGTGTCCATGTCATCACGACTAAACTGGCGTGGGTGGCAGAGATCCACAATGCAAGGGAGGGAGAACTGTAATAGCCTGTCTTTACACAGAAAAGAACCTAACATGACAGCACGCACACATAAGCAGCTCGTCGACAAACAAGTGAGTCAACCTGTCGCTTTGCACAAGCACTTGGATGACTAACCATCACAGTTAAAGGATGTGATTGGAGCTATTTCAGTGCATGCATACAAATAACACGTATGCAGTAAACCAAGCCCACACCACACCAAGTTAACGCTTTCCCAAAGCGGTCATGATAACTCAGAATAGCCAACCTTATTCTGTATTCTGTTCCCTTGGTCACATCCTCTTCTTTAGCTTCCCCAAATTTCTTTCACTTTCACACCCTGACAATGACTCACAGGCAGAGAGCTTCACTGAGGACATTTGAAGAAGCACTAAGTTTTCCTTGGGAAAGTTTCAAACTGACTCAAAGACAGTGGCAGGCTCTAGAACTCAAGCTTGACAATGTGCTGGTGGATCAAGCATTCTAGACTACAACACCACACCTGTTCCACCTTTAATGCAGCCACAAACTATCTCGATCAAGTTTAGTACATAACGCATGTCCAGATATCCATTCACACAATCTAATTTTGGGGCTTTGTGACTTTCCCCACTCTTCAAGCAGTTGCTATAGCTCTGAGGCATGTTTGATATTCTTGGTGATCGTGTAAACCCCTGTGTGACTAGTAGCAAAAACACTGCTGAGAAACAGCCAGTCATTGAATGTCAAAAATAAATAAAACCACACAACTGAACATATTCACTTCATTCTGAACCGCATAATCCTAATTAGGGTCGCAGGGAGGCTGATGCCCATCTCAGCCGACTCTGGGCGAGGGCAGAATACACCCGGGACAGATACAACTGAATCCAATTATTCATTCATTTGTGGTGGATGGCAAAGGCAACCAGTTAAATAATAATAATAATAATAATAATAATGCTTCTAGAAGGGAAGAAGGAAAAAAGGACTTGATGTTATACACATGATTTTTGTTTGGAACAGCCAAAAAGTTTTTGCACTATGCCTCCAGTTCTTTGCAGTACAGATAAAGCTTGCAGTTCCCCAAGCAACCCTTCTTCCTCCACATGTTTTTTTCTCTCTCCAATTTCCACACAAAGCAGTAACAATGTCAGTCACATGATGGACTGCTCTTGACATGTATGACCGGCCAGCATGCTCCCCTCATGACGATCACTCGGGATATTTAAAAAAAAATCATGAACACATTAACAGGGCACAAAATTATTTCATGAGAGGAACACTTTAGGCTCCAGGTAAGAACAAATATGGGGACGAAATGCCTTTACTGAAGAAACACTAACACAGACTCCTGTTTAACACAAGAAAACCACAAAACACAGGAATGTTTCATTGTTCAAAGGATAATGTGTCTATGCCTACTGCTGATTTGAATGATAAAACAGTGATGAAGCACCGAAGTACACCTACAACAAAAATGTAAACTACGCTTCTCTCAAAACCCAGGGGGGTTGGTTAGAAATGAACTGCAAGTATTCAAGTATTCCTCCCCTGCCAATGGTAGATTTTGTTTTCCTTTTTGCTGGCTGGGGGGGTTACAAGTCTTAAAGGGTCACTTTAACAGTATAGGCTCTCTTGTACTGACAGCGCTAAGGAACCCCAGTGACAGCCAAAGTGTGCTCTCAGCAGGACATGACAGGGTGAAAGCAGCTGAGAAGTGTGAGTAAATGAGTGTCACAGTGGGAAATCATAGCTCACACAGTGACCCCAAATGCCACATGTTAACCTCTTGCTTAACAAACTACCAGAAAGACAACAGCTGTTAATTTGACATTTCAGCAGAAGTTGCATTTAATGTGATCTTCATCCACCTCAATATTTTCTATTATAAACAGAGGTGTAATTTTTCAGAGAGGGAACAAAAGTCACACTCCATGACATTGAGGTTCATATAAGCATGGGAGAACATGAAAACTTGTCTACATCACATCTGATTTATGAAAGTAGTAAAAAAAAATAAATAAATAAAAATAAAAAATAAAATAAAAAAAATTTAAAAAAAGGCTTGCTTTAAATTCTTTTACAGCCAGTTGTTAATCAGTCCATTCCCCCAACATAGCCCAGAGTTTAAACTATGCAATTTGTTCATACGGTATCAAGGTCATCACCAAGATGTCACGTTTCTTTTACCTGAAATTTCAAAACAATTTTGAAGTACCCGTTACGTGTCACAGTCCAAGTAAAGATACATCCTTATAGGTTTGATTTTGCAATCAGAAGGAACAGGTCGAAAAGTTGAAATGGTATGTGAAAAACCTCTAATGGGAAAGAAGTGTCTGAGTGACGTCCGTGTGCGCATGTGTGTGACTCAGCTTTGAGGTATGGATTCTTTGGCAGCAGTCTGTATTGTCTCCAGCTGGGACAGAGTGTTCTGCTCTCCAGCTTCACTGAGCCAACCAGTCACTGTAATCACCATAGAAGACACGAGTGCTTGTGTGTGAGCGTGTGTAATGAAATGAATGGCGCTTCATGTACTCCTTCCGAGTGGTCTAATTAACTGAGCCTGGCTGACAAGTCAGCTTTTTTATTATTTCATGACACACCATACTGGACCATTATTATGCACAAAATACATTCCCTTTGTCTTCTGGTGAAGCTTACTCAGTGACTGTACACATAGCTCTGAAAATTTTCTGGGCCGACAGTAAACAGTAAAAAGTGATACATCCACTACAAGAGGTGAACATCCATGAAAATTGTTTTTTTAGCACATGCTGAATTAACTGAAACCCTGTCCACTATCACCATAGGAGAGAAAACTTAAATGTCTTATTAAGGAAAGCTCCATCTCACAGAATACCCTGTATCAGGAAGAAACTTTAATATCAGAAAGTTTGAATCCTGCAGAATCGATCTGATTCATCACACATTTTGTAGTTTTCCTACTACTCTTTTCCCCCTTCATGGGCATGTTGCACACTGCCTTATCTTCCCTGGAATAGATACCCAAATCCAAACCGCAGGACTGAATCACACCTTTATTCTCCTGAACTTAGAGCAGGTTGGCAAGGCCAGGCTTCTCTCTGTTGAATGAGCATCTGCTTTATATCTGCCCAAAGGCCAAAATCTATCAGCTCAACAGAGCAAGTAAAAGGGGAAAGGAATCAGTAGGGAAGTCTTACCTTTTGTTAAGCACCATGTTTCCAAGTTTCAAGTCTCGGTGCACAATGTTCTTCTGCAGGACACAAAACAAATCTGATTTATTTAGAGATCCAAAGGCGGCGGCGGAAAAATAAATAAATAAATAAAGCATAGCCAGGAAATTAATAATCAAAATAACCCTATAAGCCATTGCCTACCTTATGTAGAGCCTCAACAACTCGAACTACGTCACAGAAGATGACGATGGCTTCGCGCTCACTGAGTCTTTTCTCCTTGATGACATAGTGTTGCAGGTTGATGAGGTCCACCGTTTTGTCACTAAAGTCATGAGCACATAGGCAGTCCAGCACCAGACATATCCGTTTCTTCATCCTGCGTGCTCTACTGGCCTCCATATCCTCCACAATCTCACAGGAACGATCCTGAGAACCAAAAAAAAAAATTTTCTTTTTCGTGATGGACTAGATAAACAGTATATTTTCCCCAGAAAGACTCAAAAAAGGGTGCCATCGGGGGTCCCTGGTAAATGTGGGCAAATGGTTACTAAATATGAAAGAGTTAATCGATAAATTATTTAATAAGTACACTGATGCAGTGGTCATCACTGTTGCCTTACAGCTGGCAGCCGACTGGGGCTTTTTGTGTAGAGCTTGCATGTTATCCTACGACTGAAATTCATGCCTTGGTTTCATTCATCAATGCTGGTTTCCTCCCACAGTCCAAAAAAAACACAAAGATTAGGTCAATTGGCTACAGTAAAAAGCTGTGAATAGTTGCTTGTCTCAGTGTTCCCTTTGTGATAGATTGCTGATCTATCCACGGTTTACTCCGACCTCTCACCCACAGTCAGATGGGATTGGTTAAAGCTCGGCCCGCAATCCTGACAAATAAATACTATAGATAATGGATTAACAGATGACTGAATGAGTTGCTATTTGATGTCACTGTCATGCCAGATAGTTATTCAAAATATCTACTAGAGGTTGGTGGCTAAACAATGAATTTAATCGAATCACCAGCAGAAGACAAATATCAGCTCTTTAGGCCCAAGTAAGATCCTCATGCACAAGCATGGGATGTCATTTAAGCCACGGCCGTTGATTTCTCCAAAAATATTACACACAGCTGGGTTCAGCTTGATATTTTATTTCTGTGTGGTGGTCTAATGGTTGTTTGCAGATTTTAGTACAACACCATGATTAGTAAAACTTTTATAATGGTTTCTCTATTTCATAGCTGATATTTAGTATGATAGAATAGGACTTAAGTATTTAAATTAAATAGTTATTAACATATATCTAAAAAATAAAATAAAATAAAAGGGAAAAAAGGACCTGATAGTGAACATAAATAGACTAAGGAAAGCTAGGAACTTAGAGGTTAGCCACAGATTAGAAGTCCAGTAGACAGGAGTCATCAAATCAATCAATAGTACATGAATGGCACCCAGAGCAAGCAGCACATCTGTGAAGCATTGCTTTGCTAGAAGAGTAGCAGAGGCAGCAATGCTGATGAGTGAGTGGGAAAAGAATGCCTGGCTCAAACAGAAATGAAACTTGCAGATGAGTCATAGCGAGTGTTGTGGAGAGAAATGTTCCTGTCAAAGTAATGTTTACATTACAAATTGCACAGGAGGAGCCTGGACAGGACTTTGTGGAACAAATCAAGTACCATCTCTACAGCTGCAAAAAGGTATCATTGATACATGGCATACAGGTTCCTATTAAAGCCTTGCTATTGAAACAGTAATTTTTGCTGCAGGTATTTGTCCTGCATTTGTATTGACTATACCTGGAAGAGGCCATGGTGATGCACCACTCCATCTTGGTTGTGAAGGAGAGACAGCAGTGAGTATTCTGTGTGTAGTAGCATCTTGCCTTGCCTTTCCTCCTGTGTCTCCCCAGATGTGTCTGCACGTTCCTCTAAGGTCAGAATCTAAACACAGAGGTCAGGACCTTAATAGTTCATATTGTAAATCCTCAACTACCTTATCATAGTTGAGAATTCCTGACTACTATCAAGACTGACTGATAATTTTGTGTGTGAACTAAAGATTTTATCACGGACAATATCTAAAAGACTTGGGTTAAAAGGTTCACTATGGGCAGTGTCTCAACAGGCGTTATAACTCGTTATCAAATAGCACCTAATAAAGTAAGTGAATTGCTGGTGATGGTCAAATCTCTACTTGAGATCAGAAGAATTATCTGCAGAAGGTCATAAACAAGGACAGTATAGAAGGTCAAAAGGTCCACACAGCCTCTAAAACAAAAGATCAGCGGTCTCTGGGAATTCTACTGCACCCACAATCCCCAATACAAGGTTATAAGAAAAAATTATCACAAAACTCACTTTTAGCTGGTAGAAATCATCTGTTCCATCTTTCCTGGCCAGACACTGTACTATGCTTTGCACAGGAGAGTTTCCCAGACGTGGCCCTGTTATCAGAGAGAGTTGGAACGGTTTAACAGTTGGTGTTGGAACAAATGGTACAATGGTCTGCAATCCCACCACCCCAAATGTAAACTTGCAACACTTCTTAATTACAAGCTTACTGTACTTCATACTTCTTAAGCTGCTCTGTTATTGCCTTTAAGTCCATAGCCCCTAAATTGATGTTAATCTTGCTGCAAAAGATCATTTCTAGACTTAGAACTGAAGTTTCAGATGTCCACATGATAAATTCCTGACATTTTTTCAGCCCATGTACACAGGCCATACATTTGACCTTAACTAGTGCACACACACAGAAAACTAAACTTTTCATTCAGTAGCCCAAAGGTCTCTTACCCAAGACAAAGGGTCCAGCTCTCTTAGCATTGTTACCAGATATCCCAGGACAAAGGAGCTTGCTTGCCCTGCCAGATGATTCCCCTGCCCCTCTCTCTGCAACACGGCGTCTAGACATTCTTCAGACCTGTAAAGACCGAAAAAAGCAGCTAAGAAAAAAAAAGCATTCACGTATGAAATGGGTCAGATCTCTATAAGCACATATTTTTATATGCACACAGCCAAAGCTCATTCAAAATTAATCAAATACACAACAAATAGAAAATAAGTTATGAGTAGGAACATGAAGTACCTATGTAATACTGTAGTAAGCAGGACCCTGACAGAGGGAACCTGGTTCATCACATTCCACATCAGAAAGAAAACATTCAGTACAATGCTACTGAGGACTTCCAGTAGACTGGCAGCAAAGGGTGAGTCACCGGCAACGAAAAAAAAAAAAAAAAAAAAAAAACACCACTCATGACATTTATGTGGGGGGATGGGAGCTGGCTTCAGAAAGAGATAACCCCTCCCCACCACTTTACGACAATCACAAGATCTGGCCCATGAATGAATGGCAGGCCATCACATGTCCATTTGCACCAACAGTGAATGGCTGCTGGGGTGAAATCTCCTGATGAGACTCCAGCAATACAATAGGAATAAATGCATGGGTGATACTGTAGACATTTAAATTCAGTGAGACTGCAAGCAAAAACAACGAGTTGCACATCATTATGCTAGCTTGATTTTTTTTTTCAATACATCCTTCATTTCTCATTCCGCTCATTCTTCATTTACGAAGTGTTTCATTAAACAGAAGCAGTGCAAAATATATACAAATTAAATTCATCATTGGTCAAGTAACTTGCAAAGGCTTAAAAAACATTACTTTAGGTTTCTGCTAGTCATGAATGAAGTGTAAAAAAAATATCTATGGTTAAATTCTATATATCAGGGGAAGTTTGTTTTGTCAAGAAACTCTCCCTCATTCCTGTAAGAAGGAAGTGCATGCCTAATATTAAAGTGTGAGTCACTGGGCAACTACATGGTTCCCACTAACCATTGAATACTCGTTATATACTACCGGGAAACAATAAAAATGTAAAAGTAAGAGAACATTTAGTAACACAGGGTAGACCAACCCAGACAAATCTTAAATCAAGCCACTTTGAAATTAGGATAAACGCCGAAAAATTCGGAACAGCCAATTAGCCTACTCTGCATGTTTTTTGTAACGTGGGAGAAAACTGGAGTACTCGGAGGAAACCCACGCAAGCATGGGGGGACATGCAAACTTCACATAGAAACGCCCAATTGAGCCCAGGCCTTCTTGCTGTGAGGCAGACGTGCTAACCACTAAGCCACCATGATGCTTGGATACAACCTACAAAGTCTAATAATAAATGTGTTTCTATTCATAGTAAATTGTACACATAGTGTACATATAATGAAACATTGTCTAGTTATTTATTGATACCCAATGAATCGTCATTGATTTATGTAAGTTTTCTGCCATAGAATCCTCATAACAGCTTATAGCTTTTGACACGACTCTTGTGAACTTATTAGCTTAAAGACGAGGCGTGGGTTGTGGACAGAATGCTGCTGTAAATGTAGGAAATAAGAACAGAAATAACTTGCCTCATATATATTTATCCTTTTATTCCTAATGCATAAATTGATCATGCAAGTTAAATCGAAATAAGTCATTACATCTTTTCAGTAGTTGGGAAATTGCTGTCATGCAAGAAGAATAAGACAGCCATGTGGTTATAGAAAAATAATCAAGTTCACTTCAGGTCATATCAGACCACTCAGCAATGTAGGATTTTCCAATAGACTGATCTTGCAACCTGTTTTATTCCTTACCACTCAGTTAAAGTACAATTAGGAATTAAGGGTATAATTCATATTTTATACCTCTAGGGACGACAGAACAATAAAAACCTCTAAAGCCATTGCACAGTGCAGACAGCTCGTCTAGAGGGAGTAGGAGTTCAGTTGGCTGCCTGTTATTGTACATAAATTCTCAGTTTCATCATCATGGATGTTTGTCTAGCTCCAGGCTGCTGGAAATGGGACAGACATGGTCACAAGGACATCACCCTGAGAGATATTTTAATTCACAGTTTTGCACAATGATGTCACGTCCTGGCTTTCATTTTGCAGAGACAAAACAGTATAGGTCCCCACTGCACATAAACATGTGTAGAATCCTCTATACATCATATAGCTGATCGTTTAATGAATGTAGGACTTATAATTGAGTCGAAATATAAAGTGTTCGTCAGTGTATACTCTGCAAGTTTTAATTCGAAAGTGCAGACCATCACCGTCTTCTGTTTAGCCAGTCTTTAACAGTCTAAAGCACGAGTTTACATGTGAAATGATGTCACTGGTGTGTGTGCGCACTCGGCTTTGTAAACACATGCCAGTCTCATTAGCCAGGGAGCTAAATTTAAAGCCTCAAGTTTCAGCCATGTGTGTGGAATTACAGGACGACAATTTAGCAACGAAACTGCGCTTGTTATTTTAAAGTCATAGAGTTTTAACAAAAAATACAAAGCACCAACATTTGATACAAGACCGCGGCACAGTAGCTGTCTATAATAACTACAGACTTCACAACAAACTGGAGCTCCATCTGTGGCTCACATTAATGTAAAACAGTGTTCAGTAAGACAACTAGTTAGCAGACATCTTAATTAGTTCACTCGGTCAAGTCCCCTGCCGTGCAAGACTCACTAACGATTCTCAGTGGAAGCGTTAACACTTGGAGATTAGGAGTATATCAGTCACAGGAAGAAAGGCTCAGTTGATTTCACTGATAATGCTAACTTCGACTCGAATGTGAGATCAGCTAGTCAAATGTTAGCTTTCGTGTACAGTGCATGTTAAATTGGTATTTTAGGAGGGAGATTAATTTATTCCTGTAGCCAGTCTTTGGTGTGTTGTAGGCACATACAGCTAACATTTCTAGATTTTACTTTTTAGCCAACTTAGTCGGACCGATGTTACTCGAGGACAAAGCTAAGTAATATCTGTATGCAGCTCTGGCTAATACTATTTCAAACAATATTCCTGAAAACTAAATTAGCTACCTGCTAGCAGGACACGACGAATTAGATATGCGTGTAGCTTTCCAGCTAGCCAGTGAATGTTAGCGCGGCTCTTTAACGCAAAGCTTGGGCCACTGACTGACGGGCCATTTAATAACTCACCTCTAGCTAAAAAGCGCCGGGGGAATATCCTGTGTTGTCTACACAACCGCCGACATCTTTGTCCAAATCTTTGCCGAGGAGCGGTACACTGACAGTTCCTCTACACAACAGAGCAGTCTCTCTTTCAAAATGCACGTTTTTTCCCCTTACAGCATT
>JAOUQZ010000044.1:18586161-18597426 GCA_028564935.1 Neosilurus hyrtlii
ATATATATATATATATATATATATATATATATATATATGAATGTGTGTGTGTGTGATTCATTTTGCCCCAATTTAATTTTATGCACTGCAGTTTGATACTTTAGAAAAGATTAACTTATAATGGGGATGTGAAGACTACCTGCTGACACCTTGTGACACCTTGTCATTATTCTTTCATACTCAAGACCTTTGAGGGGTGCTATTTTAGTGTCTCATCACTATAAGCCCACCTACACCACCAGCAGCTTCAGTTTAGAGTGGGCAGCTTGTCAACATGCAAGTCTTTCTTTCATAGCTGGTTTCATTTTCCTGCCTTGACTCAGCCTGGTTTTTGCATTTAGCTGTATGAAAGTTGTTATCAGCCCGTGGCAAAAAATTGGACGACCTACAGATTTCTGGCTGGAAACTGTGTGAATCATGCTTTGTGAGTAGGTTACCCTTGAAAGGGGAATACACATTTTTACATAGAAATAATGAAAGGCAGCATATAGTAAAATATTACAATAAAACACATGGAATTATATTTATCATTACTTATGTCTCTTAGAATAAGCCTCACACTGATGTAGCATGTAGTGTAGCCTCACAGTTCCAGGGTCCCTAGCTCAGTCACAAGCTTGGGTTACTGTCTGTGTGGAGTTTAGCATATTCTCCACATGTCTGCCTTCCTACCACATCCCACAACATTCCAGTAGGTGGATTGGCTAAATTAAATTGTCCCTAGCTGTCAACGAGTCTATGTGTAGTGATTTGCGATGGGCTGTCATCCCATCCAGAATGTGTTCCTGGGATAGACTCCGGATTCCCCACGACCCTAACCAAAACAAAGAGGCTGCTAAAGATGGATGAATATTAGGCAGGTGTTCTAGAAATGGATTACCCAAGAACACTACAAAAGGCCACAGTTTAGTATCTCTGGCAAATTGTCATATTGCCTCAAGCATGTTTTGGCAGCCTTTCATTTCCCATGACTGAATGACTGAATTGGAAAACATGGGGCTGTGGTGTTTTGTTTTCTGACTTATCATTTCACTCTGAGGCACCATGCCAGTCCTAACATTCATCATATTGATTTAAATGGCTGGACTGCACTGCCATTAAAAATGGCTGCAGATGAAGTGGACAACAGATTCATTAAAGTAAACAGAAACAGAAATGTTACAATGTTCATTGATATTAAAGGTCTACAAAAATAAGGTTTCAAAATTGGAGCACATGCATATGTTTAAGCAGAACAAATGGGCACAAAGATTGGAGTTCTCACTGAGAATGATTGTGACTGTGATTCATTCATTCATGTGTAGGAGCAGAATGTCTCTCCTACGACTACACAAATGAATAGAAGAGTTTCAGAATTGCTTATTAGAAAATGTCATCAAAAGCCTTACTGTGTTTTGGGTGTGTGGGTGAATGAGAGACAGGGTGGGCAGCAGGACATGATGACTAGTCTGAATCTTTAGCCAATGAGCAGTGTGCAGTGCTACAGGAACAGACTGTCTGTTACTCAGTATGTAACAGAATTATCAAGAGTAAAAAAGAAGGAAAAAAACACATTCTTTTGTTGGAAGCAAACCAAATTGCAAGTAGTATAATTGATACTGGCAGTTCCACAGTCTGAGAGTGTGCCATGCATAATTTTCTTGCACATGCCTCATGCGTAGAAATGAATGTTTGTCTCATAGATAGTTATAGCTCATGTTCTAGAACTAAATCTAAGATTTTTGTTTTGTAAATATCAAATGGAGTCACAAAATACTAACAGAGAACATCATGTAACTATTGATGGGCAGTGATGGTGTAGTGGTAAAGGCGATGGATTACTGAGCCGAAGGTCAGCGGTTCAGTTAGGCCCTTTAACCCTCAATTGCTCAGTTGTATAAAAATTATAATTGTAAGTCGCTCTCGATAAGAGCGTCTGCCAAATGTAATAATAGGTAACTGATCCTGTGCATTAGTGTCCTTATTGTAAAACTCTTAATAAATAAATAAACGAAATATCAGAATAACAGGACATATGGCATGTACTGTAAGTACAAATGACTGACAGTTACTAACCCAGACCAGTGGTTCTAAACATGGGGATTCCAATAGCAGAGTCAATGTTTTTTTTTCCCCCTTAAAAGAAGCTTTATTGATTCCAAAGAACGTTTTGTTCCAACATCCATAACACAATTGCAAGTCTGGCAAAGCTCCTAATATAGATTCAGCCTTCCCAATAACAATGAATGGGTTTGGTAAGAAAATGTAATATAATCCTACATTACAAATGTATAATGAGTAATGTACTGCGTACACATACTAAAACGATGTACATAAAAATGAGCCACATTTAGGTTATTGAAAAATGTTTCCTACAAAAAGACAAGTTGTTTGTTTGCCACTTGGAGAACTGATCAGTTGTGACATCCTGTTTTGCTCTCTGGTGATCTGATTTATTTTTGGGTGAAAGTGAACAGAATACTTATAGAACAGCTTGTCCATCATGCTGAGGAGTTTGTGCTGCATCCTCATGTCAGCCACTTCCTTTGCAAGTCTGGCTACTGACCAAATATGGGCTCAGCCTTCATAATTATCTCATTGATCCTTTTGGTGTCAGCTGCCCTGACCTTAGTGCTCCAGCACATGATGGCATACTACACCTTGGTCCATTACCAAAGTTATTTTATTAATTATTGAGTTCTTTGTTTACTAAGGCAAAATAATTTAGCATGCTATCCAAACCAAAAGAAAGCTTTGGTTAAACTGTTGAAGGTTGGAGTAGAAGCACAGTTTTTTGCAGAGTTTTGACAACAATAATCTTCAGTAGTCTTACACTTACAGATAAGCCAAACCGCATAATCCTAGTAGGGTCGTGGAAAGGCTGGAGACTATCTCAGCTGACTCAGGGTGAAAGTGGAGCTTGCCAGTCCATTGCAGGACCAACACACACACACACACCTAGGGCAATTTGGAACAGCCAATTAACCTAATGTGTGTGTCTTTGGGCTGAGGGAGGAAACCAGAGTACCCAGAGGAAACCCACACAAACACTGTGAGAACATGCAAACTTCACACAGCAATGCCCTTGCTGGCATTTCTGTGTGGAGGACTCAGATCCAGGAGCTTTTTGCTGTGAGGTGGACATGCTAACCACTACACCACCGTGAAGCTTTCAAACATATATTCACATTAAACTAAACCGATCACAAAAGAAAGAATTGCAATTTTCACTACCTTAAAATTAAATACACACTGCCACAGGATATTACTTTTGAAATAGAACTGGTACAATAATCCACACCCATTACTATGACACTGCACACAAAATGTCATATGAACTTAACACTAATGGTTGTAAGCTAGTGTGTGTGTGAGTGTTTATATGAATAAAACATAAAAAATCCACCTTTTATCTAACTGCAATATCTGAAAATGATATGCTTCTTAATGAACAGTAAGCTAAGTTACAGGAGCTCTAGAGCACTCAAGTGCATTTTGTGTAAAGGGACGATTCAGTTTTCTGATCTAAAGGTCGTGTGCGTGTGTGTGTGTGTGTGTGTGTGTGTGTGTGTTAGATCAAAGTGTGAAAAGCAGGACCACAGACTGAAACAACAAACAGAGACATTTCAGTTTATTTGCATTTATTTTAGGGAGAGTTAACTCCGACAGATAATCAATATTGTCCATACAACAGTTAACTGATATTGTCCATTTCAATTCTGAGAATATCTGTCATTATTTTCAACTAAGGTTCATAAGCAGTCATGCATTCAGCTAAGCTAAAAATGATCAACATGATCCACATTAAAGCAAGTACACATATGCTCAAATAGCAAAATGTACACTCTTTACTCTGAGTGTGCAACAGATCTTAGTATCAGTCATCCACAGGAAATTGCTTTTCATAGAAGTGTTTTTGTTCCTTTTGTAGTTTGGGTTTTTATTCATAGGGTCAGCCATAGCCTAATGGTTAGAGAAGTGGCAAGGCAACTGCTCTCCAGGCACCCCCAATGTGTGTGGCAGCCCATTGTTCCAAGTGCTCTCTGTTTAAGTGTGTGTGTTCACTTTGGATGGGTTAAATGCAGAGGCAATAATTTCCCTTGCAGTATTAATACAGTATAGAAAAATAAAAATACATTTTTAAAAATATATTTATAGTAGCTGACAGGCCTATGTAAGGTGTAATCAACAATCATTAAATCTTTAATGTTAGCTGTAACATAAATTCTATAATAATTCTGTAACAGTAATTCTGTATTACATTTGTAGGTTTGTTAGCTGTTGCTGCCCTGCTGTTTTGTTATGGTTATGATGTTACAGAGTCCAAAAGTACATTTCCTGTATTGTTATATATCTTTTCATGGCCCCAGTGTCTACAAATGACATTTGTTGTAGTGTTTTGTCCAGGGAAACCACCAAGGATTCATTTTTTTATATCAAATTATGACTTCACTTCAACTGCTCAGCCTTAAGAGTCCCCAACATTGGCAGCATCTGAACAAGATGGACAGTATCATCAAGTACAATGATTGACTCTACCAGAACAAACACATATCAGCTCCTAGTTGTTGGTGTTTTTCTCTCAGCTCTCCTTTTGAGACAATGAACCATGCCATGCACAGCCTTGACTGCTTTGTAGAAGTCAAATGCATATTCAGTGCACATCAGAGGCCATCCATCATGGCCAAAAGGTCATCACCTTTGTTGCTGGAGCCTGGAACTGGTTCTTGAGCCTCGCTAAACTCACCCATGATCTTTGCCAATTCTGCATTGGCATGATTGTCCTAAAAAAATGAAGACGACCAATGAGGTCATGAACAATGTTCTCCTGTCTCATTATGCATTTTTATCTCAGCCAGTCTGCTAAGTGTGTAATCCTTCAAATAACTGACAAGTCTATTATGCTGAGCTTTGTCAGAACATGCCAGGACCATTTGCAATCAGTGATCTCTGTACTTTTGTTTCTGGTGTAAGGAATAAAAAAATAAATAAATACTTTGGGGCATGCTGTTACAAGGAAACAAGGACATGGTGGTATACTGCAGACATATGCAAAGTGGATAGAATGTTCTGATGTGTTTCATTCTTCTTATACTACCATCTTTAATTTACTAAAAGAGACAAGGCCTATCAGTATTAAAAACCCTCAATAAATATGTTACAGAGAAATTCAAAAACACAACATTCTCTGCCAAGAAAACTCTCCCTTGGTGGTAGACTTGCTGACCTTTATACCCCCCGCCCTTTTTAAAACTTCCTCCATAATGTTAAATAAACATATCCAAACAGAAAGCGTTACCATACTAAAGTTTTTTCTTTCACTAAATATCAACAAACCATTAAATTATATATTGGGCATACTGTCTGCCATTAAAATAAACACCTAAACTGAATTATAGCACTACTGTCAGACCTTCTGACCAATCATGTTCAATAATACAACAGTGCTGTTGTATAAATAATAGTATAATTAAACAGTAAAAGCCACTATAGAAATGGTGTCATTCTTACCTTTGTTGCTTGGATATTCATAAATCCATAGCAGAGTTCTGCTGGTCTTGTTATCAAAGCTTCCCTGTGGGGAGAAAATTACTATTTTATTTATTCAAATAACCATTTCTAAAAACAAACAAAAACAAAAAAAAGAACTGTTTTGATCTGAAACAAGTAGAGGATCATTCAAACAACAACTCACTCTTCTTCCTCGTCTGTAGCAAAGAGGCTGATACGGAAACCAGAGTCAGTGTTGCTCGGTTTGTGAAACTCCAATCCTCCCATTAGTTTAGCAAGTAAATTCAACTCTTCTTTTGCCAGAGGGTTTGGTACTGTGTTGACCTTAACAAACAGTGGTTTAATGTATAGTTAAAAAAAATGTAAACTAAAAGTGCATTGGAGAAATTCATATGCTCAATTATTTGGATAATTAGGGATGTATTTGTATATAGGTATGTATCCATCCAAAAGAATCAGTCCCTTACCTTTGAATGCTGTGAAGAAGTTTTGGAGGTTCCTGACATGTGTGTCTCTACAGGGCGACTTACACTGTACCTGTCAGGAAAAAATATTGAGAGACACTTTTATAAATACATGCAGAGTTTCATGCTGACAAATCTTTAAAGCTAAATCTGTTTTATAATGCTTTATACCCCAGCACAGTTAAACATTCATTAGTTGATTAATTATCTCTAATGGCATAGTGTATATAGTACCTCCAGCTGTAAAATGCTCATTTAAATATAATATTGTCTGCAATGGCCTGGCGAGCTGTCCAGGGTGTAGTCTGCCCTAGGCCAGAGTCGGCTGAGACAAGCGCCAGCCTCCCTGCTACCCTAATTAGGATTAAGCGGTTCAGAATATGAATGAATGAATGAATATAATATTGTTTATATAGTGTCAGTTTACACAGAAAAATGTTTGAGGCATGATCTACATAAATCGATTTAAACATGTTTAATCATTTATATGGAAAAGCTTTCGGTGAGAAAATGCTTATTTTGCATTTTTGGAAGAGTTTCCAGTGCCAGATCTATTTTTAAAAGTCAGACTATATACAGGTAAGGCTATTTGTTTTGCAAACAATTAACAGGAACAATTAATAAAAAACACTATGTTCTTAATATAATAACAAATTGCAGGGTTATAAAAGGAATAGAACACTCCAGGACATGCTTTTATTGAAAAAAATAAATAAATAAAAACCAGGGTGGTAACAGCAACTCTGCTTTATAGTAGCAACACAGCACTTCTATATTTTTTTTGTAACAGTACACCCAGGCATGTTTTAGTGGTTTCTTAAAATATCAGATTTTTATAGAAGGCTTTAATCATGAGGCTACACATTTATGGGGAAACCCCAAGTAATCATACAATTCCCTTTAGGGTGAGTGGTACAGTGAAACTCACATATTTGTGCCTAGTTTGATAATGCGTTCACCAAACAGCTCAAAAGAACCCTCACGGAGAGCAGCGGTATAGTTTCCCCCATCACGGAACTGCACTCTCTTCACCTCTTCACCATTACAGCTGAACATTCTGAAAACCAGAGAAAAGGAGTGTGCTTAGTGTTCTTACTAAGCACAACAGGAGGAAGCCATCAGAAGATGGTTTCTTATGATCATCCGTTTACCTGTTTCACAGTACTGAGGGCTTCACATGAGCATAATGGGTCATTACAACTACATTATTTTTCTTTAAACAGCTGTTGAATGTACTTATTTTGCTTCTTAGAGGTATTCTCCCCTTGCTATACTGTAAACATTCAAAACCCTTAAAAAGAGATTTAACATTTAAAAAGAAAATTATGAAATTCTAATGAAACTGACTTCATAAGAATTAGTTGCAATAATGTCAATGGATCCAAGAAGGTTAATGTACAGCTAGAATTATACAAAAAGAGTTACCGTATAAGTCCTGGGATGTGTGTGCCACATGGTACAGGTCCTGATGTAGGAAGTACAAAGCGTCCATTTGAATTTTGTACTTTGTCTTTAAGAAATATGGATACCTAAGACAAAAATACATACGCCCACATATATACACACACACATTATACATATATATATGTATATATATATATACACACACACACACACACACACACACACACACACACACACACATAGATAAGCTTTTAAGATAAAAAACATATTTTAAATATGACCTCTGACAGAATTGATAATTAATGATGAATAACTATATATGCGCTCTAGTATATGAGATTAGAAGTTTGGCTTACTCTTATATGCATATCCTGAAAGAAAATGAGCAATGTTTGTCTAATGAGTTGAAAATCCCCTCCAGATAATGGAGTATATATCTGACAAAAGGTACAAAAGACAAATATTTTACTTTCCAACCATGATGAATATGATGAATATATTCAGTAACACAGCAAGTTTTCACTGATGCAAGAGATCTGGCCTACCTCTATGAGTTGCTTGTAAGTTTCATCTACTTGGGTAAGAATGCTGGGGGTATCCCGCACAAAGTCCTTTATTGCATCCATGTGGTTAAAGGTCACAAATAGAATATCTTTAGGCCGAGGACATAAAAGGACTTGATATTTAAATGCCATGGTCATCAAGTCATAAAGCTAAACAAGGAAAAATCCATAGCACATACATTAACAGAATAACTCTTAATAGTCCTTTTACATAGTTACGAACACACACCAGAGGGAGCCATTTGGCACATAATTAGTAAGTACAGATTTTCAGTAAATATTAATATCACAATTTGAAAAGATTAAAGAAAGCTTCCAGTCAAGACTGAATTCACATGTAGAGCATGCTACAATAAAAGGTATTACTCACTTAAAATACAACAGAATTACAGAATCCATAGTTTAAATCTATATCATCATGCTCACTGTCTGAGAAAGTTACATAAATAAAGTACTTAAAATGCAGTAGTGTTTTAAATATTGAGGCAATAATAAGAAAACTTTTATGCTGATGTCTGAATTTGTGAATAATGTTACTATATTCTTCCCGAACAGACAGACAATCAGCTTGAGAACAAGAACCATATTATAACATATTATATTACAATTACAAACTCTTTGACGGGAAGCAGCTGACAGGATATTAAAGGTTGAACAAGTTTTTCCTTGAGAAACCTCATTTATTAATTAATTTAGCTTTAGTATCTTGGACAGTGTTGTGCTGGATTTAACGTCTACCTCAGGAACACTGGGCTCAGAGCAAGAATACACAACGAATTAATGAATTGCAGGCACCACACATTTGCACACTCAATAACACCTAGTGGCAATTTAACACAAACCTACTAGAATATTTGTTTACAATGTAGAGAGACTAGAGTGCCCAGAGTAAACCCATACAAACATGGAGAGAACATACACACTGCATCCCCATAAGGACAGTAACCCAAACTCGTGCTTGAACTGGGTGAGCTGAAAGAGGACAAGGTTACCGGCTACAAAACAGTGACACCCACTTTATAAACAATAATTTGCCTCCATTTCATTCAATTTTCTCAAAGTACTCAATTTAGATTTCCATGTTTAAAATTAAAATATCACTCCTGTTTTTCTGTCTGCTTCCTATCAAACTAATGATACATATTGTGCATCATAATAAATATTCATATTTCATATTAAATATTCATAATTCATGACTTTTCTTACTAGTACACTGCATTGTGGTACTAAAGACTTGTATATATCTCTCCACTGTAAATGTGTATAAGCTCTGAATGACAACAAGCTTGACTTGAGCAAGATTTTACCTTGTCCATACTGGCTTGGTTAAGTCTCATTATAGAGGCATGGGCAAGTCGATCAAAGACCGTTCTCAAAGCCTTCTTGGAGTACAGATCTTGTGGCTTAAACAGCTCCTCTAAGAATTTCTTGTTGAACATTGTGGTGATAATGTCATTCATCACTGTTGCAACAGACAAGTACAAATAAAAACAATATTAAATGCGAATACCTTCATGTAAATAAAGCTGGAATCTAAGCACATAGCATGCCATCTACAAACTAAACAGCAGAAATAATGCATGCTAAGGTGCATTCTCACAGAGATACTTGTACAATTTTTCGGTAAACTTCAAAATGCAATGTTGCTGGGGTACTACAGTGTAATGTAAAATACTATACTGTCTAGTATCTCATGCAATAACTCAAAATATCAAGTTGACATTATTTCTACTCTCATACAACGGATGGTAAATAATATACCATAACAATAAAAGCCTCACTTCTAACCAGCATGGTGTTTTACTTCTTGCAAATGCTACTTTGCTATATAGCCATTAGCAAAGCAAGTGGGCGGCAGAACTATACCTCTTTTTCTGTCCTCCTCTATCCATCCTGCTACAGTGGCTATAAAGATTGCAAAAGGACATATTGAATACTTTTGTGTTTGCTATTGCTGGCTTCATAGTTACCATAGTGACACCACCCACTCATTTTACCACTTCATGTCTGCACCTCCATCCAGACTACTTGACATGTCAAATGCATCATTGTTAAAGAAAAGCTACTTCCAGTTATAAAAGAAGCATTGTTGTAAATGTTGTGGTTTTATAAGTTCTCTTTTTACAACTGTCTGGCAAACCAAACCAAATTCAATATTGTATTTCTCCTCTGTGGTCTTTTGGACAAAGTCTATGGTGAAACACTTATCGTATTTATTGATTAAGGGTAAAATAAGACCAGCCTTAAAGGCACTGTGCATTGGTTTTCTAGGAAAAAGCATTTGGCGGTTGAGAGTTGAGAAGGTTGAGAGTTCAAAGACCTTTTGGCCCTCAACTGCTCAGCTGAATCTTATTAAACAATAAAGTTAATCATACACTAGAAGACTTTTAAAAGACTAAAGTCTGACAGCCTCTCACATCTAAATACAATGTAGTCACAGACTATGATTTTGTAGAGACAGGGGATCTTGCAGGGTCAGAAATTTCAAGACTGCAACTAGATTCTTTTTTAGCCCTTCTTGTGCTCCTGTACCTGCTGTGATGCTCCATGTCCATGCATCTTTCTGCATGAGCCAAGACTGAAACCTTACGTTAACAAGTAAGCACAACTGATTTTATCAGAACTTAGAAATGAAAGACTGAATTAAAGCTGGGGTTGGCAATCCGGAAATCTAAAAAAAAATTATAGTAGCATCTCTTTAGGGCTTGGGCTAAACCATCCCTTACCATTGGAGGCCCTTCCAAAGCCACACAACCCTCTACATGTGCTCTGACTGCAGGTATGTGCATGGTAGGGTCATGCACGAGCAGTGAGACACACAAGTATTTAGTTGGATATTTAATAGCAAACCACAAGGCAGTGATTGTTCAGTGTTTTTACAGGATTACAGTGGCCACAGATGACAGATTTTTTGAGACTTTTTCAGATCTCAGAAGGTATTGATTGCTGTCAGAGTACAAAGCCCATTTCATCTAATATGCTAACTTACATATAATAATAATAATAATAATAATAATAATAATAAAACCCAGATTTAAGACAGAGAACTCCTCATGTAATATTAAAATAAACTCCTCTCTTGAAGCTCTTGTTTTTTTTTGTTGTTGTTGTTGACCATTATTGTGATTTAGGGATGCACTGCTGTCAAACACTTGTGATAAAGCACATCACCACTGTGTCTCTGCTCTTGATGTTTAACGGAAGATTTGTCTAAGAATACTGGAGAAAAAACGGATGTTGAATTTATGATAATATTTGACAAGAGACAGAGAGAGAGAGAGAGACAGAGAGAGACAGAGAGAGAGAGAGAGAGAGAGAGAGAGAGAGAGAGAGAGAGAGAGAGA
>JAOUQZ010000044.1:18601496-18614232 GCA_028564935.1 Neosilurus hyrtlii
AGACAGAGAGAGAGAGACAGAGAGAGAGAGAGACAGAGAGAGACAGAGAGAGAGAGAGAGAGACAGAGAGAGAGAGAGAGACAGAGAGAGAGAGAGGCAGAGAGAGAGAGAGAGAGAGAGAGAGAGAGAGAGAGAGAGAGAACACTGCCATCTGATGCTATTGGTATTTCCACACTCTCCGGGTTAGGCAGCTTTGTTTAGATTCACTTAGCATTCAGAGTCGTTACCTTTCTTAGCTTTGTCGGTTGGAATATTCTGAGCCCGCAGCCGTTGGTCCAAGATGTACAACATTTCCCCGCCGAGATTAATGAACACAAGAGGCAGCGTTCGCATCGACATCTCCTGGAACTTCCTACAAACACGGGGTGCTTAAAAAATACCGCAAACAATGCAATGTTTAACGGTTTATTATTTAATAATAAAGCGCATGAAGAATGAGCGAGCGTCTGTGAGCTGATACTCGGTTGCCAGGTCACAGCAAACAACAACCAATCAGAAATCGTCTTACTGATGTAAGTGGCGCACACGTGCTACGTAGAGGAACAGAGCTAGCCCAGAGAAGATGATAGGTTGGCGCGGGGGGGGGGGGACGGCCAATGTAGAGCTATGTAAAATAATGCTCTACATGTGGTGTAGAAGATAATTCAGTCTTTTGGTTTTGAGAGATATAAAACTGCGAGTGGCACTAAAATGGCGTCAGAGACAGAGACTGGACTGCTGAATGCCTTTTCACAAAGGGGGGGGGGGGGTTCATATAATATTAAAAGGAGGAATGAATCCAGTGCAATAGACAGGTGTCCACAAACTTTAACTAATTGTATACACTGATCAGATATAATAGTAATGACACCACCACTGGCTTGGTCTGCACCTAGGCAGCCCCATAAACACCAATGTTTCCTGCTTCCAACACATCAACATTGTGAACTGACTGTTCACTTCCAGCTTAATACATGCCACGCCTTGGCAGTTGCTACTGTAACGAAATAATTAACAGTTATGCACCGAAGACGAGGTGGCCGATCGGTGAATAGTTGACTTTCAATTTAGTGACATCCACAGAACCTGAGGCCTTGTTGTTTAATTATCTTTAAAAGACTAAATGGGAATAACATTATGTACTGTATATAATGAGCAAAACCCTGGGAAAATGATCAATTATTCTATGCTGTCTCCCCTAATACCATCCAGAACACCTCATATACTAATCACTTGTATCTTATGGACAGTCAAAGCTACCAAGAATATTACTACCATATAGCTACCATATATTTTAGTTAATATTACTTTACTTAGTTCTAAAACTGATACTTTAGTATTTTTTCAAAGTGTTAAAGTAAGCCACACTATTATTCAGTGCAGGCCAAATGGAAAATCGCCATGGTGTATGGTGTCAACTGTGATGACATACTTGTGGCTGACTCATAGTTGCAAATAATTCAGTCATCTTGTAACCAGCACAAGCGTCAGCAGAAAAAGATTCTACACAAAAGAGGTCTACACAGGAGAAGATCATATTGGTCATGTCATTTTTACATTAGTACACCTTTCTGAGGAATAATATAATCATGCCAAGGCACTGTCTATGTACTTGAAGAAATTAAAACACACCCTTCTGTTTGTATCATTGATGGAACTTGAGTGTGAACATCTCTGAGGAAGAATCATCTGTTCTAATCTAGTCTGAGTTAAAGTGTGCCCTGAAGTTTCCTCTAAGGTATGTCTTGTAATGTACTGACTTGCCTTTTGTAAAGACAAAACAAATATATAAAATAGAGGTAGTGATACAATGGCCTGCATTTATGTATAAATTTGTAAATGTGTAAATTGTAACATATTAAACGTCATTCTTCATTGGAAGATCAGACAATATTTAGGATAAATTTATACATGAATGCAGATAATCCTAAAGGGTTCACCTACTTATTATCAATGTATATCTGAGACCTGGTTTGTCTGGGGTGATGAGGTCTACACCATTCAGAGAAAGCTTTAAGTATCCTCTCCAGGTGCAATTATGTATGTGGCTAAATATTTCAATACACCATTAAGTAACTGTATCTGATCAGTCTAGCAAGCTCATGGTATGCGTAAATACTGGAGTTGTGAATGGTGATCAAGAAAAAAATTGCTCCATATAGATTGACTTTCAGATAGTCTTGAATGATCCTCAAAAGTTGTGGGGATCTTCCTAGCACGATTGACTATGCAGTAAACATTTAGTAACGGGCATGTAAAAGAAAAAATAATAATAATTAAACAAACAAACAAAAAAAACTAAAAAACAAACAAATAAATAACTTGATTTATGTGACCATCAATTTGTTAGCTTTCTTTATTTTAGTTAATTTTTTTTCTTGCTAGCCAAGTTGTCTACTGATATCACTCATTTCATGAAAGTATTTAAGCCATCACGCATACCAAAGGTCCATTGTCATTCACTGATATAGAGGAAAGAAGTTATATTAAGCAGTTAAAAATACAATTAACGATAAAGAAGCATCTAAAGAAAACAGTTCCAGAATAAAAAAAATTCTACTTTATATAGTTCTGTAAAAAAAAAACAACAACAAAAGCAACAAAAAACAGCTGCATAGCTGGTATCCATCTGGGCTTTAATATTAAAAAATGTAAGAAGTGAGAAAAAATCAAAGCATTTATGGCAGCCCTCCAGGACTTCACATTCTTGCTTTGGAAGCTGAAAAGTATATGCTGTTCTGAAAAACCTCCATGTGACTAAAAAAATTATAATATTAGGGAAAGCAGAGGGAGGAGCATAGTGGTGGCTCAGTGGTCAAGACTCTGACTTACTAAACAGAAGGTTGGGGATCCAAGCCTCAGTACCCTATGCTGCCATAGTTGGGCACAATCCAGTATCAGCTGACATCAGGTGAATGGCAGGGTACACCCTAAACATATCAATAATCTATTGCAGAGCTCACACAAACAACATTTCACACTCACATTCATATGTGAGGGTTATTTGCAGTAGAGTAGGACTGTGGGAGAAAACCAATGTACCTGGAGGAACCCCACTTATACACAGGGAGAATATTTAAACGCCATCCAGGGAGGCCCCAGTCGTAAGGTTCAAACTTCTTACTGTAAGGTGACAGTGATAACCATGGCATCTTCATTCCGCCCATTAAATACTGAAGTGAAGACAAAAACGAACAAAGCTCCACCAATCTTTGGCTTGTCCATTTGGGGAAATCTATGAAGATTCTACAATTACTTTTTAGCACTTTATTTCAGGAAAGATATTTAGGAACATTATTACCAACAGGTATGTTAGATTTTAGGGTAATTATACTATTATAGGCATTGAGAACCAAAAAAATATTCAGACAAGTATTTTTTAATTTCTTCACCCGCTAAACCATTCCAAATGGTTTGAAGTTCATTCATGCTATGCAAAAGTTAAAAAAATTGTGACACCTTTCAGTTTTTCAGAAAAATTGGTATTTTCATTGTTTTTGTTTATTAGCCATACTTTTACCTCAGTATACTTGTCGGAATGTTGTTTTTTTTTTTTTTTATCACATTACATTCTCTTTCTGTTTTCCACTTCTCATGGTAGATAGTGTGACCTGAACAAAATGACACATTTTTGACATTTTCTACTTCATATAGTTCTGGGAAAAAACAGAACTGAAACACAGAAAAGTACATTTCTCTTAGACATGTGTCCCATCCAGAGGTTACAACAATTTAAATTCTGGTTACCTCCAAAAGAGAAACGTATATTTAAAGATTGTTGTCCTAAAGTCAAAAATAATTTCTCTCTTTAATTACCAGTTACCTCTGTCTCATTCACTGATGTAAAAGCCATTCGCAGCGTTTAAAAACAAGCAAGTCATGATCCCTGTTCATGCTAATATTGGTAGGGAAATAATGACTCAGTCAGATTTGTTTATTTTTCTCTCTTTATTAGATGATTTAAACATTTTAAAACTTTGTCCAATATTATCTGCACAAATTAGAAACCTTTTTGTAAAATTATATTAATGTTTTGTTGAAATATAGATATATTTTGGACAAAACCACAATTTTTCATTCTTTTGGCAGTTTTATTGGCTTTTTGAGGACTGCTACATATTTAGCAGTATCCATTGCATATTGAAGGCATTTTGAATGTATATTTGGGAAATCCATTTGATTTAAAGGAACAAAAAAAGGACAATGCTCTATAGCCTACAGTGATGAGGTTCTCTGCTACAAAGCTACAGTTACAGTGAATGTAGTAAACCTAATTAGGCCTCTCCATTTCTGATACGAATTTCTCTGGCCATTCGACACGTCTCAAATAATCCACAGCAGCAGGTCATGAGGGCGTCATTGCATATTGTACCCTATTAAAAGAGAATAAAGATTTAGAAAAGTTCATTTTATTTATTGGTAATTTCAAAACAACCTCTAATATTTTCTGGGCAGAACATTTTATGTTGTAGGACCACTCACTTGGATGCCATAGGTCAGTCTCATGTGTGTCCTCATAGCGGCCATGCCTCCAGGAAGACATGCTAAGCATGCGTTCTCACCATACTTGTTTGCTGTGTAGCAACTCAGTGCAATTGGACAAATGCAACCAATGGCACCTGAAAAGAATGGCTGTATTTAGAGAACAAAATCGAAATGACTAGTAAAATGTTCAGCAACATTGCTGTGAATGGACCACTATACAAATGGGAAGAGGTAGTTCAGCTCTGTAATAGTGCAGGACAGTTTGCATGTTTACCTCTATCATATGTAGTGTCACTTTTATGTCCACATTTATTTGCATCCAGTTTTTAAAATATAACAAATATAATAAATATAATGCCAGCAGCTGTAGCCTAATGGTTAGAGAAGCGGCTTTGGGACCAAAAGGTCACTGGTTCGATTTCCAAACCAGCAGGAAAAATGTGTGGCAATGCACCTTCCCTTTCTCCACCTTCGTGACTGAAGTGTCCTTAAGCAATGCACCTAACCCCAACTGCTCTCCGAGTGCCCCCAGTGTGTGTGGCAGCCCACTGCTCCGAGTGTGTATGCTCACTTTGGTTTGGCTAAATGCAGATGCAATAATGTCCTTTGTGGGACTTATACACTGTATGTATGTATGTATGTATGTATGTATGTATAAATAAATAAACAAACAAAAGGGCTTTTTAAAAAATTACTAAATAAATAAAAATTGCAATTATACCAGTCTATTATTTTAATTATTGTGTACATATTAAGCAATCGTTGAATAAAATCAAGCGTGGTATGGAGAGTTATTTGGATCGAGGAGGTTTTATCTGCCAAAGTCAAAAGCTGAGTCAAATAGCAGCCTCCAAGATCTGAATAATTCTTCATACAATTCAAAAGGTGAATTCTGTAATTGTTTTTTATTCATTCAAAAATATTTTCAATTGCTCAACTTATTCACTGTCAATGATGGCTAAGTCAGCTTGAATACCAATAATTATTTGGTGGCTTTCCACCAGTCAGAAATGAGAAAGTATCTATAATTAATAATAATTAACAAATACAATTATTTGATTATGTGCTGCTCATCCCAAGCCAACACAACTGATAGTGATGATAGATCATTCGTTATAACACGTTTTTGAAGGCCAGATGATGAAGTCTGGGTTATCAGTAGTGTGAGTACTCACAGACAAGCAGGTCATTACAGCAGGAACAGAGACCAGTACTCCACTCTCCTGTCTGCACATTGGTGCCATAGGAAGCTGCACCTGGCTGATGAGTAATGACTGGATTTGACATGTCGATGAATTGGCGAGCTGTACAAGTATGTGAAAAGTTTCCATTTGTATTGTAAATCATAACAGATCAAAGGAAACATTAGCTGTATGAAGTAGTGGTGGATGAAACACTCGCAAAGCATACATGTTAAGCAGAACTAAGGTAATTGAATGCTGTTAAAGTGAAACTCCAAATTACAGAGACTTACAACAAAATTACCTAAAAAATATAAAGTAAATGCTGTACCATTCCAGTTTGGGGAAAGATTACATGTAACACATGACTAAATATCTGTAGTTTATATTGAAGAATTTAAAGTAATACCTTAAATTTATAAAATGTAAAAAGCCAGTACTGTTGAGGTCAATAGCATTTACTCATTCATACCTTATGTTTTATGAACTGTTAATGGAGACAATTAAGCATGTTAAAATGTAACTTGAACTACCTGAATATTACACATACAAAAATCATATCCACCATCTAACTTACTGGTTAGAGTATACAATATATTTATTGGCTTGTTTTAGAAAGGTGTGAAAACCATTTTTTTGGTTATATAAAAGTAATGTTAAATTGCCTGTTAAATTCAAATCTGAAATTTAACCTTTCATTTAGCATCTGTTAACTGTACATTAAATACATAATAACTAAGGCATAAACAAACACAACACAGTAGCATAAATAAGAAAATGTAAAACATTTTGGGTAAAAAAACAGCATCAAAGATGAAGTGAAGGCACTTACTTCGTCTGCTAGTCCTGAGCCTTTCGATCTAAATCTTTGTACACAAAAGGAAGTTGTGACACCACCACGCCTGCAATGTTTCCGAAGCTCTCTACAAACCTCATAGTGGCTTGATACTAAGAGAACATCGTAATCACCCAGAGCACGAGAAAATGTGACCAAACTCATGATTAAACAATAAACTCGTACTCTGACCTCAGTTAAGGAACACACTGATGCCACACATTTGACTGCCATTCACTTCTTATAATAAGGAAAACTTAAACAAATAAACCAATAAATAACTGAGCACAGCCAAGCTGTACAATTTAACCACAACCACAAATGCATCAAGTTGCAGCTGCCTTTTTATCTTTGCCTCAACCTTTCATTAGTCAGTCTGATAGTCTGATGTACTTCAGATTACAATATTTAAAAAAAGTCTGAAGTAATACAGTGTAGCAGAAAGATGAAACAGCACAAAACAATTTATTTAATAATAGTGACAGATGGACAATATTTACTTCACACCTTTATCATACACAAAGAACACATCGGTTTTAGTAAAACATTTAAAATGATGTTTAAATCTTCACTATACATTTCTCTGACAGTTTTACTTATGTTCATGTTGTATGATACTACTATATGTTATGGTGGATTTTATTAAACTGGAGTCCCCTCGGTTTCTGTAGAGTTCAAGCTTGCGTTCCTAACACTTTTCTGAGCAACAGCTTTATGTATCTTCTCTGCTTTTTGTTTCTGGACCTCTTTGTAGACCTAAGATGGACACAGAAAAAGGCATAGATATAGAAACAAAAAATATAATGAATGTGATTGAAGAGACTGGAGCAAATGACTAGTTTTGCAACTTTTAAGAGTTAGCCGAACCAGAGGTTACACTCATGAATTCCTGTTACCTTGATGCAGAGGGCTTTTTTAGCCAGCCAGCGCCGGGTTGCCCGTCTGTAGTACTCTGGAGGGAAGGTGTACGTGATCCCCAGCTCTGTGCAGACCTTCTCAAAAGCATCATACCGTGACCGTCTCAAATATTTTAGCAATTTCTTCCTGCGATCAATGCTCATCAGCATCCACCTCTTGTTAGCTTTGTCCTGATACAAAATCGAAAAACAGAGAAATAAGATATGGGTATGTGGTAGCTAAAATATTGGATACCATTCATTTTAAAATATCAATATAATACTACAATAATGAGATGTGCAGTGGTGTAGTGATTAGCATGTCTGCCTCGCAACAAGGTCCTGGATTTGAGTCCCAGGCTTGGTGAGGGCATTTCTGTAAGGAGACTGCATGTTCCCCCGTGCTTGTGTAGATTTCCTCTGGGTACTCTGCTTTCCTCCCACAGCCCAAATACATGCACAGTAGGCTAACTGTCTGTTACAAATTTCCACTAGGTGTTTGTGTGCGTGTGCCTTGGCTTCATTCAAAGTTGACCGAGATAGGCTTCAGCCTCCCAGCGTCCATAAAAGGAATAAGTGGTTCGGCAAATTATGGAATACTACAATAATCTCAATTCATGTGTACAGCCAAAGTTTCATACCCATCTGATCCTGTTTTAATATCCATAAGGTTATTGACTGTTCTTTTTTCTGTTTTCCCTATGATTATGGATAGCAAAGATGTGTGGGTAGCTTCTTATTTATACCCATATAAGCTCTTAAAGACTAAAAGCAAATTTTCAAACCAAGCAATTTCTCAAGAATAATAAGTAGTTTGGGTGTATTTTGAAGAATTTGAGACTAAACTCTACCACTATTTCTGTGTAATGTTCATTGTACACTATGTTTCTGCTAATTCTTTTGAAAGGTGTCCATAATTTTGGAGTTGACTATTTCACATCCACATTGATGTGAACTGTTTTCTCTGTTCAGCATGTACACAGGATATCCTGTTTCTCGCTGAGGCTGCAATCAAGGTAGAGGATGAAGTGCTCTCACAACTTTAATGAAGAAAAGAAGAAATACTGCACTTGTTCTCTGACACTTACCTTGGGGTGCTTCTGCAAATGCTCTTGAAAGTTGCGTATATGTGCCGTCAACAAGGCCACTATAACGCAAGCAAGGAAAGTCCATTACAGTGACATCAAGTCAGGAAATTCTACTGAAACATCAGTCTGAGACAAGTCTATTGCTCTGCTTATGTTATTGGGACCAAAAATTAAACCTACCCTTAACCTCCGTTGAGCTTCGATCATTTTCATGCCTTTGGACCTTTGCAATCAGCTGTTTCTCTTTCAGGCGGAGTCTTTCACTCTGGATGTAGACAGTGTTTTACATTTCAATCAGGTTTTATATGTAATGCTTTAAGGAAAGAAAAATGTGGAACCATGCAAACCATATTCCATACAGTATATGTTTAAAAAAAAAATAATAATAAATAAAAAATGAAACAGGATATAGAAATCAATATATCATACATGACTTGCAAGCTCCAGTGAGAGAAGCTTCTTCACCACGTCATCAACCCTGAAATCATATGATAAAGCAGAATGTGTGTAAGATACTGAAGGGAAACATTTGGAGCTTAAGTTGAGACACATAAAGGAAGTGCAATTCTTTCAGCCTGTTCAGACAAATTGTATCACATTTAAAACATTTATTCTGATATATTCAAAATGAGGTGACAGTGGTGCAGTAGTGAGCACTGTCATTTCGCAGCAAGAAGATTCTAGATGGATATTTAAAGAGATTTATTCTTATATATTCGTATATTTTGTGATGCAACTTGTGTCCCTTGTCGAGTAAGAATATTTACCCAATCCTAAATTGCTCAAACATCCTGGCTGTTCCATCACACATCTTTGGGATTTTTAAGTTTTTTGCAATGATTATTGCTATGCTGGTGTCAAAACCTTTAAGCATATATTAAGTTTGAGATTTTTTTCCCCTCATGGCTCCAGTGGTGCTCACTAATATTTTAATTATTCGTGTACATTTGTCCATAGACTGATTGCACAGCCCTATTATTTAATATTTAACTATTATGAACATTGTTTCTCTGGCCATATATAGTAGCTTTATTCATACTATATAGCTGTTTTTTTGTGAAGTATTTGATCAATTCTCCTTAAATTGCGCAAACTGTCATGAGGTCATGCCACAAAGAATCTTGTTTTTTAATGAAAACTAAAAACAAAAGATTTTTATATTTAAAATAACAAGTTTTGTATTAGCACTAAGATGTTCATGTATAATTTCTCCTCTACTTCTCCTCTAATGATGAACACTTTTGAAACACAAACTAGCATGAGGCCATTCATTCTTTCACAAAAACTGCTTACTCCTACTTTGGTTGGCAGAAGGCTGCAGCCTATCTCAGCCGACTCTGGGTAAAGGCGAGGTACACCCTGAACAGCTCGCCATTCCATCGCTGGGCCAACACACACACAACCATTCACACACCCACACCTAGGGGCAATTTGGAACAGACAAATATGGTTTATGTTCATGTCTTTAGATTATGGGAGTAAACAAGTGTACCTGGAGGAAGCCCACGCAAGCACGGAAAGAACATGCAAACTCCACACAGAAACACCCTCATCGAGCACAGGATTCAAACCCAGGACCTTCTTGCTGTGAGGTGGACATGCTAACCATTATACGACCATGCCTCCCCAGCACTAAGCCAGACAAATGTAAATAGGAAACCTACGTGTCAGCCAGTGGGACAGCAGCATATTCAAGTTTCAGCAGTGATGATGGCAGGTCTTGGAGTTGACTTGGAAATTCTGTATTTAGATGGAAAAAATTCATTATCTACTGCACAAATCTTCGCATAAAATATTTTGAATCATTTGCAACATTGTAAGATTAAAAAAAAAAAAAATCTGGTTTGGTATACAGCTTTAGAACATCACTGTCAAATACAGTCTCTGACTTTTTTCATTCATCATTTTTATTTTTTCCATTTAATTAATGTTTGGTGAAAATTGTATTGCCACAAATTGATTAACCACAGCTCATTTCTGTGTAATGAGTCAACAGAGGTGCTCAAGAAAAAGGCAATACACAGTGAAAGCTTCTCCATATTTATTTTAGGGTATGTGGGGACAATCATCTCCACCGAACCTAAACACAATCCCTATAACTGTGGTGGTGAAGAAAACAGGGTAGATTTCAGATAACAGTTTGTAAGGAGAATCTAAAAATATGGTTTGTGCATGATAAAGATGCCATAAGTAGATTGCTGCAAGAAATTATTAACTATTTCTTGATATAACTCAAGATTGTTTAAAAGCCTGTATGTAAACTTTATAGCTGGTTTTGCTGTGGGTAAAAGGTCAAACAACCGGCTGAAACTGAAAAAAAACACTTCATAACTGTGTAGTTATTTATTTATATTCACAGTCCACAGGTTAGTGCATCAAGCCCTTTTCCTGTTAAACAGAAATGAAAAGAGCAGCCAAATACGACGAGGCCAAAACCAATTTGCATCAAATGTTGTTTTTGAATGCTAATTAAATCTGTGAGCAAAAGAAGGATAACCTGTTGTGATATATACTGTGCTTCTTAATGAAAATTTAATCAACAATCAATTGCAGTTTGAAGAGCAATGAAGACAAACTGTCACAGTGTTCTTACCTTTCACTACTAATCAGATATCCCTGAAGTACTTCTAAGTACTCACCCATTTAAGTCCTCTTAAGGAAGGCTAGAAAAAACTCTCCCATTCTTGGGCTTAATCTTCTTCATAAATTTACGGGATCCCAAAATCTTTTACCATTTAAAAGTAAAAATGTACATCTTGGGGTTTTCTACATAGTAGCCTGGCTCAGAATTTCAGTACCTTTACATGACCTTACCTGGCTTTTTTTGTATTGTTTGGGCATACTGTCTCATTGGCTGGCTTGGGAGCGTTTCTTTACCTGAAACAAATACAAACAGCTTAAATATTAATATGCCAGGCTTCACAAGTGAGAGGAAAAGAAAAAATGATGATGCCTATGTTTTTCAATTCATGACTTTGTTCTCTTAGAAGTCATATTTCATTCAGCAACTGTGTTGAAATGCCAAGCAAACTAGGCCAACATTGAGTCAACTAAGCTAAAAAAGTAAAGAAAAAATACTTGATTAAAACCAAAACTAACACCAAAGTCTCAGCAATAGCACTAAAGGAAAATAGCTAAGAAATGGGGGGTGGGGTGGGGGGGGGGTCTGGTGGAAGTGACTTGGTAGCCCACATCCTTTCCACACACCCACTTGTGAGTGTTTTCATATCACCACAGTCTAGCTTGTTTAAAAGTCAAATAACTGAGCATACAAACAGCATTTTCTTCTGGAACTATGCACAACGTTATATTTTGTTGAACTATGCATCAGATATTGGAAAATAAAAAATCAAACAAAACAAAAAACCTTTAACAGTAATTGTTTCACTTTCATTATAATATTGATGCTAAAATTGGGGCAACTCCACCACTCCTCCCATGCTGAGATCAATAGGTCAGCCACCATAATAGTCAGCCAAGACCTACTTAAGCTGGATTTTTGGATATGGATACAAAACAGTCTAGTATCTACACTCTAGCTGAGTGCCCGTCCGTGTACATTTGCACCCCCTCCCCCCAACAAATAAACAAACAAATCAATCAAAATGTTAAAATCGTAAATTCCCACATTTATCCAAAATGTTATCACTTTTAATTAAAAGGCAATTTTCTGGATTTATTTTTTTCAGTTCATAAATTTATTTAAATAATGTAATTTTTTTATGCATAAATGACTTAAACTTCCATTTACTGGTACTAAGAGAGGCAGCCATGTTCCAGCATGACAATACCCCTAAACACACAAAAAAAGCAAAGTTCAGGAAAACACATTCTCCCAAGCTTGGAGTGGAAGAGCTCCTGGTACCTGATGTGGTTTTTCTGCTGTTATCACCCATTTATTTTAAGGTCTGATGTGCTGTGCACTCTGAGATGCTTTTCTTCTAACCACAATTGTAAAGAATGCTTATTTGAGTTTCTAAGCAGAGCACCACTGGCATAGAATATGGCTTGGATGGTCGTCTCATGTCCTGCCTGGTATCTGTATATGCCCACCAAAGGAAATCTAATCAGGCTGCCACAATGCTGAGTTGATGCTGATTGAATATTATTTAACGCTTGCATAATGATGGGCAGCAATTATCTATCTATCTATATATCTATATATATATATACACACACACACACACACACATATATACACTCACTGGCCACTTTATTAGGTACACCTGTCCAACTGCTCATTAACACTTAATTTCTAATCAGCCAATCACA
>JAOUQZ010000044.1:18614332-18636219 GCA_028564935.1 Neosilurus hyrtlii
GAATACATATGCACATGCCAATTTTCAGATTTTTATTCTTAAAAATTATTTTTATATATATTTTTCTAATTTCACTTCAACTTAGACTATTTTGTGCAGATCAATCACATAAAATTCAGACTAAAAGAACATTTATTTACAGTCTGTAAAGTAGTAAAATAGGTAAAAAGCCAAGGGGGGGGGTGAATACTTTTGCAAAGCACTGTATGGTCAAATTATTGTTAAATTTCAGTGCACTTTCTGGTTACAAATTTTGGGCCCAAGGGGTGGGCGCATGTTAAGTGAAAATGCATTTAACAAAAGCACATATTAACAAGATACTATTGTACTGATCTATTTTTCTTCTTTTTTTTGCACTGTACAGCATACAGCGGAAAACAGACAAAAGCCTGAAAAGGCATTTTTCACCCTCACAATTAAGTAATATGAAAACAATAGTAACTTGAGTCATGTTCTTTATGTTGTTCCTTTGCCACACTATTCCTGAAGCTGTGACAACAAGAGTTTAAAAAATGCTTTAGTTATTTTTTATTGCATTTGTGAAGTGTTGTAAGTGAAGAACTCATGACAGAAAGCATTTACTTGGATTTATTGCTGGACTTCCAAAGGTAAGGAATGCATGATTTTCAATATTCTTCACTGTGCAGCCCCCCCCCTCCTTCTATAAGCTTTAATCAAATAGTTGAAAAAGAAAAAAAACTCATTACTTTTGTAGCGCGATCAAAACAATGTGATGTCATATTTACCAATGCCCCCATACCTTCCACACAGAATGTTTTTATTTTTTCACACCATTCAGTGTAAACTCTCAGGACGTCACCGACATAATTTAAAAAATAACAGGTAATGTTGTTTTGGTTATATTTGGTGTTATCTGAAGCCTTTGGTCCTTTCTGTTATTTTGAGATAGATCAAGTAAAACTTTCTCACTGACATTCTCCCAGTGGGGCAGTGGTGGTCTTGTGGTAGGGTGCTGAATTACTGATCCCAAGATCAGGGGTTCAGGCCCCACTATCAGTGGGTTGTCACCACTGTCCCCCCAGTGCAGCTAACTGGGTTATCAAATGCCGGCCATGTCTCTCACTGTCTGTGGTGAGAGGCATGTAAAAGAACCATTGGTGATTTTCGTCAAGAGTAGGCTGCATTTCTGTCAGTGTGTTTCTGCCCTGCAATTGCCTGGCGAGCTGTCCATGGTGTATTCTGCCCTCGTCCCGAGTCGGCTTAGATGGGTGCCAGCCTCCCTGCGACCCTAATTAGGATTAAGCGGTTTAGAAAATGAATGAATGATGAATGACATTCTACCAGCTAGCTGAGTAAAGATTAAGCCGATTCTTAATCGGAAGTCTACCATTTATGGGACAGAATACTGCCACATGCTCTAAGTCACACCCCAGCCTTCAAATAAATGGACCACACCAGACTTCCTAATACAGGAAATTGAATACTATTATAAAAATAAAACACTGCTTGCCTAGTTAGAGCTTATGCATCAGTTTCACGATGACTGAATACTTAAACTTTAACTAAACTTTAGGTGAATAAGAAAAACATGATACTCAGTAAATTTTTGTTTGTGTTAAATTTCGATGTGGGTTGTGTTCATCATGCAGTTGTACTCTTACGTGTTGCACTACAGACATTAAGTTTTGTTTCAAAGTGTTCAATAAAATATCTACTTGTTTTGAGCATCCTGTAGTGGCAAAAAAGGGTACTGTATCCATAAGCGTAGGCTTGCTAGAATCCCTGATTACGGGCTGTCAATTTGATGGATTTTTACAAAGATGAAAAAACTAAATCTTGATGGATTTTTGCAGTTATTCTTTAGATGGCATAGTAAACTCTTTCCCATATTTATCTGCACTTCATAATAGTTATTAGACTTAAGACAAAATGTAGAAATCCTGCTGAAGTTTTTTCTCAACCTTACTGTGCTGTCAAAATCAGTTGGGGCCAGTGGTGTAGTGTTTGGGGTGCCAGGTTCATGATCGTGAGGTCATGGGTTCAAATCCCTATTAGACCCTTATTGTGACAAGACAGCAAGTGTGTCTCTGTCCACACAGCAGTATAAAAGGGTACCAGTATAAAATACTGGGAAGGTAACATGTGATGACTAACGTCGAAACCCAGGAGGAGCCTCCCAGAGGCTTCACGCTTCAGAAACTGAAGAAAGTTCTGGCTCAGATGAGCCACTAGGTGAGGGTGTCAAAATCACTGATTAATATGCTCTACTGTTTTTTGTTGTCTGAGTAAAATATTCATTTGAACTATAACATTGTGACCAAATTTTGTGGAAATTATTGGCTCAGATGATGTGATCTGACCTGCCAGCATGTAGTGATACCAGATTATGTACATACTGAAATATTCTGTCAGCTGCTCCGATCTGGAATGTCCTCAGGGTGTGTATTTGATTATTCCGGCACCTTACACTATCATAAAATCTTGTTTAATGACTATATTTCTCTTTGTTTTTGAATGAACTTTCCAACAATGTCTAATTTGGAGTAACAGGACGTAACCAAGTTACTTGTATTTTTCTAGACCAACAAAACAGGTCAGAAACCAAGTCTTCTTAGCTACAGTAATTAGACATTAAATTGAACATATCATGGGGGCAGGAGTGGCCTATTGGTTAGAGAAGCCAGTTCTGGAACTAAAGGTTGCTGGTTCAATTCCCGAACCAGCAGGAAAAAGTGGCGGCTGCAAAGGGGGCGGTGAGCTACACCTTCCCTTCTTCCACCTTCATGGCTGAAGTGCCCTTGAGCAAGGCAACTAACCCCCAGCTGCTCTCCGAACACCTCAATGGGACAAATATATGCAAACACATATGCATCTGCATATATTATATGTGTCTATACGTGTACAAATAGATGTGTGTGTATATATGTGCATGCAGGTATATGCACATATAAATTAGTCTAGTTACCTTAGTTGTCTTTTGTTTACTTTTTCTTTTCTTTTTTAACAATTGTTGCTAAACAGAGAGCTGCTAAACTGATTTTCATTGTTAATGCAACTGCTGACTATAAAGATAAAGATGTCTTTATCTTTAAGTTACTAACGTTAAGAGCACCGACAGTTCAACCTGTACACTAAAATTTGATAAAAGCCGACTCTGAAAGTTCCTCAATCACTTTAAAAACAGTTGTTCCAAAATTCAAGTAATGTTTCCATATTAAACGCATCAGCACGTCCATTCGGTTTGTTTGTTCCCAAACGGTCCCAGGGTGCACTGCGGCAAATCCAAAATGGCGGTAACGTGAAACACCATTCCAGAGATGTTAAACATAAATTAATCAGCATGTAAACTAGGTAGCTAGCTGTTCTGGTAACTACATTAAATCTACAACATGATGCAAAATATTATTTGACATAACAAGGATAAATATGGACATACTTTTATCTGAACTGGTCGCCATCCAGGTGAAGTGAACACAGTGCTGTCCCCTGGAGTGACCGTGATGCCACGCCGCTAATGGAACACTGCCACGTTTCAAACCTGCCAGTACATTCCATGTTTGTACAGCCGTCACTGTTGACTTCACGCTGTGTTTTAAAAACATTGTCGTTGTAGATGTCTATAATATTGTCAGCAACAGTCCAAACGTGTATCCACCCCTTCAATGAACAGAAGCAGCCATCTTCTCCAACTCCTTTTCTTCTTCTACGTCTTGAGCGGTCACGTGACTCCACTAAGCTCTTTACCGCCACCGTTTGTACCGAGGACTAAAGGTTATCTCACATTTAAGCAACCACGGCCGAATGTACAAGCGAATTTTAGTTAGAATTTTAGGGTAATTCAATATATTTTCAGAGGTAGCTGGTTGAATTTGAGGTAAATGGTCAGTTTTTGCGGTCTTGAAAAAGATTTGGACCTACTCAAAGTGTGTTTTTTTGCTGCTCAAGACTGGCTCGAATGCAAGCGAACAGTTTCGGAAGCAGTTTGGTCATTTTTGCTTGTTTTTGAAAGCATGTCATGCGAATCCGCCCCTTTTGTCAAATAAAAACCCCATGAAATTATGCACGAGATTCAGATCCATCTTTTCAGGTGTTTATTTAGCCTTTAGGAGAAGAAAAGCATACAAGCAATCAACAGAATAAACTGTTCTGAGAGAAAAACCTCGGACCGAGTCTACCAGCTTGCACTGGCTTATATACAGTGCCCGTTCCACTCTGATTGGTCTGTCATCCTCTAGCTCTTGACTATGAATGGTCCCTCATGACCTTATATCTCAACATGTCTCAACAAGTCTCGATATGTCTCAACATGTTCCGACTGACAAAATGTCTGACCTTGAAGCATAGGTTCGACACCCCTTCCCCCAATCGCTTAGGACTGTCATATTGTTTCTTTTCAAGGTCTGACATTGTGTTCCAATGTTCTGTGTTCAAGGCCAGATGAGCAGTACTCGTACTAAGTGGTATGGCACGAAAATAAAACAATAAAATAATTTTACACTCACTTGAATAAACACCTCTTACAATAGTCACATAAATCATCAAAGAATTAAATAGTGCAGTAAATCATACAATTGCTCTTCTATAGGTGTAATCATTAACACTTTAAATATATATTTTGTTAGAGATGACCCCATTGGACAGTTCTCCATTTCAGGATTACAAATGTCTTTAAATAAAGGAAATATTATCACTCATTCCAGAGATATTACATTTTCTGTATTCATATTCATAATCATTTTGATACCCTTAATAATCAATAATTAATTCGAGTACATGATAGGGAAGTCCAGCAATTTGCATAAGATTTATGGAGGACCAAATATATGACATTATGACATTTCAGATCAGCAGGCCATAGGCCTTCCATAATTTATGGGTCCAAAACACACAGCACCCCCAATGGTGCTTGATACACTGATTTCCTCCACTTCAACGTCACGTGAATCTGCCCTTTTCTACAAAGAAAAATCAGCGAAAAAGATGCATAGGTCATGCGAATCTGACCCTTCTATAAAGAGGCGGCCGGTGGGAGTCCAGTGCCTATTTACGCTTTCGTTTAAAAAAAAAAAAAATTTTAATCTGCATATTTCCTAAATGCAATGTGCCTCTAGCCATCTCACACACGTATTATTAAAATAGATGTTATTTTTAAATATAAATGGTTGTTCTGGTCTCATGCTGCTTTTCACAATACACAGAGGAACACGCATCTCAGATCTGTTCCATTTGTGCTATGATCTGAATCTTTGGGATGTATTACAGGGGGCATATGGGAAATTTAAATAGGCTATGCAGTAATCTTTTGATGTATTTTTTTATTTACTTTTCCTGGAATAACTAGTCCAACTTGGATTTCCCATGTAATCTCTCCTCTGATATAATACAGGATTTTCCCCAGTCAGCACGAGTTGGAAAGCTGTTCTAGTTTTCTGTTGGAAATCTAGTCTGATGCACATCCAAAATAAATAATAAATCTCCAGGTTTAATTAATAAAAACCTCTAACAGGTAATTATGCTCCGATCTGACATGGAATGTACGCATCGTAGAGGAAGGCGCAGGCTTTTTCATGCAGTTCCGCGCTCTACTATCTCACACACATGTCAAACCAATAGTGCAGGCTAAAATATCGTCTGTCCCACAAGCTAAAACTGAGCAGCTCGTGCTAGAACACACACCTAATTCAACTGGACCCACTGGACTTCTGGATGGATCAATATTGCTTACATGTGAGTAGACCCAAATCATCTCATTCAGTTCACATTTTGAAACGATTAATCCTAATTAGGTTCACTGGCTAAGCTGGCTCTAGCAACACTGCGTGAAGGTTCACTCTCAACAGCTCACCAGACCATTGCTGGCCAACACATACACAACCATTCACACTCACATCCACACCTAGAAGCAATTCAAAACACCAAATCGAACAGCCAGTTAACCTAAAGTGCTTTGGACTGTGGGACTGTTGGAACTGGAATACCCGGAGGAAACCCATGCAAACATGGGGAGAAAATGTAAACTCCCCACAGAAACGCCTGAGCCAGGGACTCGAACCCAGGACTGCCTTGCTGTGAGGCAAATGTGCTGACCGCCGTGCTGCCCCATGGCCTAGATAATTTGATATATAGTCTGCAGTCATTTATGCAGAGGTTCCTATCATGCACAGGCTATTTTTTCCTCTGCTTTGCTGCAAGTCATTAAGACTAGGGTTGGGAATCTCTATGGTAAGCCATTTTTACATTCAACCACTAGATATGTGATGCAGATTTTTTTAATTTACTTTTCCTGGAATAACTAGTTCAAATTGGATTTCCTACATAGTCTCTCATCTGATATAATACGGGATTTTCCCTTATTAGCGCGAGTTGGAAAGCTGCTCTAGTCTGTTATGCACATCAAAATAAATAATAAATTCCCAGGTTTAATTATTCAAAACCTCTAACAGGTAATTATGCTCCAGTCTGACATGGAATGAACGCATCATAGAGGAACATGCAGGTTTTTTTCATGCAGCTCCCTGCTTCATTATCTCACACACATGTCTGTGTTTTAGCTTCAAACCAATAGTGCAGGCTGAAATAGTGGCTGTCCCATAAACCAAAGATGAGCAACTCATACTGGAATACTCAACTAATTCAACCCTGCAGATACCCATAATTCAGTTCTGTCTATTCAAATTGAGCACTGCAAATATCCACAATGTCATTCTACTGAGGAGAAATGACATCAAATTTGCCATTCATATGTATTGAGCTTTAAATTTCAGATTTCAGATTAAAATTTCAAAATTGTGTTTTTGATATCTAAATCAAATGCAACAGAATCATTACAAGGAAAAACTCTTATTCAGATATTTACATTTGGCAGACGCTCTCATCCAAAGTGACCCTGAAATTATCATTTTTATACAGCTGAGCAATTCAAGGTTAAGGGCCTTGCTCAAGGGCCCAACAGTGGTGACAGTGGGGATTGAACCGCTGACCTTCGGATCAGTAACCCACCACCTTAACTGATTAAGCCACCATTGCCCCAGATATCTGCAGTCCAGCTGTCTGGTCCATTATTTATTAGTCAATTACTTTCAATTATTTAAAAGGAAAACAATTGCAGATACCCAAAATGTAATCTTGAATATCCAGAATACATTGTGACTAGTAAAAATGTTTTTCCAGATAGCCACCATTTGTATTATGACTGCAATTTCAGATATCTACAATTAGAATTATGATTAGTGACAGTGTTATTGAAGAGATCCAAACAAAATAAAAATAAATGTGTATCTGTTGACAGGTAGATAAGACACAGCTTTATTAGTCAATTACTTTCAATTTCAGATTATTTAAAAGGAAAACAATTGCAGATACCCATAATGTAATCTTGAATATCCAGAATACATTCTAGATTTTTTTAATATCTTAGTTTTGATGAGTAAAATCAAATAGATATCTTAAAACACAGTTTCTTCTAGTTAAAATGGGATTTTAAATATCTTGAATTACCAGTGACTGGAAAGGATACAATTTTGTCTAGGAGAAATAATATTATAGATATTTAAAATGTAATAACTGATAGAGTAGGGTTTGATTAAATGTTAAAATGGTTTGCCAGAGTCATCTATTTCTATCGTTTAGTCCTTGACCTTGCTGGGAAATATCATGAGGTAAAAGTGCACCCAGATTGAAGCCCTTTATTGTCTACCACAACCCTTCAAATTAGAACTTGTACAGAGAAGTCATATGGGTTGTATGAGTCAGGCTAGGATGGTTGAGGGAGTGATATACTTGAAAAATAGACAACTTGTGGTTTATTTTTTTTATTTATTGAGCAAGAGAGGCATCTATGACTGCTCAAAGAACATTTTAAACTGTTGTCAGGGTCAACAAACAGAAAATATGATCACGATAAAAAAAATACAAAAAATGAGAAATGTTAAATAAAGACTTATTCAAACCCTGTAAAAATTAACTTTATCAAGGGAGACAATTCCATTAAGGCTCCATAATATTTAAGCTTCTGTATGTCAAGGATGACCAAATATTTATCTAAGGGGATTAGATTAGACTTCATATACATAATTTAGCTGGTAGCAGGTCAGACCATGCTAGAGTTTTTATCAGGGTAGTATATTGAAGAATATTAAATAGTGAATGTTAGCTGTTTTCTCACAGTTTGCTGCCACCTTTAGTTGAGGGGAAAAATGCATTACACCTACATTATAAAACAGTAGCAGCAAACTATCTCTGGTGCACTCTGAGTTACAGTATCTAAGCCTCAAATATTTTACCCCCTATTATTTTTACTGTGACTATGAAGGAACAGATCTGCATTCTGAGAATAAAATAATAAAGTATAATGCAACAATTAAATATTAGTGGTAAACATCCAGTATCAAAAATTTCTAGTCTTTGTAGCATTAATTATGAGAAAACAAAAAACAGCACCAATTCCTCCAGTATATAAAAACATTCAGTAATTTTATATAATTTGCATAAAAATGGATATTGATTCCATAATTACAGATGGCATATCCCAAATGTAGGTCCTAGTACAGAGCATTGATGAGCACCTTATTTTACTTTTATATATTCAGAAAAAAACATTTACACTTAAAATCAAAACATTTAATCACGCAGACTACAGTGTCAAATGCATGGAAATTGATACAGTGGTGTGCTATTGTTTAGCAGTTATGACTTTATGGTTATTGATTTCTGATGGTATATGAATTATCAATTAAAGTCCTTGTTTACTTGCTAAGGTAATTTTATTCCACCCTGACTGAAAAACTGAGGAAGAAAATTTGTATATACTACATGGGAATAGCACAATCTGATTTGTTCGCTATCCAGAGGGTAATATAGATATTATTCCGAGTGGATAATGCTTGACTGAAAATGGTGGAAAGTCTAATTGTGATGGTTACTGATTATGAAATAATAAAATTTCAACTGAACATGTCTAAACCAGAACAAAATAAAGAAAACCACGCAATGTGGCTTTTGCATTTTAAAGTTTAAAAAACACTTTATTTCAACTTAGAATGAGTTTGTTAAAATATCAGTGACCAGGAATTGTGACAAATGGTACACTAAGTACATTTCTGTCCAAATTTAAATGTTTTCAAATGCTGTTTACTTTAGAGTGGTTTACACGGCAAGACATATTTTGAACAGAAATACTAGATATGGAAAAGGAAGAGTTAAACAAGTTTTTTATTTTAACCTTTGTGTGAAGAGATGAACCATTTTCTATTGAAGGTAGTCCAGAATTCACTGAAGCCAATAAGGCACTAAACGTATTTTTAAAAGCATTAAAGTGAAATGAAAGGCAAGCCTTTCAAACTCTCCTGTTACACATGGACATATGTATATTTTCATTATCAGTTGGTTTTTACCTGCATTTAGCAGTTGAAATTTGCTATTCATTAGCCAATTTACAAAGAACTGCTGTTTCAACTGCAAGAATCACAAGAATAGGACATAAAAATAAAAAGCAATAATAACAGTATACATATATTAAACTGACAAAACAGATACTATTCAGATACAGAACTAGTGAACTTCTGAATAATATAAAACTCTTAAGTCCAAACTACAACAAACAACTATTTTTTTCACCTTATATGTGGACTGGAGGCATCATGAAAACTGTTGGGAAATTGCTAAAAACTATTTAAAACTATGTAAAATCCATGTCACCAGTGAATATCTTGAATAGACTCTTAATTTCTGGTGACTCCTTCAAAAAACTGCACATTCAATTTTAAGATTAAGTTATGTCTATATTTTTCAAGTTATTTGTTAGCTCAAGAAAACAGTACATTCCTCTGCTCAGCTTGCACTATGAAATTTGATATACATACATGCATGCAGAGCTCATCTGCCACTGTAAAAAATGTAAAAATAAATACAATCAAATAAAATAGTGCACATTTTATGTTCCCATGTAGTATATACTGAAACACTTTGTCCCCTCAGACTCAGTGGATGTCACTGAATTTAATAATCCCTTCGACATCTACCTTGGCTTTGGTGAATGATAGTTTATTAACCATGCACCATATTATGGTTGTGTATGAATGCACACATTCAGTTTAAGCCTTACTGTTACTAGTAATCTCCAATGACCTAAGCATAGGGAAATCGACCCAGAGGGAAGTTTTTTCTTCTTCAGTAGATAAATTGTTGTGAAAAGTTGAAAAGTGATGCACATCAGGAAGATTTACCTGGTTGGTCACTTTCTCATATGGACGAGGACTAGAAGGTTCCTCTTCCCCCAGTAAGGGTTGTGTTGACTCTGACCGCAAGTAAACTGGTGGAGAAATAGGCTGGCGTCGATATGGCCCAGCAAAGACAACTGTAGCATAAGGCACAGACTCACTCTGCTGCTCTGAGGCAAAGGTTTCAGAATCATGCGATGAATCATTGTGGCCTGCATCAACACTTTTTGCATTATATGGCCAGTTGTCATTCTTGACATTCTCTTCTCCTTTTGACAACTGTTTCTCAGGCAGACTCAGAAGACTAACGTGGGAAAGATATACCAGCACAGGATCCCTGACTTCTTTAAAGGGTGACATGCACTTCAAAGGAAAAAAGTGTCACAAATCATTATCTACATTAAAGATATATTGAATAACATTTATGTATTAATAATATTAAAATTAAAAATATACACAAGTAAAGAATAAAACACAAGATATGAAGTTATAGGAAAATAGTCACAGGGGATCTGATGGGTGATTATTCCTCTTATACCATAGCAGTTTGGCATATAACACAATTTTAAATAATAATGACAAAGGACACTTTTTACCTCTTTATTGTGCATGTTATGGAACGTGTACAACACAAACTAATTCCTCTTTTTAAGATTTTGCTGTAGCAAAAATCTTTCTAATTGTGATTAAGTGTTGATAGCAGGGGCTTCTTCCATAAATTTGAAGCACATTTCTGTGGTATAAGAGGATTAAATGGTTTGAAGCATCTTGATATAGAATCATTGTTAGATAATTATTTAAATTTTATATATTTTTTAAAATACTACATTAGAATCACATAATATTAAAACTAATAATATCTCAACATACCACATCAGTAGATCATGCAATGATTTTCATATGCTGTCACATAAAATTATTTGAGATGTATTATTTAGGTGGTTTTGTAGTATTTTTTGAATTGCAACATTCACACCTTGTTCATTCATTCACTAATCCTTCTAAGGTCATGGGAAGGCTGGAGCCTATCTGACTCTGAGTTAAGTCAGGGTACCCCCTGAACAGCTCACCAGTTTATCACAGGGCCAGCATCCAACCATTCATACGTCTAGGGGCAATTTGGAACAGCCAATTAGCCTAATGTGTGCATGTCTTTGGACTATAAGGGGAATCCAAAGTATGGTAAACATTCAGACTCCACACAGAAACAGCCTCTCCGAGCCAGAAACTCAGACCCAGGACCTTACTGCTGTGAGGCAGACATGCTTACCACGACACCATCATGTCTCCCCAATTTTAAGTTTTAATGGAATAATTGCTTCGCCTTGCTGTTATATGCAAAAACAAAATGGACATACTTCCAGAGAATCAGCAGTTGTCCATTTTTTAATATTGCTGTTGGCAGGATCTGGAATCACTGGCCACACATACTTCTTCATCCTTTAAAGAACAAACAATTGAATATCTGAAGTAGGCATCCATTTTATATAACAAAATAAGTAATATGCTTTATGCAAAAACTCACCACTTCTGTTTGCTTAAACAGGTAAACACTCCAAAGAAGAAAAGGGTCAGTCCAACACAGGCTGGAATGACAACCAGAACTATCTCAAATGCATCTAAAAACAAAACAAAAGCAAAACATAAATTTATAAAGAGCCTTATTATTATCATCATCATGTTATAAATTATTCTCTACAAGATTCTGTAATGCATACCAATGGATGCAGTTGTCACTGTGATAGTGGACCCATTCACACTGCCCCCATGTGTGCTAGTCATGAGGAAGAGTTCATAGATGGTGCGAGGATAGAGCTCTTTAAGGACTACATGTCTGTTTGTGCTGTCAGTGTCCATAACTACATGAAAAGACAAATGTGAATTATAGTGAAAATTTTTATTAAGCAAACAGCAACTGCATAGCAATTTTGTATAGCATACCTCCTGTATTGTTTTTCTCATCCCTGTAGAAAATTCTATAGCTAGTAATGATTCCATTTCTCTGCTCCAACGGGATTTCATCCCAGGAAAGTTCAACAAAAGAAGGTGTGATCTTTCCAATATCCAATTTTGGAGACATAGTGGGGGCTGTGAACAACATGAATGACAACCATTATAATAATAATAATCTTATTATTATTATTATTATTATTATTATTATTATTATTATCATCATCATTATTATTATTATTATTATTGTTATTATTATTGTTATTATTATTATTATTATTAGTAGTAGTAGTAGTAGTAGTAGTAGTAGTAGTAGTAGAAGTAGTAGTAATATCAGACAGATTTGTGTTATGCATAAGCTCATGGAAAGACCACTAGAGGGAAGTCTTGTATTGTTATGAAGGTTTTTTATTCCTCTCATAATTTTTCCCTCCCAAATCACAAATGTCAGGTGAAAATTAACCTTTTTCTTTTGTGTATGCCACAATACTGTTGGATTGACCAATACCACGCACATATTTTGGATACACTAAAACTTCATAAGGCATGTAAGGCTCAAGACCTAAAATAGAAAGAAATGTACAGTTCATTTTAGTATTCATATTAAGCAAACATTCATTGAGATTAAGATAAAACACAAATATGATGCTTTAAATTATTATTGTACCTGATAGTACAAAGCTGGTCTGGTTTCTGTCCACAATTTCAAAAGAGATATGAGACTGATTCTTCCCACACAGTGTTTTCCATTCCAGCACATATGCACTGGCTGAGATATTTGGGCTTTTCCATTTAACCAACAAAGTATGTTCAGATTGTGAAAAGATTTTCAGGAAAGGGACAGGATCCATTTCTGAATCACATACAAAATCAGCATTTATAATTAATACAAATGAAAAGCTCGGTTATAAAAAATGGCATACATAATTATGATATGATTGCTAGTTTGACAAAGAACGCTGTCGCTACCTCTTTGTCTGTACACTGGCACTTCAGTAGGGTTGGATTTCCCCACTTTATTGATAGCTGTCAAGTAGACCTTCCTGATCTTTGCATGAATCTGGAAAGAACAGTGTTGCTGATCTGTGATGCACACAGTTTCTTTCTTTCTTGTGAATTCTCCCATAAGTGATACAGAGTATGACACATTCATGCTGTTGGCACGGAACTGCAGGGATGGCTGAGAGAGAGCAAAGTGTGACACAAACATCAGCCAAATTGCCAAAGAGTAATGGTATTATACAGTATAGTCCAACTTTACATGGTTGTTTATATAATTTATTAATAACACAATCCCGTCACTGACATAGGAGATCACTGTAACTGCTAAAAACCTATATGCAAGTTGCTAAAAATCGATGAGTACAGAGAGATCTAGTCTCTTTTAGCCAATCTCTCACAATTTGTGAGGTGTTGTATTTCTTGAGTTCTCACCTTCCAGAACAGCTGTGCTGTCTGATTCCTGCTTTTGGGTCTTTGTAGCTTTAGCCATGTTTCTAGTCGGCCAGTGGGAGCTGAAAAGAGACCAGTCGATTCAGCACATCAAGTTATTTATCACAGTTATTTGCACTGGTGATTAAGTCAAGCTTTTTGAGATACTGTAACATAGGCAATTCCGATTGCTTCATATACTCAATCTAAATAATTCACAGTTAGAAAGATTTGTGCGAACTTTATAAGCCCAAAGAAGGAGATATTATCATGGGAATTTCTGGATAGATAATAAGACTAGCTTTCGTTTTTTTTTTCTTTCATAAAACAGAGCCTTTACCTGAACTGATGCTTTAAAAACATATAAAATGCTTCTACTGGATATTTTTTCAGCAAATTACAAAGTTTTGCAAATATTTGGTCCAAATAAATCTCTTGAAATTCAAGTATTATAAAATTCCTATAAAAATCATGAGAAAATTCAGGTTGTCAAATATAATCCAATCGCAAAATACATGTATTTACAGCACTTTACTGCAAAATACATGATACTATTATGATCACAATAAGAATTTATTAACATAAATTAATTAAATCGTAGCTAGTAGTTATACTGTTGATGTAATGCAGAAATTTTATTTCATTATTTTGAAAGCTCTACAGCTTTTTTTTTTGCAAGTGGCTCAAAATGTTGCCCAGTATTGAATGGAGGCGACAGAGAGTTAGAGCACCTCATGCGGAGCCAAACCTCTGTCCCTAAGTAAATGTCACCAGCACTAATATGTGAAAATTTTCATGAGTTTTCACACACGGGAGTCACTTCAAAACTTGTCAGGAAGAAATAATATGTATATAGAAATTAATTATATTTCCACTTCAGTGCTCAGGTCCTAATAATAATAGAACAACGATATAGAATAGAGTGTGAGTAGACAAGTTAGATTACACCCAACTGCTGATACATTGTACTTTCTGGTCTGGATTTAAACAAAATTTCATCAAGTCCACACCTGATATAATTGTTAGGCTAATTACATTAGCAAATGTTATTGTCAGTTAGCTGTATGATTAGTCATTTACAGGGTATTAAAAACAAGTGATAGTAGAGATAAAATTTAATTCTATTAAAAATACCTTTCATCGGTGTAGTAGACACTGTTGTATTGCTCCACTCACTCCATGGGCTGCTGCTCTGATACCTTACCCTCATCTGCGATTCATAGCTCATTCCATGAAGCAGACCACACACCTTAACTTTGTTATCAGGTCTACGAGTAAACTGTTAAAAAATAATTAAGTTAACACATCAAGTAAAAATATTTTAAAAATATATTTTTAATTAAAAGAGATGAGTTGATTTTAAGTTGTCCCATCTAATTTCCAAGTTTTACTTTAAAATATGAGTTTTTAGAGTATAACCTAGAGTCTATTAGTAAAAATTAATTAATTAAATAATGAATTTGTTGGCGCTGGAAATACTGGTCCAAAGTGAGGAATAATTGTTGTGTAGAATCAGTGGAGATGTTTAAAAAATTACAGTGTGAAAATAGTTGCTAAGAGCTAGAGCAAAAATACATAACCTGCTCTTTGTTGAAAGCCTTGCTATTCACAGGTTTAAATTTGATCTCGATATGTAAGGTCTTTCTTATCCACTTCTGAATAAATGACAGACTCCATTTGTATTCAAGGCATCCAAATGTTTGTGTTCCAACCCCTTGAATTATTGGAGCATCCAGCTTAGCTATGAAGAAAACACATGAAATACAAAGTTCTGAAGTATGTTTACAATAAATGAAATCACTTGAAACATTTAACACTATGCTAGTTAGCTAGGCCTGTTAGTGCTAGATTCTGTTCTAATGTAGATAGAGATCTCCTTGTAATCTGTTTATAACTGTTCTATTCTCTGTTCTTCTATCCTTTTGTATAATGTACAGAAATTTCTTACCTGTATTCATAGGATCCAACACTAGTGAGTTAGAGGTGGCCTGGCCAAGGGTATTCATTGCTACCACATAAACTTGCACTTCATGAAAAAAAGTGAAACCTTCACGTGGAACCCTGTAGAAATGATGCTCAGGTGGTACAACAAAAGTGAACCTTTTTAATGGATTTGATGCATCTCTAAATAAAACAAACATAGGTCATTCATCACTACTGTTTAAACATATTAGTATAATTTATCTTATAATCAAGGGCAGTGTTAGGAATAAGAATTGGTTAATACATACAGATACCTGATTTCTGTGAACAGAGTGTAGTTTGTTGGAATGTTTGAATTTTTTTCATCAGGGTCCCATGAACACACCAGAGTAGCAGGTTCATTTAAATTTAATAGGCAGGTCAAGTTCTGTGGAGTGGGTGGAGGATCTTTAAAAAGAAAGAAGATTATAAACAGAAATGAAAGACATGTTTATAATAAGAAAGTATGCAATACAATAATCTATAATAAGAAAAAGTGTAATTTTTCTTATCAGCTTATTAAAAAGTTTAAGTACACACAAGCAACCCCTTTTAATGAAAATAAATTACTTATCTGTATCTGTCTGAAAAAAAATCTTGCTAGCAAATTTTGTTTCATATAAGGACCATAGGCCTATATGTATTAAAAATAAATAAATAAATAAAATAAAATAAAAAGAATGAAACCAGAAGTTTTTTCTGTTATTTATATCGAGTTGTGTACACTAGTTGTGTACACTTATTTCTACATTAAATGTTTACATTCCTGCATCTAAAAGGGTTAATGAATAGCCATAGATGTCACCTGAGTTACCATTTTTAGCACAATATAATTGTGTAGGATCTTGGCTTAGATGTCTCAGACAGCAGTGAAAGGTGTCAGTACTGATACAGTAAAATATTTGAATACTAACAATGAAAAATGCATAGCAAATAATGATGTTATGTACATGTATTTGTAAACATATAGCCTACCTTAACATACAGTAATCATGTTTACAATGCATAACAAAAAAGAAAGAAAGAAAACAAACATAAAAAAAATTATCCACTGTCAATCATTTGACATTCAGTGATTCATCGTATTTCCGTAATATAAGCTATCATCAAAACTCACAGAGTAGTGAATATACTGGGTTTTATTATTTTTTTCTGATGTTCCGGGCATTTTGAGTAGTGCCAATTGACACACATTGTTACATTTGTGACATTGACCTCCTTTTGGTGACAAGACAACTGGATAGTCCACTGGCACTTGAAAAAGAAGCATATATGTGTGATGATATGTGGGTGAGTCTCTAATTTAAACCATTGCTGACTAACTTAACAAAAAAAACAAAACAAAAAAAACATTACTACTGTGACATCTCTCCCCAATCTAATGTAAAAAGTATAATGTATAATTAGCAACAAAAGGCCTTACACACTGCTCTGAGCTCCACACCGCCTACCAAGCTGCAGATATCGTGTAAGCAGATAAAACATTCCAGCACAGCTTGCACATCAGTGAAGTTGGATATGAGAATTTCATATACATTCTTCTGACTTCCTTTAGTACTGGGGATAAAATGACCATTTTTCCTCCACGTAATGAGAAAATCTTGGGTTTTTGTTAGTGAACACTCGTCTGTGATGTAACAGGAAGCGGTGACTGCTGAGCCAAAAGGAACCAACGTTGAGGAACTGTTTACCTCAGCACAAGGTGATGCTCTAACACCTTTAGGGAAAACATATATAAGACACATATAAAAAATTTTCCCCAAATACAGAGAAAGCATTATCATTGATGGCTTGAAGCATCCATAATAAATGGATACATAGATATGAAAGTGGATATCATGCTATGACAATAGAATTAGCTACTGTTTCCACTCCAAGCCTTATGAAACACAGTATTGCAATCAATCTTCTCAACAACATTAGGCTATTTCAAAATACATGATGATGAAATGTGGCACAGCATTGCTTGTAAAAGTATCTTGAATTTTTCCAAGCTGTTTACTGACACATACATTAATGATTAAGGTAAACACACAGGGAGAAAAAAGACATAATACACCTTTCCTCCAAAACAAAAGGATAGATATTTCAATCAATCAATCTACTTTTTTTGTTTCCCAAATCTCTCAAATCTGTGAGTGGCCTTCATTATTTGAAAGCACAGACTACAAAGTGTTGAGGGGTTCTGATTTGGTGGCCATTGGATCTCATCTCTGTTTATGCAGGTGATGTTGTCCTTTTGGCTTCATCAAGCAGGGACTTCCAGCTTTCACTGGAACGATTCGCAGCTAAGTGTGAAGTGACCAGGATGAGAATCAGCACCTCCAAATCTGAGGCCATGGTTCTCAGCCGGAAAAGAGTGGAATGCATCCTCTGGGTCTGGAATGAGGTCCTGCTCCAAGTGGAGGAGTTCAAGTATCTTGGGATCTTGTTCACGAGTGAGTGAAGGATGGAGCGGGAGATTGACAGGCAGATCGGTGCAGCCTCTGCTGTAAAGTGGAGCTTGTACTGGTTTGTCGTGGTGACGAGGGAGCTGAGCCGGAAGGCAAAGCTCTCAATTTACCAGTTGATTTACATTCCTGCCCTCACCTATGGTCACGAGCTTTGGGCAGTGACCGAAAGAACAAGATCCCGAATACAAGTGGCTGAAATGAGCTTCCTTCGCAGGGTGGCAGGGCTCTCCCTTAGATAAATGGTGTAAAAAGATTCAAATGATCATTGTCTAATAGAGAAAGATTTCGCATGAAGGCTTTTCCACACTATTCAATTTAATTCAATTCTTTATTATCATTGTTGAAACAATGAGATAAGTTCAGCATTGCTTCAAAAACAACCTTGCATAGGTAACTTCGAATCTATAAAAAAAAACTGTTCTCTTACTTTCTGTGAGTGAATACAGAATAGTCCAAAGCACAGCATGTACCAGGGTCCAGTGCAGAGCCATTATCGAAAGAATCTGTAAGACACCCAAAATGAATTACTCTGTCATTCAACACTGTTCCCAACATTACCTTCACTGGTTCACTTCTAAGATTTAAATCCCCCATAAAACTGACCCACCTGTCTGCAAAGTGACACATTATCAGATTAAAAAAGAAAAGTTGCTAGTTCAAGCTCAGGAAGATTATTATTATTTTCCTTTGTTTAATGAAAACACAATATGAAATACTGAAATTATTATCTACCTAAAACCTGACAATAAATAAATAAAAAAAATGCACATACACAACATCGACCACGTTTCTCAGGACAGGAAGAAAACGTGTAAATAGGATTCCTCTGCTACCATTTCTGTTAGTTAAAGCAATAAACAAAAAGAAACAGAGAAGGAGAGTACACAGTTAGACTAAATGGCTGAAAATTCCTCCTTTTTCCACTTTTCTCATCTGTGTGCATCTTCTTCTATATCTACTGTTTTGTGGTGTACCGTTAGCTCTATCCTGTGTCACAGGGGCCAACTGGAACAGGAAATGTCAACTTGTTGTGCAACATTCTCCGACCCTCTCTCGCACAATGCTGCATTTTCTCTTTCCACCATAAGAGCTTTAGCCATAGACCTTATAAATTTGTGTGATTTATCTTAATGTATTATAAAATAGCAAAATGTAATAGCAGATGTGCATGACTCCAATAAGTGGTGTATTAAATAATTGTAAAAAAATCAACCACATCTGATAAAACAACCAAAAAATATACATATAGTAATTTTATTATTATTTTTTTAAAACCCCAGCAAGGTAAAAATAGGGCACTCCCACTCACATAACCCCTATAGTAGATAGAGAATTCTTCCTTCTTTGGTTGTGTTTGCATGCATGTAGGAATTTTAGAAAGATGTGACTATTGAAGTTACACTCAATTCTTTTCTTATCACTGACTCCCATAAAGGCCTTCAATTCTCAGCACTCCCCTTACAGCGAATTCACCAATTGCATAGGCTAATTGCTTCTGGCTTCTAAATGTGTTTTTCAGCCATCTGAGGAGAAAGCAGTTATATTATTTGTAGCAATTTTATATATTTTTTTATGAGTGCCTGGCATCTTGCTCCAGCACAATGATTTAATGTGCTTGTGAACACAAATGAGACTGCCAATTTCTCATTTTCCATTAAAAACCTTAGTGTTGCTTATAATTTTTTTTCTCTCTCTCAATTTTCCTTCACAGATTTATTAATAACGTGAATAGGGCAAAACATAACAAATGACTTACATATAGCTGTAGTATTTTAGCATCTCTGTTGCCACAAAGTACTCTTTTTGTTTCATGGAAATAACAAGAAGTGCACTCAGAAAATATGTATTTTTTTTTTCGTTGTATCTGTCTGATTTTAAATTGTGTTTTAGGTACAGCCTCCTTTGCTCTTCGCTCAAACACAGTGGAAGTAATCTGTTATCTGTTACCCTTGTTTCTGGCCCAAATGTCTTAGAACAGTGTGTACCTGATTAAGAAATAATCTTGCAGGAAACACAATCCATTTATAACCCGTCATTTCTTTTCTTCTATTTTCTTTTCTTTTCTTTTCTTTTCATTTCTTTTCTTTGTTAACAATAAACAGACATAAATAATTTTGCAATCTAATGTTTCACCGTGAAACTGAAAAAGAAGATGATGAAAATGAATGAAAAGAAGAACTATCTCAAAAACCAAATCTCTTTCACATCCTCCTTAGTAACTAATATGCAGTATGTTTTATATACCCAGTTTTTATATATATATATATATATATATATATATATATATATATATATATATATATATATATATATATATATATATATAAATTACAATCATATATTTAAAAATACTGTCTAATATGTCAGTATATGTAAGAACTAAGCAAAACAAACAAAAAACAATACCAGCATTAAAAAATAATGTAGTTGTCATGAAAAAAATAGATGTTCCAAAGTAAATCACCAAATTTTGACATGAAAATACTGAGACAGAGCCACATATTAAAATAAAAACTAATACGTACACAGTAGAAAGTACTCTATGTACTGATCTTAATTTGTTGTAAAATGCCATATGTGGTGTGTTGACAAACAAAATTGAAAAGTATTTATGGCTAGAGCTATCTTACATACCTCATAAACCTTTATTTGAATTAGGTCTAAAGACCCGAATATAACCCAAAGACATTGTTTTAAAACTAGGCATACATGAAGACAGATAAACAAAAGTAATCACAGATTACTGTCACACTCACCACATAAAACAGCTAGGCCTTGGGGCTTTTATAGTCCCTAAGAGCATACAGATGATATCAAACTAATTTGATTGCACTTTGTAACCTCAGCTTGTGGCAGGCAAGTATAGCTGAATGGTTTTACATTTATCAAGCAAGATCACATGATTTCAGAAAAAAAAGAGAACCAAGCCTCAGAGTAAGTTTAAATGGCACACAGCGATTGAAAAACATTTCATAATAACAGGCTAATAATGACAGACAAACAGTGTCTATACATAAATGTGTAGGGAAAACAGGGAGCTATTTTTGTTTTTAATCAAATTTTGAGCTTTTTGAGTCTGTTGCTTATTTAGTTCACCTAATTTTATGGTTGGCTTTGAAATTAATATTTATATTGTCAATAATTATATTGTTGCATTACACTAGTCCCTGTTACGTAGTCACTGTATTTTATTTGCCATTCTTCAGAGAAGGTTTAATAAAATTCATAGTAGAATAAAAAAAAAAAAACTACATAAATAACACACACTCGTCACACTTTGGCTTGGTCTGTAAAGATTTATTTTCTTTTATTTTTTATAGACTCAAATATTAACTGAGTTTCCTGTTTGCTAATGAATAGGAATTTAATAGTGGAGCTTCCAAGTGGAGCACCACAGTCATGAAATATAGCTCGGATGGATGTCCCATGCCAGCAGGGTGGTGTAGTGGTTAGCATATCTTCCTCACAGCAATGACATTTCTGTGTGGAGTTTGCATGTTCATGTTATTATTATTAATATGGCAAAATCAAGCTGGAATGGATTTATGAGATTTTGGGCAGTGAATATATGTTTTATCCATCACTAAATGGCCCCATTTAATGCATTGCACCTATTTGATTCAAGCATTATCCACTCAGAATAATGATTCATAATCCCGAGATATCAGACCAATCAGATTGCGCTGTTCTTGTGTAGTATTTTCAGCTTCATAATATATTTTTTAATCACTTACCAGGCATGTTAAATAAACATGAAATACAGTGTTTTCTCTTGGAAATAAAATGGAATAGGCCATAATGTTTTTCTGAAACCATTTGCTTATTCCTGTACACGAATGTCAGTGACTCCTGCATTGTTCACGATGAAATTAGGAAAAATCGCATTTCATTTCTCTTGAAATTGTATGCCGTC
>JAOUQZ010000044.1:18656109-18670665 GCA_028564935.1 Neosilurus hyrtlii
ACACACACACACACACACACACACACACACACACACACACACACACACACACACACTCTCTCTCTCTCTCTCTCTTTTTTGCCTGTGTGGACACACACAACTTACTTTGTTCACTATTTATTGCACTACCTCAACCCTGTTATTATTATATCACACTGCTATGTTTATATTTATGTATATGCCTATATTCTATTCACACTACCTCAACTGCTGCTACTCTGTACATCATTTAATTTTTTTATTCCATCTCATCTTTTTCTTTCGGTGCTAAGTGTCTTAATCTTCTATGACTTTTTCTTTTTGTATTGTTTTTGCACTGTATTGTCTTTGCACTGTTTGCACCTAGCTGCACATTTTGCACTTTATGTGGCTAGAACAAATACCTTGGTTGTAGCTCTTTTTAAAAATTTTTTTTTTCTTCCGAATTTGTTCTTATTGTTGTATGTTTATGTAGCACCAGGTCCTGTAGAAACATTGTTTCATTTCATTATGTGCTGCGTCAGCTATATGTCGTTGAAATAACAAGAAAGCTTACGTCAGTGTAAATTCTCAATCTTCCAGGTCATGGTAATCCTAAAAATCTTGAGTCGTGGCAATTGGACTTCTTTTTGTGGTTTTTGAAGACGTCTTGCTTTTAATCAAAAAAGCGGTGTCAGTTACATATATTGTATATATAGTATCATATATTGGAGTGAAATCTTTGGGGAAGGAGATCCAGAGCTGTCTTGTAAGTGCTTGAAAGGTCAAATCTCAAACCGCCCTCTTGGTTTAATGTTGGTTTTTCCTTCTTCACGTAGATGGCTTCTTTTACTCCTCTTTCAAACCATCTCTCTTCCCTGTCCAGAATCTGTACATTGCTGTCATCAAATGAGTGTCCCTTGTCCTTGAAATGTAAGTGGACCACTGAGTCCTGACCTGAAGAGGTGGCTCTCCTGTGTTGCGCCATCCGTTTGTGCAGTTGCTGTTTAGTTTCTCCTATGTACAGGTCTGAGCACTCCTTGCTGCACTGGACTGCATACACAACGCTGCTCAGCTTCACTTTGGAAATTTTGTCCTTGGGGTGAAGCAGTTTTTCTCTGAGGGTGGTGTTGGGTTTTAAATTTACTGGAATGTCATTCCTGCCACATAAGGAATGACATTTTTGGCCCTGTTCTTCTCCTCTCTGTTGGATGCCATGTTGTTATTTCTGGATTTCTTTGCTGATTTGACAAAAGCTTAGTCTGGATATCTGCAGGTTCGCAGAGCTTTCTTAATGTGTTTTTGTTCTTCATTTTCCTCCGTCTTGGTGGGAATCGTTTCTGCCTGGTGATGCAGATTTATGATGACAAACAGTTTGTGTTCCAGTGGGTGGTGTGAATCAAAAAGCAGGTACTGGTTAGTGTGTGTTGGTTTCCTTTAGACTTCAATGCTGAGATTTCCATCCTCCTCCATGTGCACAGCACAGTAGGAAGAAGGTAACTTGTTCTTGCGAGCATCTTCTCTGGTGAACTTGATGTTGCTGTCTACTGAGTTAATGTGCTCGGTGAAGTCCTCCACTTCCTGGGTTTGGATTTTCACCCATGTGTCATCCACAAATCTAAAGAAATGGTTCAGTGTTGTTCCCTTGTAGGAATTGAGGGCTCTGCTTTCCAATTCCTTCATGTAGAGGTTCGTAACAATGGGTGATTCTGGAGAACCCATGGCACATCCATGTTTTTGTTTGTTCCAAGGCTCTACTCACTGCAAGCTGTTTCCAATCTTCCCCTCTCATCTCCTACTCTCAGAAACAACGGGCCTACTACTATCTCTCCTCCAACAAAGTTTTGCCTAACTTATTGTTAATCACTACATTTCCTGACAAACTTATAATAAATTGGTAAACAAATTTCAAAAACCAACCAAAAATCATAAGTCTAGTGTCCAGGAGAAGAAATATGAGAAAGACCAGACAAGGTCAGTGGTTGTTCCTGTTATGCCGTACCTAGGAATTGAGGGCATCTCATTACTACTGGAAAATGATTTGGTGGGTGTCAGGTGTTGCCAGAGAGTCGATGCCAAACCCAAAGCCTACGAAACAATCCCATCGTCAAAAGACGACATCTTTAAAGAAGAGAATCCAAAAGCGTTCCCTTCTTGTCCTTATAATAAATTGCTATACCAACTTCCTTTGCCTGACCTGGTTTGTTCCAAACACTTCTGGAACTCAAGCAAGTCTATCACAATAGCAAATCAATAATAAAAATGTAAGTGGAAAATAAGCAAAAGTCAGGCAACTAGAAAAGAACCTAAACTAGGCAAAGACTGTAATCATGAAACCAGAAAGCAATAAATAATTTGTTCAAAAAACTTTTAAAAATCAGGTAAGTGGTTGGTAACATCAGGTATGAAATCAATGTGTGAACTTTACACTCAGTGAGTGGAAATGAGTGTCTTTATATTGTGTGCATATGTGTGTGTGAGATAGTGTTCAAATATTGTGATCAGTAATTAGATGAACATGAATGTGCATGATGGAAGTTTGAGTCTATGGTGGCCATGATTAAAGGCCATGTGGTCTTATGAGATGTGGAATTTGAAGCTGAAAATGGCATAAACATTATAAAACAATGTAAATCTTATTGTAATATAACAAGAAAGCATTAGTCTAAATAGATTGGAATGCAAAAAGTGAGTAGATAATAAAGAATACCAAAATATATAAAATTTTCTTTGGTCAAAAACAGTAAAAGAGTGGGAAAAAAAAATAAGTGGGTAAACTATGAGGCTGTGCAGCAGTGTATATTAAACAGTGCGTAGCGGCAGGGGATGTGTGTGTTCCCCATCCCACAGGGAAATTTTAGAAAATTTCAGTGCTGTAGATGTTATTTAGTGACCATTTGTAGCATGTAATATAACATATATAGTGTAGAAACTGTACACCAACTTTAGCCTACATTATAGTTGCTGTCATATACAGGTGAAACTCTGTTTCTCTAAAATTTGAATATCGTGCAAAAGTTCATTTATTTCAGTAATTCAACTTAAAAGGTGAAACTATTATATTATATAGACTCATTACATGCAAAGTGAAATATTTTCTTTATAGTTTAATAGTTTGCTGGCCAATCCAGCACAGTAAACCCATGTCATTGAACCAGGTTTTGGTACTTTTTGCAGTGTGGGCAGATGTCAAGTCCTGCTGGAAAATGAAGTCAGCATATCTATAAAGCTTCTCTGCTAAAGGAAGCATGAAGTGCTCTAAAATGACCTGGTGGATAGCTGCATTGACTTATATAAAGGTATGTGCTTAATAAAGCACAGTGGATCAACACCAGCAGATGATATGGCTCCCCAAATCTACACAGACTGTGGAAACTTCCTCCAGACTCTGGGACCTTGGTTTCCAAATGAGATGCTCTCATCAGAAAAAAGGACTGTGGTCCACTGTGCTTTATTAAGTCCAGAGTCAATGCTGCCGTCAGTAACGGAGAGTTATATATAAAATTTCTTTCACTTGTAAAAAATGCACATTGACAAACGATCACACCAGGTAAAATAAGTGCGTACACGCTACATGCTGTCTAAAACAAGTGAGTATACGACATATACTCGCGTGTACGCCCTACTACAGCCCTGGTTATAAAGTATACTGTTTGGATAAAAATATTTGGACACCTGAATATCACAACCATATTTAAGTCTTCTCCAAACTGTTGCCACAAAGTTTGAAAAACAAAATTAATCTTTCAAAAGTATGACTTTATGTAGCTTTTAGATTTCTCTTCATTGAATCGAAAGGCTTCTTAACTTGTTCAAGCATATCAATGCCCTTAAAGACATAATCAGTCAAGGATGAAGTATAACAACCTAAGCCTGCACAAAACCCTGAGCTCAAGTCACTGACCATCTTTGGGATGAAATAGCAAACTGACTATTCTCCAGTCCTCCTCATCTGATATAAATGCCAACCTCACTAATGCCTTGTGGCTGAATGGGCAAATCTTCACCGCAACAATCCAAAACATAGAAAAAAAAACCCTATTACAAACCTTATTACAAATTTTAAATTTATTATAACAGCAAAGTGTAGACTAAATTTGGAATCAGATATTGCATAATTGTCAAAAACTGTAGGTCATATGTATGTCAGTATTATGAGAATGTTCATACTAGAGCAGCAGAAGTCTTGCAAGTCCTTGATATATTTTTTCTACAGTACTGTATTTTACAGCATTATAGCTTACATATATTGTGACACTATCTGGTTCAATAATGCATATGAGATTAAGAGACAGTTTATTCTATGTAACTGTGGTTTCAAAAATAGCTTGTTGGGCAAACATTAAAAGGGGAAATATAAAAACTGAAGAAACACTGCAGAGAAATGAGATGTCAAAAGTGTTAGTTCATGCCAGTAAAAAATTCCCCAAAAAGATCTATATCTAAAGTAATTACATATATTTAGTAGAATGTTCCACTCAGGGAAAGGTCTTTAAAATAGACCAGCTAATAAATTTATAATGCTTATATTTTTGTAATCCTGGGGATGAAATATTATTGTGGAAACCTCTGATTGGAACTGATTTTAAATGTATCTTCTCTTATTAGCATTTAAATTTTCTCTCTGTATACTAAAAATCCCTAATGAACTGCAGAATTTCTCCCTTTCATTCATTAAATGATTGGCCACAATGCTAGGTTTTTATGTGGCTATTTTGAGAAATGATGTTGAGGTCTACTGTGTGAAGAAAACCAAAAATATTTGTTTGACCTTGGTATGTGGAAAGTGGTATGGATATTTTATGAATGACACTGAAACAACACACAGTGCCACAGGAGGAAATCCAAACATATAATAAGTCATATTAAATAAGTAGAGGAGCACATAGATATATGGAGCATACATGTTTTGATAACTTGTTCATTTACCAAATAATTTTCAGTCTAGGGCAGGTTGCCATGAAAATCCCGCTTTCAATTTACAAGCATTTTTATTAAATGTTTATTTTAACAATTTATTTACATGAGAAATGTATTTCAGAACTGCCAAAATAAGCATTATTCAGTCACTGATTTCACTTCCTTTTTTGCAAAAAGTTTTTCTTTTTCCACCAAAGAGAGTACTGAGTCATAAAACTTTGACCATAAAAGGACAGGACAGCTGAGTGTTGTAATGGAAAAAGGTCCCAAGCAGTCACAAACAATCTCAACTAACACTTCAATCTTACTGAAATCTTTTTAAATTTTTTCCTCCCATGGTACTCTCCATATGTCACTCTGCATTTAAATTAGTAAATGGTTTGGGCTCCTCTCACAGGCTGCCCAGTCATCAGTTGGAAAGCTGTGACACTGACTTGTTTGGCACACAGTAGCGAGGAATCAATTCAGGAATCAATTCCAGCATCTAGTCATCCTCTGTGTGGCACATAAGAAGAAATAAGCTATTTCATGTTCATCAAAAATTCATGCCATTTGTGAAGTTTTCATATCAAAAACCCTTACAGTTTTAAAAACGCTCTATCCGCACCTCATTAGCATATTATGCACTCATCCAGGCTGCCCACCCTTAGTCCAAGCACTGGGGTTTTATGAGTCTGTAATTAATAACATTGTCAGATGCATGAAGCCACTAAAGGGTATCTACAGCTAAGTATGAAATATAGTTCATTAAAAATTCTGCCAGGAAAATTCAATATCAAAAGAAACCAACTCCTGTTACGCTAAGTCAGATAGGGATCATAATTAAAGTAGAAATCATATTAGTGGGGTTTTTAGAAGTGCTGTTGCTGTCACACTTGGGGGCACTACAGCACAGAATTGTTGCTATAAATATGAGTAGTAAGGGTTTGGGGGTGGCAGCGGGGTGGGAGGTGGTGTTAGTATATTGAGCTATATTGTGACTATATGGCATTAGGATACAGTGCTATATTGTGAGGCTTTTAATGTATGTGGTTAATGTAGTGAATTTGATTACTGGAAGTAATAAATCATGTTTAGTTGACTAAGCTCTCTGTAAGTCTCACACTAGCTACAAACTGCAGTAAAATCCATCAGGAATAAAACCATGAAAATAATGACAAAACTGACTCCTCATTTTTCTGTAGCTAATAACATTCAGACAAAACACTGCACTATGAATGCATTACAGTACCTTTATGATAGTGGATTAATAAGACCAAAAACAACACTGGAACATTAAAAACAACAAATCACTTTTGTTGCATACAAATAAATTGTCTACTTTAATTATATACATAATTATATATAGCCATACCATGGAACAAATTAAGAGACCACTTTTAATGAAGATTCCCATTATAACCGGTCTCTTAATTTTTTTCCATGGCTGCACATACGATTGTTGTGTACCAGTTAAATAGGGTAATTTAAATTATTGTGGATCTTATTATCTGGTCAATCTCAGATCGGAATTTGATTTCAAATGAATCTTATTACCCTGGGTTTACACTCTGGCTCAATTCAAAAAAGCGAATAGCTCCATGATTTATGACCATGCTTGGAGCATGATTGGGAGCACGATTTATGAGGATGCTTGGAGCACAATCCACTATGATTGTGAGCACAATCCACTCCTTCAAGATTATCACGATTCAAACCCACGACCCCCCCACACTCATCACGATTCTCTCAAATCACGGAGATTGTGGACATTGTGCCCCAGTGTAAACCCAGGGTTAAAGGCAAGCAGGCTGAGAGGGTAAGCCAGTGAGGTCTATAAAAAAGTCATAGCCATTAATCATTATACCTATGTATGTGGTGTGCTAAGAGTAAATTAATTAATTATTAATTTACTGATGAGAATAAATCTAGATTCTTACAGTGAAATAAAAGAATTTATATTATTACTCAGTGCATTAAACATTCTATAATTTGCAGTGAGTGAGTATAAAATACAGTTGGCTAAGGGTATTCAGAAGATCTTTATGCAAACTGCATCTGGGGCCCCCTACATGGCGTGGCATAGCGTGTGTAGTGCAAATTGCATTTTAAAAGCCAACATAAAGGGGCCAACATGGAAAACCAGGAACTGGTTTGAAGCTACTTTAAAGAGGAATTGCAAGTTAAGTTGCAAAAAAAAAAGAATTTTTTTCCCCCAAAAATGTTCTTGTTAAGTAAAGCATCACATGTCACAGTAACATATTTAGTTTAAAACAAATTGTCAGGTCAGACTGTCAACACAGTGACAGCTTCACATGTTGTCAGACAGGCAGCATAGTCACAGCCTCACAGCTCCAGAATCCCCAGTTTGATCCTGAGATCGATGTTATTGTCTGTGTGGCTTCCTTTGGGTACTCTGGTTTAATCCCACTGTATAAAACTATGGCATCTAAACAAATCTAAACTAAAAGTGTGAATAAGTTTATAATGTACATGCATGGTGTCTTGTGTTGGACTGCTGTCTCAGACACCTCAAATTTACACCCACTTTTAAGTTTGACTCTGACCATGAACATGATAAAGTGGTTAATGAAAGTATACAAATATGAACTGTAAGAAAGTGTCACTGAGATGCCCCTCATTTGAGATGATATCATGTAAAATATGGACTAGATTTTAGAAAACTCCCTTGCTCACATTTGCCTACAACTCAGGTCTGAATATGGATTATGTGTAATTTCTATATTAAATCATGAATGCTACACATTAATGGTACACATTAAAGATACTGCTTCCTCTTCACTGGTACAATTTTCTAATCTAGCAAAAGAAGAGACCCTGCATGTCATCTTGTCATGTAATCCGCCCACTTTGGATCCATCAGACATTAACAACTACAGACTGGTATCACCTCTTTTTTTTTCCTTCTAAAATTCTTGAATGCAGAAACCAGCAGTCTTTCTATCTATTGCACAACAGCCTTCAGGACCCTAATGATTCTGACTTCAAAGCACCACATTCCACAGAGATTGCCCTTTTGATTGCCACCAAAAAGTTACATGCAGCTAGATCAGCCAAACTATCCATAATCTTTTCCATCTCAACCTTTCAGCAGCAGAGCCAACCACAAGGCTCTTTTGTCTACCCTTAAGAGACATGGAATTTGTGACTCAGCAAGGCAATGACTTTTTTCCTATCTAAAAGACCAGTTATGTCATGTTACATTGAAGGGATCTTCATCTGTACCACGTTGACTCTCCACTGGTTTTCACCATGGCTCAATACATGGTCCTCTTCTATTCTCCCTCCATATTAGGACTTTCTGTAAGCTCATAACCTTACATGGTCTCTTATACCACTGATATGAAGATGACAATAAACTTATCCTCCGTTTTCCTCCCTCAGACAACCATGTTTCTGTTCAGGTTTCTGCATGTCCAGCAGATATATCATCATAGATGACAGCTTATCAGTTGAAATGCAACCCCAGCAAAATCCAAACTGCTGGGAATCATTGGATTCCTATCATCCTAATTCTAATCATTGGATTACTATGGGAATCATTCCGCTATGGACAACTCTGATCTATCCTTTTTACCTTGAGGTACACATGGTCCATCCCCTGTGATTCTCATGTCAATTTCTCCCCTTTAAGATCCATTTAATTCTACTTAGGCCATTCAGGTACTTGTTCAGTCCCCTGTCATCTCAAGGCTATACTACCATAACTTATTTGTCCAGGACTGCCTCTGAGCACCATTCAACCTTGGCAACTGATCTAGAATGCAGCTGCATGTCTTGTTTTCAACTGTCCCAAGTTCTCCCACACCATCCCACTGCTATGCTTTCTCCACTGGCTTCATGTAGCTGTCTGCATAAGATTCAAAAGACTAATGCTTGCCTACAAAGCCAAAAATTTTGTACGTATGCTAGCGTATGGCTCATATGTTCCGTATACGCTGGCCATAAATTATAGGTAAGTTGCCATAAGTTGTAGTAATTTGTAAGTTACTCATAAGTTTAATTTATTGTCTTGCATACTTTGAACCTACTTATAACTTATACCAACAAATGCCTAGTGTGTTGGCAGCCTTCGCAACTAATGACCAACGATAGTCTAACTTATGCAGCAGTGTATCATGTCAGATACATCTACATACAGTAGTGTGCAGTGAAGATTATACACCACTACTTTTGTCTAAGAGTGCTCCTAATAAAAAGAAATAAAAATTACTTCTCTACTTCTCTTTTTGGTGAAAATGTATTGAACAATTCTTATTGCTTATTGTTTATTGCTAATAAGAACCAAAAAAAATAATTCTGACAAGTATATTGAGGTAAAAGTATGGTAAATATCACAAATTGTAGCCATAGCATGAATGAACTTCAATCCATATGGAATGGTTTAGTGAGTGAAGAAATTAAAAAAATACACCACACTTATACAACTTAACAAAATGAAAATATTTATTTCATGTAATAGACAAAAAGTTTTCAATAAAAAGTCAATATTTATTGTGGCATTTAACCTTTCATGCATAGTGTTAACATATTTTTTTCTTTTCTCCCTAAACTATTCCATATGGTTTGAAGTTCATTGAAGTCATGCTATGCAAAAGTAAAAAAAATAAATTTGCGACACCTTTCAATTTTTCTGAAAAGTAATAAAAGTTTTTGTTTATTAGCCATACTTTTACCTCAGTATACTTGTCAGAATTATTTTTTGGTTCTTATTGCCTACAATAGCATTGATCAATACATTTACACCAAAAAATTATAGAGAAGTAATTTTTTTACTTGTTTTTATTAGGAGCCCTTTTCGAAAAATTGGTGGTATATAATCTTCATTGCACACTACTGTACATCAGTATACATTGGAGATTTATGGAGCAATATAAAAGTTCGATACAAGTTAGTTTTAAGTTTTTGATAGGTTCTGGATAAGTGACTAATAAGTTATGTATACGTTCAAAACTGAGATAACATTGATATTTCAGTGTATTCCAGCGTTTTATAGAAATTTGTCAAACGTCAGCAAACCATTGTCAAACGTTCTGCAAATCAATAATATGTGACAGGGACCTTAGCAGCATATATATCGGTAAAAGCTATCAGCATTAAATTTGGAACAGGTATTTAAACCTTTGAAATACACAAATTTTCATGAATATATTTCACTTGGAACTTTTTAACATAAGCTAAGTTGTCATACAAGCAAAAGTGAATTGCTTGTACCCTGACAGTCATTAAAAACTTTGAGACCATAATTTGAAAACAACTAACAAAAGTTTCAAGAATACATTATGCACATCAAAAACAACAAAACAAAATGGCACCTGGCAAACTGAAAAAGTCACAACAGTCAGTATTGGGTATGGCCTCCATTTGCATTGATACAGATGGTAATTTGCGGTGATACAGGCTTTGATTTGCGGTGACACAGGTGGTGATTTGTGGTGATACAGCATGGCGAAACTGGTCCTGCAAGTGCTGCAACCGGATGTAACGATCCTGTTCGGGAGTCATAACTCTCTCTCACCCTGGACGTGGCCTGTCGTCAACTGACCCTCTCATGTTGTGGCGTTCAATCAGGTTTCTGATGGTGGGTTGTGTACAGCCCATACTCCTCGCTTCTGTACTGACATAGACATGGACAGACTTTATTTGTCAATTATATTTACATCAAAATGAGATTTCATGCTATTAATGTGATAATCTGTACTTCAGCAAAAACTACCTACATGAAAGCTAAACTGAATACATGTGCGCCTCAGAGAGAGGGAGGGAGAGAGAGAGAGAGAGAGAGAGAGAGAGAGAGAGAGGCTGTTAGGTGTACTTAAAACAAAGAGTTAAAAAAAGGAGAGTTTACTAGTGCTGACGGCAAGCAGGTACTCTGGAATGACTGACTACGACAGCATAACTAAAAAGAGAGGACCAGAAGGAAGACAAATATGAGGGCACCCTGTAACATCAGGCAATCAGCCACTCCACTGGACCTGGGTGAGCATATGCGAGTGAGGGAGTGACAGCTTCCACACATCACAGTTTACCAGAACTCTCTATGCCTGGGAACCCATAGATCTGATCCTTTACCTAATAAAAGGCTACTAACAAAATACTTGAATAAACAAGTACGTTTTCAACCTAGTCTTAAAAACAGTCCTCAATATTAAATGAAATGCAGTTACATAACCGTGGGGCTTTGTAAGATAAAGCTCTCCCCCTGCAGTAGTCTTCATTATGTGAGGTATCACTAAGCAGCCTGCACCTTTTGATCTAAGTGGGTGTGGTGGATCATGCACGACAAGAAGTTCACTAAGATAATGTGGTGCAAGACAATTCAGTGCTTTATAGGTCAAAAGTAGTATTTTACATTCAGGGTGAAATTTAATTGGGAGCCTGTACAGGTGATGTGCTCATATCTTCTGGTTCTAGTAAGAACTCTTTCTGCTGCATTTTGGACTGGATTTTTCTGCTGTAATACCTGGAACTTGTTTATGCACCTATTAGAACAATCAGAGAGTAACAAATTACAATAATCTAATCCTGAGGTAACAAAAGCATGACCAAGTTTTATTGCATCATAGAGTGACATCATGTTTCTTATTTTAGTATTTTTCCTGGGATGAAAGAAGTCTATCCGTGTAATATTATCCACATGAGCTTCAAACGAAAGACTGCGGTCAATAATCACACCAAGGTCCTTTATTGCTGCACATGATGAAACTGAAACACCATTTAAAAATTAATACGGAATCAGAAACCTTATTTTAAGCTGTCTGTGAACCTAGTACTTTTGTCTTATCAGAATTTAATAAGAGGAAGTTAGAAAGCATCCTGTGTGCAATGTCCTTTACAAATTTCACAACTGATCAATTTATTAAGCTGGTATCTCTCATCTGGCTTTGCCAAAATATAACTGTGTGTCTTAAATGCTAATGCCATGTTCACGAATAATATTACTCAAAGAAAGCATGTATAGGAAAAAGCAGTGGGCCTAGAACTGCTAGAATTAATAAAGAGTTGTATTCTTTTATTTAAAATTTTTTGTATTTTTTTCTGTTTGCATGCTGCATTTGTGTAAAATATGAACACATTCCATGAAAAGAAGTGTCAAACACTCTCTTAATTTCAGACAAGCTAATGGACATAGAAAACTCCCAAATTCACACAAACAAAATAGTCTTCTTTTTTGCACACTGTTATTGAGTGTACTGTTTGCATAGCATCTGTGTAATTGAGTATGCTTGAATTTATGCTGTGTTTTGCCCATGTTTGGCTGCAGACATATAATTGCTTTGCTAGAGGTTAAAGGCTATATGTAAGGAGAACATCAGTTTGGATGGAGGTTTTATTTCATGTGTATTTTTACACAGACATGCACACACACACACACATACACACACATAACCAATCGACAAGTTGGAAAAACCCCGAAAAGGATAAAGACTTGGGACTGGAGAGAAGACAGGGTTCACAACATCTTATCGCTGGAGAGGGTGGATTGACTCAGAAAACATGTCTGCATGCAATATCACATATATTGTAATTATTCTGATGTATTTAATTAAATTATTCAATTGAGAACTGATCAAATCTGCTTGGTCTTTCACACATCCCATGAACACAAGCAGCCAGCAAGGTTAAGAGAAGGTGGTTCCTTACAGAACAGAACCTTGTGGCACACCAAACTTAACATTAGAACATACAGAGAAATCACCATTTACATCTACAAACTGATAATGGTCAGTTAAATAAGGTCTAAACCAGTAGAGGGCCGTTTCCTTAACTCCAACAACATGTTCTAAACTATCAAGGAGAATACTATGATCAAGGCTGCCCTAAGGTCAAGTAACACAAACAGGGAGACACAGCCTTGGTCAGATACCACCAGTAGATCATTTACCACCTTAATGAGTGTGATCTCTGTGCTATGATGAGGCATAAAACCTGATCGATACATTTCATGAATGTTATTTCTATGTAGATATGAACATAACTGCTACACTACAGCTTTTTCTAAGATCTTGGAAATAAAAGAGAGGTTTGATATGTTTGTCAGCTGGCAGAGGACGAGGTCAGGTTTTTTAATCAGATGTTTAATAACTGCTAGTTTAAATGATTTACATTACTGATGCTAAGGAAAGAATTAATTACATTTAATAAAGGGTTGACCATTTCTGGTAGTATCTGTTTAAACAAACATGTAGGTACCGGATCTAGCACGCAGGTTGATGATTGTGATGAGGAAATTAATGAGATTATTTCTGTCTCTTGAAGGGGCTAAAACACTCTACTTGCTGATCTGATATTGGTATATTGTTATTTATTGTTTTACTTACTGACATATCTGACTAAGTTTAGGGAATTAACTTTTTTGCACGATATTTTTAATTTTAACATATCACATTACATTACTTAGAGCTTTCCTGTAGTTTAGCAAACTCTCTTTCCATTCTAACTGCAATAAACCTAATTTAGTTTGATGCCACTTTCGCTCTAATTGCCGGGTGTTCTGTTTTAGTGTGTATCATCATTATATATTCACTGAGGACCACATATGGAAAAGTATACAAACAGCCGGACCACTTGCTAGAGGTGAGGTATATATTGCCACACCTAGTGTATTAAAGTTAGCAAAATCAACCAATCCTACATCACAGCTTTTCATTTATGGTTTTCTATTATTTTATTCTCAAAACAGCAGCCTCAGATTGCTTCAGGATGGTGGTCCCTCTTCACAACCCTGTACAAGGGAGGGGGTGGGGGTAATAAATAGTTCAAGCTGGTTATACTAATAAGTTGTTTGGCTTGTTCAACTAACAGATCAACTAACATTTGTTAGAAAATATTAGCAACATAAAATGACAACATTTATAATGTAAGCTTATTAACACATGGATACTGTGCAATATATTTTTAACTCACCTATAACAGGAATAGCGTTGTGCTCAATGGTAGCAATGATATCGCACTTTGGACTGCAGGATAGCTGGCAGGTCAGGAGTCAGTTTGATGGTTGAGATGTGAAGAACATCACATTGTCGGTCATTTTAGTTCTCAATCTGCTTTTGTTCAGAGTCATCAGAGAACATGTTTGTTCAAATATGTATGTTGAAAGGAGGAGGCTCATCATATATTTTGTCTGGTGTCTTATCAGAGCTAACTTGGCCTTTTCCAAGCTCCGGTAGAAGTCCGGTAAGGAAAGAAGCCGATGCTGATTCTTCAGGGAATCATCACACTGCATTTCGATAAGTTCTAATTGCAGACTCTCTTCCATTTATTCTTTGTCCATTGAGAAGGGAGTTGAGAACAGCTTGATTTTTCTGAAATTCTGTCTTGAGAGAGGTGATCACAGACACATAATTCTCCTTCTTTAGATTTCGGACAATGTGGGGAAGTGCGCAACATTGAAGTTACTTAACTGTGTCTCAAAAAGTTTGAGATTCACACAGAATGCTTTCATGTGTGCATAAAGTTGGTCGTTGCCTTGTATGCCCTTGTTCAGTGTGTTGAGTTGATCAGTAAGGTGAACAAAAAAATGCCAGCTTTGCCACCCATAGAGGGTCACTCAGCTCTTGAAGAGGTTGGCTCTTTCCTTTCAAAAACTGGGCGATTCAGTTATCTATCTATCTATCTATCTATCTATCTATCTATCTATCTATCTGTCTGTCTGTCTGTCTGTCTGTCTTACTTGGA
>JAOUQZ010000044.1:18738249-18751100 GCA_028564935.1 Neosilurus hyrtlii
TTTTAAAACTGGGCTGTTTTGGATTTAGTCAGATGAGAGATATAATGGAGGTCAATGGGAGCATGGAGTGGCACTCCCTGTGTAAATCCTATGGCTTAGTGAGTCACACTGTATGACAGAGGACAGAAATATATATGATTTGATGTTTAAATTGTGCATGAAGAGTGAAAGGTGTGAGCAGGAGAGGAGTTGAAGCAGAAAAATTTCATTATAAGCCTAAAAAACTTTTCCCGCCTTTTTTCTTTCAGTGGGTGATGTCACGCACTCAAGCAAGCACAATAGACACCCATTCAAAACACACAAACTGCCCTAAATGAGCATGAAATATAAACTGCTGTCATTCAAAACACTATACTGGGTAAAAGCCCAACCTCTTGTGACTTGTTTAAAGTTTAAATGAAGTCTCTAGCACAAAGTAAGCCGAAGCAGCTACAGTTCAAAGAAGACCAAACTTTCTAGGATTTACACACTCTCCCCATTCATTTCATTGGGAAAAAATTCCTAAAAAATGTTGAGTATTTCGGAAAGTTTGAATGTTAGGAACGAGAAAAATAGACGCCGGAATGTCTTAATTGAGCTGAACGTTTTGGTGTTTGAATGACGTTTCTACGTCATTCAAACACCACTGGGGCTTGAACCCCCGACCTTGGGATCAGTAATCCAGCACCCTACCACCAGGCCACCACTGCCCCCCAAATTCTTTATTATTATTATTATTAGCGTGTTTCTGCCTTGTGGTGGCCTGGCGAGCTGTCCAGGGTGTACTCTGCCCTCGCCGGAGTCAGCTGAGATGGGTGCCAGCCTCTCCGCGACCCTAATTAGGATTAAGCATCTTAAGGATCTTTATAAATAAATAAAGAATTGGTCCGTAGGAGAACAAAGATTTGAATGCTTTCAGCATTCACACTAATAACTGTAGCAAAAGAGTTTATATCACCAGCAGCAGAAAAAAGTCATCTTCACAGTCTTTGAGTACAGTTCTAAGCCCATATGGATCTTCATCAGCAGGAGCAAGTGGCTTCCAAGATGAGAACTCCAGCCAGCATCTGCACACCAGGACAGACCACAGGACACAGAAAGCAGAAGAATTAGGAGGATCAGGATCACACAAAAACACAGAGAGAAAGAGAGAGAGAGAGAGAGGGAGAGATTGTTAGGTATGCTCATAACAGTGAAATGGTAAAAGTAGAGTTTCTTAATGCTGGGTGCAAGCAGGGACTCCGGCATGACTAACTATGGCAGTATAACTAAAAAGAGAGAAATCAGAATGAAGGCAGACATGGGGGCACCCTGCAAAGTTGGGCATTCAGCCACTCCACTGTCAACAGACCTGGGTGAGCATGTAGAGTAAGGGAGCGACAGCATCCCAACATCACGTTTTACCAGAACTCTCTATGCCTGAGATCTCCTAGATCTATTCCATAGTTTATTCCATATTTGTCTGGCTTTGTAAGAGAAAGCATGAACAGGTTTTTCCGCATCATGCATTGACATCATTTTTCTTATTTTAGTTTTATTTCTGAGATGAAAGAAGGCTGAGTAATATTATCTACTTGAGCTTCAAATGAAAGACCAGGGTCAATAATCACTCCAAGGTTCTTAACTGCTACATACGATGGAACTGAAACACCATCCAAACTTACTACATAACCAGAAACCTTATTTCTAGCTGCCTGTGATCTGAGTACAAGTACTTCTGTCTTATCAGAGTTTAATAAGAGAAAGTTAGTAAGCATCCAGTGTCTAATGTCCTTTGCACATTCCTTTGCTGAAATATATAACTGGGTATCATCAGCAGTGAAAGCTAATACTATGTTCAAGAATGATATTACTTAAGGGGAGCATGTATAGAGAAAAAAGCAGCGGGCCTATGACAAAACCTTGTGAAACACCAAACTTAACATTAGAAAGTATAACGAAATCACCATTTACATCTACAAGCTGATAACGGCCAGTTAAATAAGCTTTAAACCAGGAGAGGGCCGTTCCATTAACTCTAACAACATTTTCTAATCTGTCAAGGAGAATCATATGATCAGTAGTGTCAAAGGCTGCACTAAGGTCAAGTAACATAAACAGGGAGACACAGCTGTGGTTAGAGGCCACCAGTAAATCATTTATCACCTTAACAAGTGTGGTCTCTGTGCTATGATGGGGCCTAATCATATCATACCTGGACCGGTATCCAGGATCGCTCCTCGGGGCCATAGCCCTCTCAGTCCACCAAAAACTGTCTTTCCCGACCCCTGTTGCGAACGGCCAGAAGACTCTTGACTGCATATACCGGACCACCCTCCACCATCTTGGGCGGTGGCGGGAGCTTGGTGGGTGGCACTAGGCGGCTCTCACTTACAGGTTTCAGCTTGCTGACATGGAAGGTCGGGTGAATCCTTAAGGACCTGGGGAGTTTAAACCGGACAGAGACAGGGTTAATCACCTTAGACACCGGAAATGGACCAACAAACCTGGGGGCTAATTTCCTGGTGTGGACGTGTAGGGGCAGGTCCCTGGTGGAGAGCCAAACCTTCTAGCCGGGAGAGTAGATAGGTGCCAGCCGGCAATGACGGTCCGCGGCTGTCTTCATGCGGGACTGCCCCCTAAGGAGCATTCGCCTGGCTGCTGCCCAGATCTTTCTGCATCTCCTGACCTGGGCATGAGCTGAAGGAACTGTCACCTCTACCTCATTAGCCGGGAAGGGTCGTAGTTGATACCCCTGGGAGACTTGGAAGGTGGAGAGCCCAGTCAGAGACGATGTCTTTGGGAAGGCCATGGATCCTGAAGACCTGGGAGATGCAGGCGGTCTCCTTGGCTGAAAGCAACCTGGGCAGAGGAATGAAGTGGGTCATCTTGGAGCAGCGGTCGACCACCAAGTTGCCCTTGGAAAGGGGCAGGCCCATGACAAAATCCAGAGAGATGTGTGACCATAGTCTATGCGGCACGGGTAGTGGCTGAAGGAGTTTTGCTTCTGGCGCAGACGGAGCAAGCTGCGACATACTCTGCAACGTCCTTGGCGAGGGAGGGCCACCAAAACCGTTGCCCGACCACAAACATGGTTTACTTGGCAGCCGGGTGACAGGATAACAAGGCAGTGTGCCTGTAATCAAACACACACCGTAGGAGAGAACAGATAGCAGACAGGCAAGATCTAAATCCTCTGACGGGACCTCACAGAAGACATCTGACAGCTCCTGAATGCATGCTTTAAGAACTGGGATGTTGTCCATTCCAGGAGCTTTCAGTGTGTTTACCTTTAAAGTATAGAATTACATACCTTATTTTCATAATAGGTGTTTTTTTTTTTATTATTATTATTTTGCACCACCACACCTACAGCCCATTCATATGCAAAAAGTAAGAAAAGGAAAACAGAAAAATGTAAAAAATGTAAAAAAAAACAACAACAACACACCCCCCCCCCCCCCCCCCCCCCCCCAAAATTGGCCTTCAGCAGGACAACAGAGATGGGGGCATTGCTAAAAATGTATTCACCAGCTTTATGAATAGAGCAGGAAGAAGCTGATGTGACTGATCTATAGAGAAGCTCACTATATCATTTCGAAGGCCTGTTTCATTTCCTCTGGTAGACGGCATCATCCATGCCACCATGACTGCCCTTAAGATATGGAGTCCTTGCTTTAAGGCTAAACTAATTTCTACATGTCACTTAACAGAAAATGAAACACTGATCAGAGACTGAATGCTCTCAGGAAGAGTACTCTAACAACTGCGCTATAAGGCACTGAGGTAAGTCAAATGAACAGTGTTAAAGTATTTTATTATGATCCATAAATGTATCAATCAGGAAGATAAATCACATGTAGAAGGAAAAAAGAAAAGTGCTCTTAGAATGCACATGTATCCTTGTCTATTACCATGCTGAAAATCAGGTCTGAAGGATGAAAAGCAAAATTGCATAAAATTGCATACTAAGTACATGTACTGTGCAGTCAAGTTAGATGTGGGGGAAAGCATAAAAAGCATAATTGTGACAAACACTACATCTTTACAGGAGGTGTAATTACACAAATTAGAAGGATGTCTAAAAAAGGCATCCTCATTCCAGCTGCCTTCCGTTTAGATACTTCCTTCCTCTCAAGTACCTTTACCCTAATTAGCCAATTGTAACTGAGATCCAAGATTCCTTGTTTAAGTGAACTGTCACCAGTAGCCATGGAAACCTATACATTCTCCAACTCTAAGGATTCCCATCCTTTTCTGGTAAGTCAAACATAATTCTCAAATTTGCGTATGCCAGGTTATCAAGCATCACTGTTTCATCACATCTGCTGAGGAAACTCTAAACAGCTTCAATGATTCCTGTGCTGTCTGCATTTACTTGGCCAAATAGGATTGTGAATATATGTGCAGTCAGTGTAAAATGTGCTATGAAATGGCCCAGTTGCCTTGATGTGGAAAGAGAAAAGCTACATTCTCTACATAAATCTCGTCCCTGAGTTTATGCCTTTATGACTGGAAATGTCCAGTACATTAAATGTTTGAACACTGTCACATTTACATCATAATGTAGCCTGACACATACCCCTACAGCAAAACAGGTTTTATCCTTGCTAACCTTTCGCTGCATACTGTGGGATCGCTATATACAGCTAAAATGTTTTCACTATAAAAGAATGTATGTCTTTTTTATTTATTTGTATATATAGGCCTATATACACTGTGTGCACAAGTATTAGGCAAGCTGTATTTTTGAGGATAAATTGTTACTGTACAACTATACAGTGCTCTTAGTCAATCCAAAATGTTAACAAACCCTCAAACCTGAACATTTAAGTAGTAAGTGAAGTTTTGGCTTTCTTAAGACAATATCTATATATGCACCATTATTAGGCAATTAATAGTGTGCAGAATTGTTATGCAACTAAATGAAAAACAAAGATTTTCCTATCTCACTTGTTTATTTTCACCTGGTAAAGTGGGAGTAATAAACAAACTCAAAATTTACAAATAAACATTTCTAAAATAAAAAAAAATAAAATAAAATAAATAAAAAACCTCAGTGACCAATATAGCCCCCCTTCTTTTCAATAACAGTCACAAGCCTTCCATTCATGAAGTAAGTCAGTTTCTTGATCTGGTCAGAATCAACTTTTTGTTCAGGTGCAACCACAGCCTCCCAGACACTGTTCAGAGAGGTGTAATGTTTACCTTCACTGTAAGTTTCCTGATAAAGAAGGGCCCAAAAGTTCTCAATAGGGTTTAAGTCAGGTGAAGAAGAGAACCACGTCATTAGTTTTTTATCTTTAAGGCCTTTACTGGCCAGCCACGCAGTTATGTACTTTGATGCATGTGATGGAGCGTTGTGTCTTGCATAAAAATCAAAGTCTTCTTGAAAGATGCAGAATTTTACTGTACCACTGCTTAAAGAAAGTGTCTTCTAAAAATTGGCAGTAGGTCTGAGAGTTAATTTTGAGTCCATTTTCAACCCAAAAAGGTCAAACTAGCTCATCTTTAATAATAACTGCCCATACCAGTACCCCACCTCCACCTGGCTGGCATCTTGAGTCGAAGTGGAGCTCTGTGTCTGTTAGTGATCCAACCACGGGCCCATCCATCTGGTCCATTAAGAGTCACTCTCATCTCATCAGTCTGTAAAACCTTTGAAAAATCTGTCTTCAGATATTTCTTGGCCCATTCTTGACGTTTCAGCTTATGTGTCTTGTGCAGAGGTGATCGGGCTTCAGCCTTTCTTACCTTGGCCATGTCTTTAAAAACTGAACACCTCATACTTCTTGACACTCTAGGTAGGTTACAGTTGTGGAATATGGCAGCACTGGAGGATAATGGGTTCCTGGTAGCTTCATGTTTGATTCTTCTCAAATCTTTGGTGGATCTTGCGTCTTTTCTTCTCAACACATTTCCTGCTACCCTGTTGACTATTTGCAACAAAATGTTTGATGGTTCTGTGATCACGCCCCAATATCTTACATATTTCAAGAGTGCTTTCAGCATCCCTCTGAAAGACTTTTTACAATTTTTGACTTTTCAGAGTCAGTTAAATCTTGTTTTGGCCCATTTTTCCTGAGGAGAAGAATCTGCCTAATAATGATGCACACCTTGATTATAGGGTGTTGATCTCCTTAGGCCACACCCTCCCTTGTTACACAAATACACATCACCTGATATGCATTAAACCCAATAAGCATTCAGGTTTACACAGCTTTGAGTTGGAAATTATGGATAAAATGATACTGGTCAAAATAATCACTTGCCTAATAATTGTGCACAGTGTATTGAGATGTAACAGGCACATCCTGTTAGTAGCTCCCATGACAACGCAAGCATAATGTATACCCACTGTGACAAAGTTGTGATGTAATGATGATGTCACACAGAGTTCTACTGTGACAAGGTCTATGAGTTGTGCTGTATGTTGATGATGTCACAGAGTTTTATATTAACTATATAAGTGCAAAGACCACTCTCTTGAGCTTGCTGACCAGATTACGTTGAACCAGCTAGCTGAATGATGAGACTATGCTAAAACTTGGACACCTATATCACAATCCTTGCCTCTCATATCCTACAGTCTGAAAAATGGGCTTATGACATCTCTTTCTAGTAACTCATTTGTTTGTGTATACACACTGGCTCAATACTTACTCATTTACAATAAATCACTAAAGCAACTTTTCTGCCTGACCTGTTTTGTTCCGAACATTTCGGAAGCTCGCCTCGGTCTGTCACTATATATTTACACACACAATTTTAATTGTTAAAGCTGCAGCATTAGAAAATATTATTTAATAGTCATGAAATGATTCTTCACTTATTGCTGATATCCCAGTTTGTTTTCAGTTCCAATGCTAGTCAGATAAGCAATGTTTAAGCTGAACAACACATTAATTTGCAGAAATAGTTCATTTATGCATTTGTATTCTGAACCGCTTAATCCTAATTAGGGTCATGGGGAGGCTGGTACCCTTTTCAGCCGACTCTGGGCGAGAGCAGAGCACACCTTGGACAGCTGTCCAGGCCATTGCAGGGCATTGAGAAATAGTAAGAAGCCTAAAGAGTCTGAATAAATAATCTACAGCTTTTTTTAATATTCCTGGTGTGCTATTTATAGCCTTATTGAATTTGACAGTTTTCCAAAAACACACAAAGTAACTAATTTAAACTTGGTTAATAATGCACCAGCAATGATGAATTATACAACTGACTAGGGAGAATTTAATCGTTTAACAAATTAATAACAAGTGGATTATATTGGTGCCTGTGTTAAAAAAGGTGTGTAAATTCATTTGCCCTGTACTTTTTCTCACTAAGCCATTTTCTCAGTGATTGCCTGACTGTAAAATGTGGATTAGCCCAGACTCATGATGGGCATTAGCCAATGTTTAATGAATAAAGCACTAACGAGATAGGGATCAGAGGGATACCAACACCGAATGCAGTCTGGCAGTGCTTGATAATCAGTTTCACTTATTTCTTGGTGCTCCCTTTAATATGACTTCTCATAATCTTGTTTTGGCTCTCTCCCAAAAATCTTGATCATGTGTAATTATGGCTAACGAATTCACTGCCTGACTAACCTTGACTATAAAATGAGATCTTGCTTTTTGATGTAGAAGTGAGACACGATGATGTGTAAAATTAAAGTGGAAACAAATAAATAGAGTAAAGAATGTTATTTGAGCAGTTTTACTAACTCATCTACGACCTGACAATTAAAACTTACAGTAAGGCTTATATGTATTGCCTTTTATGCTGTTTTTGTGCAGCGGATAAAACCCTGCAGATATCTATTCTAAAAAAAACATTGTAAAGTTCCATGAGCCCCTGGATTTATCATATTGTAAATGCAGTGGGTATATAAAAGAACCAACCCCCCCAAAAAAATTTAATATAAATAAAAATCATATTTTGTTGCCTTGCAATCTAAAATGAAGACCCAGTGCCAATATAGACTCAGTAGCCTTAATAGCCAAAATAATAGCAAAAATATGTCAACCATAAAATAAATAAATTTAATTATTATTAAAAAAAATACTTGTCAACTTAATCAGGTATTGCACATCAAACTAACTGGCTTAACATTGGCTGTAATCAAGTTGTAATCATTCTGATGAGCTCAGCATATAAACAGATGTTCATAGAGCATTGCAGCGATTAAAAGACTTAATGAAAGCAAACAATTAACTATTGGTGGCAAATCACTTTCAAAAGATCATAATGCTAGAAAAAAAGATAATGCTGAGCACAGGCACAAGAAATCACAAAAGGTGAAAAATTAAAATTATAAAAGCTTTAGCAAGTACAGTAAAGTCCATAATTAAGAAGTGCAATGTGTTTGGTTCTAGGAACATTCCCAGGTCATGCTGTCTTTCCAAACTGGAAGAACATGGAGGAAACCGGTCAGAGAGGCTACCAAGAGGTTTAAATAACTTTAAAGCAGTTACAGGAATTGTTGTCTGAGTGGTCACTGTGTTCATGTGACACACATATCAGAGATGCTTCATGAATGTGGCTTGAATAGAAGGGTTACAAGAAAAAAGCCACTTCTTATAAAGGCCACATCATGTCTTGATTGAAATTTCGAGGCCAAATGAATAAAAGTGTTATGGTCAGATGACATAAAAATTTGGTCTCAATGCCAAATGGTATATCTGGTAGCAAGCCAATTCAGCTCACCATCCATGGAACAGCATAGCTACAGTGACAATGGAGTTGGTACCAACTTTTTGTAGGGGTGTTTCTTTGCAGCAGGAACTGGTACGTTTGTCAGGGAAAATGGATGGGGCAAAAGACTTGAGTCCAGGTTTAGGTTAAGTTTGATCCACAGTTATTGCTTGCAGGTGCATAATATCAAGCACATCTCCATACACCCCCCATAAACAAATTTTGTATTAAAATTGAGTTTTATTTATTGAGTTTTTATTGTAGAGTGTGGTGGCATCACAGGATACAATGTTGGCCACAGCCAAAGTATATTTTGACTTAAATTTGGTTAATTTTCAGCCTGAAATGAATTATTTAGTCTGCTAGTTCTGCCCCAGTCAGCTTTAAATGACTATAAAAGGGAAGTGTTTAGGATCTGTAGTGCAAACACAAAGCAGGAGGCCATGCAAATTCATAGAGTTGAATCACCAAGTGTTAAAGTGTGTTGCACATAAACATCCCCTATTCAATTCAATTAAATTTTATTTGTATAGCACTTTTTACAATTGACATTGTCACAAAGCAGCTTTACATAATAAAAGTAATTTAAAAAAGGATTTTAACCTTTTTCTACAAACCCCTACAAATCCCTAATGTGCAAGCTCATGGCGACAGTGGCAAGGAAAAACTACATCAGTTAACATGAGGAAGAAACCTTGAGAGGAACCAGGCTCAAAAAAGGAAACCCATCCTTATTTAGGTGAAACCCTAAAAAATACAAACCATATATGAAAACTTCATTACAGACCAACATATAGTCTGGTTGGTTATACCACAACTGTAAGTCCTAAATAATTGTAGCAAAAGCGTTAATATCACCAGCAATGAAAGTTGTATTCACAGTTGCTGAGTGCAGATCTAAGCCCATATGGATCTTTATCAGCAGGAGCAAGTGGCTTCCAATATGAGAACTCCAGCGAGCATCAGCACACCAGGACAGACCACAGGACTGAAAAAGCAGAGGGATCAGGATCACCAGCATCCAAGAAGTAGCATGTGTACCTCAGCAAAAACAGAGAGAGAGAAGGTATGCTCATAACAGTGTAATGGTAAAAGAGTTTATTAGTGCTGAGTGCAAATAGGGACTCCGGCATGACTAACTATGCATAACTAAAAAGAAAGAAACCAGAAGGAAGGCAGACATTAGTGCACCCTGTAACATTGAGCAATTAGCCACTCCACTGTCAACGGATTGGGTGAGCATGTAGAGTAAGGGAGCGACAGCATCCCAACATCACAGTTTACCAAAACTCTCTATGCCTGAGAACCCCTAGATCTGCTCCTTTACCGAATTAAAGGCTATTAACAAAATGCTTAACTAAAGAACTTAGCCAAAGCCTAGCCTTAAAATTAGAGACTATGTCTGAGTCCCGAACATTAACTGGAAGTTTATTCCATAATTGCGAGGCTTTGTAAGAGAAAGCTTTGCCCCTGCAGTAGTCCTCAGTATTAGAGGTATCACTAAGCAGCCTGCACCTTTTGATGTAAGTGGGCGAGCTGGATCATAAACAACAAGAAGTTTGCTAAGATTATGTGGTGCAAGACCATTAATTGCTTTATAATTTAAAAGCAGTAATTTATATTCAATTCAAAATTTAATTGAGAGCCAGTACAGTGTAGATAAGATGGGGGTGATATGCTTGTGTCTTCTGGTTCTAGTAAGAACTCTTGCTGAGGCATTCTGGACTAACTGGAGCTTGTTTATGCACCCATTAGAACATCCACACAGTAACGTAGAGGTAATAAACGCATGAACCAGCTTTTCTGCATCACGCAGTCACATAATATTTCTTATTTTAGCAATATTTCTGAGATGAAAGAAGACTACCCAAGCAATATTATCTCATGAGCTGAATATTATCTTCATGAAAGACCAGGGTCAATAATCACTCCAAGGTTCTTTACTGCTACACACGACAAACACCATCCAAACTTACTACATAATCAGAAACCTTATTTCTAGCTGAAAGTAATCCGAGTACAAGTACTAACTTCCTCTAATTAAACTCTGATAAGACAGATTTATTAGTCTTATCAGAGTTTAATAAGAGGAACTTAGTAAGCATCCAGTGCCTAATGTCCTTTACACATTTCTCAACTGTATTAAGCTGGTGTCTCTCATATGGCTTTGCTGAAATATATTACTGGGTATCGTCAGCGTAACAATAAAAGCTAATATGTTCATGAATAATATTACCCAAAGGGAGCATGTACAGAGAAAAAAGCAGCACACCTAAGACAGAACCTTCTGGAACACCAAACTGAACACTAGAATGTATAGAGAAATCACCATTTACATCTACAAACTGATAACAGTCAGTTAAATAAGATTTAAACCAGGAGAGAGCTGTTCCCTTAACTCCAACAACATTTTTTAATTTGTCAAGGACAATCATATGATCAATAGTGTCAAAAGCTGCACTAAGGTCAGGTAATACAAGCAGGGAGACACAGCCATGGTCAGAGGCCACCAGTAAATCATTTACCACCTTAACGAGCCTAAATCCTGTCTGATATATTTCATCAATGTTATGTCTACAAAGATTTGAACATAACTGCTGCGCTACAGCTTTTTCTAAGATCTTGGAGATAAAAGGGAAGTTTGATATTAGTCTATCGTTGGACAGCTGATGTGGGTCGAGGTCAGGTGTTTGAAGGATTCAGGTACATTACCAGTGCTACTTCTGGTAGTACCTGTTTAAGGAAACATGTAGGTACTGGGTCTAGCACACAGGTTGACAATTTAGATGAGGAAATTATTAAGATTAGTTCTGTCTCCTGAATGGGGCTTAAAAAATCTAGTTGCTGATCTGATGGCAGTATATTATTATCTTCCATTTTAGGTAATGACATATCTGACTTTAAGTTTATAGAATTAATTTTTGATATTAATATTTTCAGTTTTAACATTAAAAAAGTTGTCACTGCTATAGGTTGACGGTCTGCACGTTTCATTCATGGCCTTATTCCTAGTTAAGTCTGCAACAATATTAAATAAGTATTTTGGGTTATTTTTGTTATCTTCCATTAGACTTATAAAACATATTGCTCTAGAAGCACTAAGAGCTTTTCTTTATTTAAGGAGACTCTCTTTTCATGCTAGTTGGAATACCATAAATATAGTCTGATGCCATTTTTGGTTTAATTTACGGGTGTTCTGTTTTAGTGTGCGTGTATCATCGTTATACCAAGGTGCTATTTTTTTCTCTCTGATTGGTTTTCTTTTCAGAGGAGCTATATTAGCTAGCGTATAGCGTAAATTTGACTCAAACCACTCAGTATCATGATCGAGTTCTGTGGAGTCTGATGGTGATCCAAACATAGTTGAAAATTCTGGAAGATTATTATATATAGATAATAAAACTGCACAGTAGTTAATGTAAAAGAACGCTTAATGCGATAATGCTTTTTTCCCTATACATGTTCCCTTTGGGTAATATTATTCAAGAAAATAGAGCTTTAGCTTTAATTGTTACGCTGATGATACAAAGATTTATATTTCAGCAAAGCCAGATAAGAGACCCCAGCTTAATAAAGTTAAGAATTGTGTAATGGACATTAGACACTGGATGCTTACTAACTTCACTTCATTAACATGAGCATATCACTCCCATCTTATCTACTCTGCATTGGCTCCCAATTAAATTTTGAATCAAATATAAACTGCTACTTTTAACCCTTAAAGCAATTAATGGTCTTGCACCACATTATGTGACCCCTCAGTCCCAGAATCGGCCATTGTTCCCAAGGGCCTCTCCATTCACCGCCAGGACCAGACAGAGGATTCGGCGACACTACCTCTGCACTACAACCACTTTAGTGTTTTTAGTGTTTTTCTTTAATGTTGTCCTTATTATTTTTTCCACCAATATTTTGTTTTCTATCCCACTATGTATATATATATAGGTCGTCCAGAGATTGCTCGTCCAGCGCTTCCGCCCCATCTTCACGGATTCCTTCCTCACCTCCTGGGTCCCTGGTTCCCCCTAGTTCCCTCTGCTTCCCCTCTCGTACTCAATAAAAACCTTTAATTTTCATCTCGCCTCCGGGTGTGATTTTGGGTTCAAACATTACATCTGGTTTAAAATCAAAACACAAGCATTTTGTTAATAGCCTTTTATTAGGTAAAGGAGCAGATCTGGGGGTTCTCAGGCATAGAGAGTTCTGGTAAA
>JAOUQZ010000044.1:18751200-18765499 GCA_028564935.1 Neosilurus hyrtlii
TCACCAGGGTGTTAACATGACAGGACCATGTCAGGTCCTGTGTGATGTGAACACCTAGGTACCGGAAACTGTCCACTGATTGTGGACTGGACACTGATTGTTCTGGTCAAAACCAAGTAGCTTTACTTTATTAGGCTCTTTTTCCCTCAGCCACTCTCACAAAGCACCCCAGCACAGCCATAGCCTTATCGCAACGGATATAGCACTACAGGTAGGTAGCTACAAATTGGCAAAGAAGGGCACACTCCTAATATGATGCAACTCATTAATTTATATAAAATCTTCTATTCCATCTCAATAGGCTGCTGGAGAACCTTTTATAGTAGCTGTCAAATCTTAGCCTATATGTCCATTAGGAAGTGAAAAGCATTCCAGCAGCTGAAGGTATGCTCCTAAGGGACAAAGGGACATATAGTTGGGAAATAGACTGACTTGTTTTTCTTTTGTAAATAAGCCCATGGGACCAGTTGAGAATTAATGGTAGTATCAAGTAAATTGGCAATGTTACAGGCCTTGAGGTAGTAAAAATATATTGTATACTTGCATTTTGCATTAGCATGAGACTGATGAATGCAAGAAGAGAGAATGTCCTCCTTCACTTACCCACTGTCTCTTACTTGTGACTTGTTGTTTTTGAAAAAAGCAGCTGTGTATATATATATATATATATATATATATATATATATATATATATATATATATATATATATATATATATATATATACACAGCTGTATATATAGAATATATATATTCGTTAATTTTCTAAGAAGCATATATGTAATTATTGTCACAGGGAGGCCATCTCAGTCATCTCTGGGCAAGAGCGAGGTACATCCTGGACAGCTCGCCAGGCCATCGCAGATAGTTAAATAAATATTTATCACAATAAATAAATGTAATGCCTTGCACACATCTAAATTATGGCCTTTTTACTGTAAATGCACAATTGCATTGTACAATCTGTTCATGTCCTGTAATTAGTAAATGTTATTTGTTATGAGGTATGTTTTCCTCTACTTTCCTCTACTTGTATCTCATGGTCTCAAATAATGAATGTCTTGAATGAATGACATTTTTTATGGTTGATTGACTATTTATATTTTGAATTTAATTTTTTTTTTCAAATGCATGACAAGCCTTCATGTCCACATTTTCACTACTGAGGGTTTCCATTACGTTAGTATTTTGTGCTTAAAAACACACAGCTAGAGAATATAAAGGTAGACTGAGTTGCTCAAGGATACTTAAAATTAATAGATAACAGAATAACACCAAATATGAACACATGTACCAATAACACACTGCTAAAAAATGTGAAATAAAACATAATGAGAAGCAACCCAGAGAATGTGAATCCAGGAGGGATAAGCATAGTATACTCTTGGCACTGTAGGAGGGCAAGCTCCGACTATTTGCAGTATGATGTGATTTGCGAAGTAAAGAAGATTGTGAAAACAGAAAATTTAACCTTTGTAGGCTACAAATGTTTAAAAGAAAAATAATATAAAATAAAAATTTAAAATTAATAAATAAATAAATACAGCAAGAACAGCACAGAAACAGGGTCATTTTTGAACTGTAGGGGCTTTGTATGGGAAAAATGTGTTTTATAATGCAAATCTGTGTTTGCAGCATGATTATAGCAGTTTGTTATGATAAGAACAAATGAGATTTTCCACAGAATGGGCATGTAAGGCAGGGTTGCGGCAGAATGAGCAAAAGAGTTGCTTCTCCTGGTGCCTTGGTTTTATCATCAGCGTGCATCAGGCAGCTCCCTGCAGATATCAGCACATTATCACAGCTTTAGTACAGGCTCTTAATCACAACAGGCACAGAAATCCATTACTTTCTGTCAGTCTCACCCACTCCCAAACTCAGGAAAGCTGATCTCTTATCAGCCATTAGAATTTTGTGCTCCCCTTCTTACATTCTTTCCCCATCCTCCTCCTAAAACAGATCTTCACAAAACCAGAAACCATCCTCTGTTTACCTTGGTTTAAGTTTCTATTCTGAAATATCTCCTCCGATTCCACGCATCACTTCACTGGCTTATCTGTCAAAGCTTTCAAACACATGTTGGTCCTCCTGTCAATGAAATCCATGACAAGTGAAGTATTTTCACAAGCAGCATTGCCATAAACAGTGGAAAACATTAATCAGATTTCTGATATCACCAGTAAGTACAGTAGATTTATATGAACTTATATTTTGTTCAATAAATACTTAATCATTTATAAGTGTACAACTTTTGTTTTTGTAAGATTTTGCACTAGTTGCCAAACCACTGCTCCATGTATGATTTGTGCGTCATGGTTTGCTCAAAGGGAACAATTAAAAGAGCACAATATTATCAGGTAATTTTAGTACCTAGTGACCATAGCTGATTGCTGAGAATGGTGAGATGCAAAATCTAATTTTATACCAGAAGCCAGTATAAATCTTCATTCAGGTTATCTCTCAGCTCATAATGTTGGATTGCTTGTCTATTAGAGCTGTTAGTGTTAGCATTAAGGCATCATATTTTTTTGTCCCCACTTATGTGTGACGGTCAAATTTTAAGGAGCAAAAGTTCTCGTTATTATTGAAAATTAGACTTTAAGTTATTTATACAAAAAACCTCTTATAACCATTTTGCATGATTGTCTTTCAGTCTCTGAAACAAATTTTTAATTTGGACATTTTTACTAATGTCTCTGTTAAACACTGGTTCAAGTTTTTGTTGCTTTTTCAGATGCAAGATATTGGAAGGTTTCCTTGCATCTACTGTCCTATTCAAATACCTCCACAAGATGTTAATGGGGTTGAAATCTGGGCTTTGATTAGGTTGTGTTTTTAGTCATTTGCTTTTTTGAGCCATTTCTTGGTGGATTTGCTAGTGCGACCCACATTTGCTGTTAGGTTTTGACAAAACAGGTCCACACAATGTACACAAAATGCCTATTTCTCTCACATATTGTTCACAAGTCTGTCTAAATCTGTGTTAGTGAGCACTTCTCCTTTGCTGGGATAATCCATCTACCTCACTGGTGTGGCATATAAAGATGCTGACTTGACATCATAAATGTTGTAATTAAAAAAAAAAAAAAATTTAAAATGTGCAGTCTTGTGTGTGTGGGGGGTGTTGATCATTCATCATATTATAGAGAATATATATAAAAAAACATTCTAAAGACATTCTGCCCCCACAACCCGACCCCGGATCAAAAAGATGAAGATGAAGATGTATATTTATATATTTTTTTACATGTTGATAATAAACAGTTGAGGAAAGCTACTGGCCAGTAACAGGGCCGCCACTCAATACATCACCAAGCGGGGTTTTTACCAGCATCTTTAACCTCTCGCTACTGCAGTGTATGGTTCCAACCTGCCTCAAGACAGCTACCATCATTCCTGTGCCTAAGAAGTGCACAGTGAGCTGCCTGAATGACTATCATCCCCAAATATTTTGAGATGTCTCATACTCATACGCAATAATCATTTTTAAGTGCAATACTCATGTTTACAGCAGGTCTCATACATCAAATGACATTTTGACATCATGCACCTTATGATTAAAAAGCTCTACCTCTCACCCTGTGTATACCCTGCACCTTTGACATAACATGCACCCTTCTGTGTATGTCTCGAAATGTGTAACTATGAGGATAGATGTATATATATATGTATAGGTGTCTATATGTGTACATATAGGTATGTGTATGTAGGTATACGCACATATATAGCTTAGTGTAGTTACCTTAGTTGTCTTTTGTGTACCTTTTATAATTGCTGCTAAACAGAGAGCTGCTAAACTTATTTTCATTGTTGATGCAACAGTTGATAATAAAGATGTTTATCCATTCATTCATTTTCTGAACTGCTTAATCTTAATTAGGGTCACAGGGAAGCTAGCACCCATCTCAGCCAACTCTGGGCAAGGGCAGAGTACACCATAGACAGCTCGCCAGGCCATCACAGAAAGGAAAGACGCTGATGGCAATGCAATTTACTCTTGACAAAATAGACCTTATAGACAATGAGAGACATAGCCGGCCTTTGATAACCCAGTTAGCTGCATTGCGAGCCACCACTGCCATCTTTATCTTTAATTTTATTCACTTAATAGTTTTTCAGTTAATCATTCATTCAGTAAAAAGGTTATTCACGGTTGACCTGCTCAGTGTTCCCGAGGGGAAGAAAAAAATGTTTGTAGCTTAAAGACACTGATCAGCAAACACAAGACCTTTTAGTTACTGTCTTACTATTCTTTGCTGTGCCACATTATTAATAAATGGTAAAGGAAGTGCAGCAATGAAAAGCCAATTGGGAAAATAAGCCGAGTACCTATAAAGAGCTTTCCGGGTTGTATCAAATAGCCTCAAAGATGACTAAACCCCTCAAACCAAATTTAACTGACAACACTGGCAATGAATAGATTCAACAATACTGTTGTCTCTTTTTTCCTCAGGAAATCCTCCCTCACTGCATTTTCTCAACAGATGAGTCTCTCTTCCTGAGCAGCTGTTTAGGGTTATTGATGACCTCATTAGAATGCTGCCTGCAGCATGCTGTGCAACAGTGAAAATCTTCCCGTATGAACTAACCGTCTTCTTGCCCAGTCACCAACTCCTTTATGTATGCAGAAAGCTGGCATTTTAGCAGTCAGAGCCAGAGTCATATTCTCAGGTGAAGAGTGATGGAGATAAAAAGACCCCACACAAAGGCTTCATCCAACATTTATTATCTCACCCAATCAGTTTCCTCAAATAAATAAATAAATTAATTAAAAAAAAATTATACATGTGTGTGCATGTACTTTTTTTTTATTATTTCTTTTTTTAATTTGGACATTTTTACTAATGTCTGAAGGTTTCAAATTCTTTGGCAGAAAGCTATTTAACTTAAGGAACTTGATCACAATTGAATTCTGTTGGAGAGATTTGACAATATAAAATATTTATTATTTCCTTTGTTTATTATCCCTTTAAGTTTATGTTACATATATTGCTATACAGGTATACAACACATCCATGACAGATAAATTGGACAGATTTTTAGAATTAGTTATTCATATGAAACTTACCTGATGTGAAATTAAAAAAAAATTGCATCCTAGACTCTTTTGAGATGTTTAGAACATGCCAAAAGGATCACTCAGAGTCAATTTTCAATGTCAAGTCTCTTTGATGCCCTACAGTGTCGCCTAGCATTATTCAATCTAGACATACAAATTTACTCTTTTTTGGGTCATCTGATGGTCTGTCCTATGTTAAACCCACAAGACCTCCTTATATATCCATGTGTACAAAACTGGCCTGACATCTCAAGTGGTATCCCTCAGGTTAGTGACCTTGGGCCTGTGCTTTTTCTAATATACATAAATGAAAACCCTGATGGCCTAAAGCTGCTACAGCAAAATGTTCGCTAAACTCAACTCATCTATGTTCAACATGCAAGAATTCAACAAATTTCAAAATGATATTCAAAATACTCAACAGTGATCAGATATATGGCAGTTACCTTTCAACTATTCACAATTATCAAAGATGCATCTAGGATCTAAAAATCCAAATCATCTTTCTGAAATTCAGAGCACACATTAACTCTCAAGTGAATAAAGCTAACAGTACACTGGGTCATATTAGAAGAATCTTTAAATACCTAAAAGCTGAACTATTTTTAACTTTATACAAGAGCTTAGTTCAATCTAAACTGGAGTATGCAAACTGTTTGTTTACCTCCTTTCCAATGCAACAAAGATAAAATTGAGCGAGTTCAACATAGAGCTACATGGATAATCCCACAAGTTGAAGACATTCCCTATCATGCTCGACTCAGACCACTGAACTTACCACCATCAGAATATCACAGACAGAGAGGTGACATGATTAAAGTATCTAAAATCATGGACAATATCCACAGTGTTAAATCAACATTACTCAACAAGCATTTTGTTCAGTATGTATGTGGTTATAATATATCATTGTACAAAAGAAAATACTCTCTTGATGTTTGAGGCAACTCATTTGCATTCCGAGTAGTTAACCCTTGGCATTACCTCCCACAAGGAGTCGTATCTGTGAAGTCTGTAAACTCGGTACAAAAATAGCTGGTAACCGGAAGCAGAAGGTCCATTGTTGTGGCTTGAAGGGCATAGAAGTAATTAAATGACTTGACGCTCAGAATTAAGATATCAAGGTATCAACACAGTGTGTATATAAGGAGTCCATTTGCAAGTCACAAAATTACATAAATGTCATAAATTGTAACAGAAGAAGCAAAACAAAAGATAATTTCTATGCCTATAAAAAAAATCTGATTTTTCTTAAAAACTAACTTGACTTAACAGGTTTTGTAAGTGGTCTCCTAATATAGAACATGTAACATACACATGATGGTTGTATATGAAATGAGTACAACAGGAATATCATATTAGAACTTATAAAGAGAAAGTTAATACAGTTATTTAATTGTAATAAAGACTTTTGTCAGTTTTTAATGCTAAGCTAACATCAAGTGACATAAGTCAATGACATAGATCTGAATTGACATAACTTCTAGTCCAAATTGAAATGCCACACAAACTATGTATTTCCTTTATAAAAGCCATTAACATTTGTTTATGAAGATGGCATGAAACAAATTATTTGAATAAAGGACATAGGGTTTTAATGCACCCATGATTTGTTAAAGACAGATGTTGTAGGTGGCAGAGGTTTGCACAAACAAATTAATAATTAAATAAAATTCAACCTACTAAGCAACGTGTTTGCTTGTAATGAGAGTTGACATGATAAGTGATAATTTAATATAGTTAAAGTAAAATGCAATGACCTAGAAATTTTTATTTACATTGATTAATAAAACACAAAGTTTGAAATTTGCATTAATCATGTATTATATATTGTAGTTTGTCTCATGATTTATTTGCAGGTGTACACTTCAAAATATTGTGTCAATCTTGTATTTTATAGTGTTTTTCACAATTTCCCCTCGTCCAGTCTTCCATCCACTCATCGGAGCCTGTGGTTTTGCCCGAGTTCATGTCCTGTTTCTGCTTGCCTACCTAGTTTCGGACTGTGAGTTCCTATCTATGATAGTCTGTTAACCTGATCATCTGACCTGTGCCTGTCTGTTTGTGGACCTGTTTGCCTGGTGCTATAAATAAATGTGTATATTGCTTTGCATCAGTTCATCTGCCCTCACCTCTTCTGCATAGCAGTGTTACAGTTTTGTAGAAAGAAAACATGCCAAGCATAAAGATGTGCATTTACGACCATGAACACTCTCATTATGTTTATATTTCTCATTTACCTTCTGCACAACTTCTCCTTCATGTATTTCAGTTTCTATTTTTGTGTGACATTGTGATCTTCAAAGCTTGGCTTAAATCGTTGGCCTTAAGAATAAAAATATACCAGTAAAATAAAAGTGTTTCAATTCATTACCACTAAAATATTGACATAAGTCTAGTCACATGAAAAACAGAAAATACACCCCTAATCACTATAAGATTTGCCAGTTGCTATTCCTACCACTAAAATCTTTATATAATTTCTAAATAAAATCTATCCTTATGTCATTAGAAAAGCACGCACTGTGCTGCAGTGCACTGCCTGGTTCTTAAAGTGACTGAAAGGATGTGATTTGATTGGACATCACAGCAGAAAGAGGACACTTTGATCAGAAGCATCACCTGGGGTACAGTCAGGATTCACTGTTAAAATGCTGAAACATTTTAATAACCAAAATAGCTGTTACCTTAAAACTTGCCATAGGAGTTATGGTATATTTGATTTAACTTTTCACAAAATATAACCTTAGTAAAGGATTTGTGTATTTTTGCCTATTTTAAACTTGAAATATGCCAATCTTCCTATGTAATGTACAACACAATAAAATATTGGTGATGTCATCGGTTTTTGCTTTGTAGACCTTTTGTAGCATTTTGAGAACAAAATATTTTGGTATAAAATAAATCGGGTCAGTAGCTGTACCACTATTGATTAAAACAATTTTATGATGCCAAAATGCTAAAATGATCAAAACAGATCACTGAAGTCAACACATTCATCACATATGGCAACAGGCAATAGCAAAATTGCAGAGGTTGTTGATTGGAGCTTTGTAACAATCATGTCTTTGTGTTATGCCTTTGTACCCTTTGATTATGCTTTTGATTGTTACACACTGGAAAATGTGATGTGTATTTTTTATTATTATTAATATCAATGCAGACATTAAAATATTGCACACAAGAACATGTGTATTTTTTAAGCGAGTGTTTTTCACTTAGTTGCATATTTATTATGTCTATCTTTTTCATATTTATTTGTATTGTTTACTTCATTTTTTGGAATAGCATGGTGATGAGGTTTCCATCTTAATGATGTTTACCCTACACTATTAATGCAGTACATGATTTGATAAATAAGAATATCTTAATCTTGAAAATAAATTAAAAAAAACAATCATGTCATGATCATGTAACTTCACAATCCAAGTCTCCATTGCAGCAGTTTCTAAACACCTGAACCCACCCTAGGATGTCAGTTATTGCTGCAAAACCCCTTCACTGTAACTTCCTTACTAAATACTGGTGAGGATTTCACATTACAAAACACATCTTTCATTTGACTCATACATACTTCTAAATAAGTCTTTTTTCTTGTTACAGAAAGTCTGGTACAATGACAAAGTTTTAAGATTCCATTTTATCATTTTGTAAGCTGCTTAATCCTAATTAGGGTCACATGGAGGTTGGTGCATACCTCAGCCAACTCAGGGCAAAGGCAGGGTACACCCTGAAAAGTTCGACCATTGCAGGGCCAAAACGTATACAACCATTTACACTAACACTCACACCTAGGGGTTCTTTGGAACCACCAATTACCCTAATATGTATGTTTTTGGACTGTGGGAGGAAACCAGAGTACCTGGAGGAGACTTGCACAAGCACAGGGAGAACAAGCAAACTCCATACAGAAACACCCGAGAAATTGTACTGAACCTGGGCCTTCTTGCTGTGAGGCAGATGTGCTAACCACTGTAAGATTTCAATATTAAACAAAAAAAAGACTTAGTAGACAGGAACTATGTCAAACATAATTTGCTCTGCAGACCAATTCTTCTTCCAATCAGTTATAAGAAGGAAAATTTCAATTTTAAATTTATTACTGCTCAGTTAGGTTTTAGCACAGTTATCCAGGGATAAATACAGTATTCTGATTCTAATTCTGATAGGCAACCCAGACATAACCCATAGAAAAAAAGAATACTCACATATTTGATAACCTCTGTAAACATCATAGTTTAAAAACTGCATGAGGTACACTAACATATCCAGCATTCAGTTGACAAAAAAACATTACACTGCTTAGGCCACGTTCTGCACCACTGTAATTTAGCCACACCTTATCTCCTCAAAATTCTTTGAATTAAAGGGATATATTTTAAGTATGTTTGTTACAACTGGTACCACGAACTGATAGACCCAAATGCAGGACAGACATGACAGGATACGGTGAAAGCATTAGTCCTTTATTAAGGTGCTCAGGGTAACTAGGTACATGAGGATACTGTAAAAATGGTGGCTGGATCGCGGTTAGGCTGCGAGAAGCACTATTCTCTGTGATGACACAAGATGATCTGGCAGGGAGCCAGGGGAAGACGCCGAGCCTTTATCCAGGATCAATGATGGGGAACAGGTGGGGATGATCAGGGCAGAGCCGGCAATTACCACCCAAGCCGGAGGGAATCAGGTGACCTGAACAGAGAAAGTGCCAGAACAAAACATGAGATAGAAGCCACCAGGGGTGTTGAGTCATGTCTAACAGTACCCCCGCCCCCCTTAGGACCGGCTCCTGATGTGCCTGCAGTGTCCGGATGCTGTTTGTAAAAGTCATCGATCAAACTCTGGTCAACGATGAAGCTTGCAGGTATCCTGGAGCACTCCTCAGGTCCATGACCCTGCCAGTCCATCAAAAATTGCCTTCCCCGACCCCTCTTGCGTACCGCCAGGAGCCTCTTAACTGCATAGACCGGTCCTCCGTCTATCATCTTAGGTGGCAGTGGGGGCTTGGTGGTGGGCACCAGATGACTCTCTCAGACTGGTTTAAGCCTGCTGACGTGGAAGGTCGGGTGCACACGGAGGGACCTGGGGAGACTCAGACGCACAAAAACAGGGTTAATAACTTTTGACACAGTGAACGGACCGACAAACCTCGGAGCCAGCTTCCTGGAGTGGACATTCAGGGGAAGGGCCCGGGTGGATGGCCATGCCTGCTGGCCAGGAGTGTAGGTCGGTGCTGGACGGCAACGACAATCCACTGCAGTCTTCATGCGCGTCTGACCCCTGAGGAGCAGTCGCCTGGCTGCAGCCCAAATCTTCCGGCATTGCCTAACCAAGGCATGGGCCGAGGGGACTGTTATCTCTTTCTCGTTGGCCAGGAAAAGGGGTGGTTGGTACCCCTGGGCGACCTGGAAAGGGGAGAGCCTGGTGGCCGCAATAGGGAGTGAGTTGTGGGTGTACTCCACCCAAGTGAGATGCTCACTCCACGTGGATTGGTTCTGTGAAACCAGGCATCTCAGATAGGTCTCCAGGTCCTGGTTCAGCCACTCTGTCTGGCCGTTGGACTCAGGACAGGCTGACTGTGGCCCCCAAACAATGACAAAACTCCTTCCAGAAACCGGATATAAATTGTGGTCCCCGGACAGAGATGACATCTGTGGGGAGGCCGTGTTTCTGGAAGACCTGGATGATCAAGGTATGGGTAGTCTCCTTGGCTGAGGGCAGCTTGGGCAAGGGGATGAAGTGAACCATCTTCGAAAACCAGTTGACCACCTTAAGCACCACCGTATTACCCCTTGAGGGGGGCAGACCCGTGACGAAGTCCAAGGAGATGTGCGACCATGGTCGATGTGGCACCGGTAATGGCTGGAGGGGCCCTATCCGGGTCTGTCGTGGCATCTTGTTCCTGGCGCAGACCGAGCACGCCCCAACATACTTCGCCATGTCTTTGGCTAGGAAAGGATACCAAAACCGTTGCTTGATCACAAACATAGTGCGCCTCACCCCCGGGTGACATGATAGCAGGGAAGTGTGTGCCCAATGTATCACCTGAGAGCGCAATCTCTCCGGTACAAATAAGCAGTTGCACAGGCACCACTCAGGAGAGGGTCCCTCCTGCCCAGCCTGTTTAACTGCCTCCTCTATCTGCCAGTAAACCTCTCCCACCACCCGGTCGGAAGGTAGGATGGGTTCTGGTTCCTGGGCAGATGGTTCCGATTACCACAAACGGAACAGCGCGTCTGGCTTGGTGTTCTGTGGTGTTGTGAAAAAGAGGGCCCATCTGGCTTGCCGCGAGTTCAGTCGCTTGGCCGACCGGAGGTATTCCAGGTTTTTATGGTCTGTCCACACCAGGAAGGGCTGGTCCGCCCCTTCCAGCCAATGTCTCCATTCCTTCAGGGCGACCTTGATGGCCAGCAGCTCCCGGTTCCCCACGTTGTAGTTGCTTTCTGCCGGGGATAACTTGCGGGACAGGAAGGCACAGGGCTGAATCCAGTCCTCTTTGGGGGAGCGTTGAGACAGGACCGCCCCCACCCCAACATTACAAGCATCTACTTGTACAATAAACTGATGCTTGGGGTCGGGTATCTTCAGTATCGGTGCAGTGGTAAATAGCTTCTTGAGTCTCCGGAAGGCCCCCTCAGCCTCTGGGCTCCACTGGTAAGAGACCTTGGGAGAAGTTATTGCATGCAGAAGTGTAAAAATTTGCAAACCCTAAGAATTGCTGTACCTTTTTGCGTGAAGTGAGGGGCGGCCAGTCTGAAATGGCGCTTACCTTCTCGGGGTCCATCCGGACGTGGTTAGGGGACACGATGAACCCCAGAAACAAGACAGAGGTAGCGTGGAACTCGCACTTCTCTGCTTTCACAAACAGTTGGTTCTCCCACAAGCGACTCAGGACGTGACCGACGTGGTGCTGGTGGGTAGCAATATCAGGAGAAAATACGAGTATGTAAACAAAAACAAAGTCATTTAGGTACTCACGTAGCACCTCGTTGATGAAACCCTGGAAGACGGCAGGGGCATTGGCCAGCCCGAACGGCATGACTAAATACTTGTAGTGGCCCCTGGGTGTGTTGAACCCGGTCTTCCACTCGCCTCCCTCATGTATCCTGACCAGGTGGTATGCGTTCCACAGGTCTAACTTGGTGAATACCTGTCCTGTTGGAGCAGCTCGAACATGGAGGAAATGAGGAAAAGCGGGTACTGGCTCTTCACCGTAATGTTGATCAGGGCGCGTTAGTCTATGCATGGCCAGAGTGAGCCATTCTTCTTTTCCACGAAAAAGAAGCCCACTCCGTCCGGCGAGGAGGATGGGCGGATGATCCTGGCCCGCAAGGAGCTCTGGATGTTGTGATCCATGGTTTTCTTCTCGGGACCCAAGAGGGAGTACAGTCGGGCCTTGGGAATGAAAGCTCCGGGCAAGAGGTCAATCGCACAGTCCCACGGGTGATGGGGCGGAAGAGACATGGCCCTGGACTTCCTAAAGACCTCCTTGAGTTCATGGTAGCATGGAGGAACCCTAGGTAGGTCCGGGTAATCACTAGGGTCTGGTTTCCGCAACCGGCCCGTCCCCTCCTCCGGGGATTTGAGAGCCAATGGGGACGACACACGACAAGTGAATCCTAATCACCCCCGATTCCCAGATGACGTGGGGGGTTATGGGCTCTTTATCATGGGAACCCCAGAACAAGGGGGTGATGTGGGCACTTTAAGAGGTGCTTGAGAAGCCAGGAGAGGCCAAGGACTAGTGTAACGTGAGAATATGGGAAGAGCTAAGGCTGGAAGGTCTTCCACCAAAAGCAGCTCCATGTCTGGTTGGTTTGTTCTGTCATGCGGAGACAGGCTGAGTAGGACCCAAATGCAGCATAACAGAGGCAGAGTGGAGGTGAAGAAACTGAGATCTTTATTATGGCTTCAAGGCAAACAGAATGATATATAATGACAAGATATATCATGACAATATCTTGACGACAACCTTACTCAAATCATGTGATTGTCTTAACTATGTCATGTCATTTTTTGAACCACTTAGGGTCACGGAGAGGCTGGCGCCCATCTCAGCCGACTCTGGGCAAAGGGCAGAGTACACCCTGGACAGCTCGCCAGGCCCTTGCAGGACAGAAACACGCTATGCAGCCTACTCTTGACGAAGATCAGCAATGGTTCTTTTACATGCCTCTCACCATAGACAGTGAGAGACATGGCCGGCCTTTGATAACCCAGTTAGCTGCACTGGTGAGAACCCATTGATAGTGGGGCTTGAACCCCCGACCTTGGGATCCGTAATCCAGCACCTTACCACCAGACCACCAATGCCCTGTCTTAACTATCAACTGTATAAATACGTGGAGAGTGGGTCATCTCTAAAAAGTGAAGCTGTCACAAGTTTAGTGCTCCTGCCAGCTGGCTGTTGTACATTTTTAGCGCTGCCAATCAGCATGTGGTTCAATGACAAAACCACCTATTTTTCATGTCACTTTCCTGGTCTAAATTGTCTTTCCATTTAGGTTGTGTAATTCCAGTAATTTTGTCTAATTTTCTATTTTCCTCCAAAATGTCAGATTATTAATCCTTAAACTGTTGTTGTTAATACACTTCAGTGGCAGGAATCATACTGCTTCACACTCTGCATGAAATTGAACTGCCTATTTGAACTTTTGTATATTCACCTCTTAATGTTTTACTCTTAAAATGTACTTTTAAACTTTCTTATTTGAAATTTTCTGGACATATGTACTAATGCCAATTATTGTCTTTTTATTAAAGATGTCTGAAGCACTGACAGGATTAAAAGGCTAGCCTAATTTTAAGAAAGTTAAAATATATAGTTTTGATATCTTAATCTTGTCTAGACTAACTGAGATTACTCCTAGAGCAAGATGTGTACTAGTCCATGAGGTCTTAAAAGAACCCAGTGGCTTCTCCAACATTGGCTACTGTTAATGTCCACGAGTCCACGAGTCCACCATCAGGAGAACGTTGAACAGTGGTTTCAAGTTTCAAGTTTATTTGTCATATACATGTAACAATGAAACATCATTACCGGCATTGAAATTCTTGGACTCAGAGTCCCTTCAGAATTTCAGTTAAGAACAAATATTGCACATAAATTAAGCATTAAGATAAAAATACAAGTAAGAATAAAACAAGTGAAAGTAATAATATAAAAAATATAATAATATATAATATATATATAATATATATAATATTATTAATATAATGTATACATATAACTCAAAGGAAT
>JAOUQZ010000044.1:18774619-18787377 GCA_028564935.1 Neosilurus hyrtlii
TGTGTGTGTGTGTGTGTGTGTGTGTGTGTGTGTGTGTATGTGTGTGTGTGTGTGTGTGTGTGTGTGTGTGTGTGTAATTGTTCTTCATTGAGACATATCTTTATATTTATTTCATTTTTACTTGGTATGGAGTAACTGTGCACACAATTTTCTCTGGAATCAAATAATTATTATGATTCTGATTCTAGAAGAAAGACGTTTGTTGCTCCTTTATAATTCCAGATGAGGTTAATTTGGGGGTGGTTCAACATTAGGTGAGCACCTGCATTTCTGCTGGGAATTTCAGTTTCAGCTTACACACTGCTTGTGTCAAGGTCAGTACACACAGTGCCTTCATCAGAACAGAAATACAGCTCTTTTCCAGTGGAAGCAGGCCTTTCACCCAACACACCACAGAGATGCAAGACCCAAGTCTCGAACTGCTCAGCTCAAGTGTAAACAGGTCGATGATACATGGCTGCTCAGCGGTGGCCATTCACCCAGGGGACTTGGAGGAAACCACAGGCTCAGGTAAAGTCAACGGGACACTGCAATGACCTTTGTTTAGTGTAGGGTGCTTAAGATGATAAATCTCTGGTATTTCCTCTTCTGGGCCAACTATATTTAAAGAATATTACGTAAATTATTAATGTTTTTTTTTAGACCAAATGATGTCTTCTGTCTTGTTACGGCAATAAACGCAGAGACATAAAAACAATTATATCCTAATACCATGAAAAACCAAAAAAAAAAAAAAAAAAAAAAAAAAAACCCCACTATAACAGTCATATAACAGAATATATTTATTCTGTATCTGTTTATATAGATATAACTTCTAATGTTAGACTTATATATATAATGTTATATATATATATATATTTATATATATATATATATATATGTGTATATATATGTGTGTATATATATATATATATATATATATGTGTGTGTGTGTGTGTGTTTGCATGCAATGAAATTGCTCTGACCCACTTTCTGCATGATTACTCTTCTTAGTGTTTTTTTAACTCACAGCAAGAACTACTTTCCTGTAGGTCACTCAGTATTTTTCTATTTTCATTACTACTACTATTATGTCGAAACAGTGCCTTGCAAAAGCATTCACCCGCCACCCACCTTGCCATTTTTCATGTTTTCTTGCCTCTAACCTAGAATTAAAATGGATTTTTTGAAGGTTTGAATCTTTTCATTTACATAACATGCCTACAACTTGAAGATGTGTTTTTTATTGTGAACTATGCAAGCGTGCATACTATTCACCCCCTAAAGTTAATACTATGTAGAGCTACCAATTACAGCTGTAAGTCGCTTTGGATAAGTCTCTTTGAGCTTGCCACATCTTGCCACTGGGATTTTTGCCCATTCCTCAAGGCAAAACTGCTCCAGCTCCTTCATGTTGGATGGTTTCCGCTTGTGAACAGCAATCTTCAAGTCTGACCACAGATGCTCATTTGGATTGAGGTCTGGGCTTTGACTAGGTCATTCCAACACATTTAAATGTTTTCCCTCAAACCACTCAATTGTTGCTTTAGCAGTATGCTTCAGGTCATTGTCCCGCTGGAAGGTGAACCTCTGTCCCAGTTTCAAATCACGGACAGACTGAAACCGGTTTTGCTCAAGAATACTCCTGTATTTAGCACCATCCATCTTTCCCTTGACTCAGATAAGTTTCCCTGTCCCTGCTGCTGAAAAACATCCACACAGCATGAGGCCTCCACCATCATGTTTCAGTGTGCGGATGGTGTACTTGGGGTGATGGGAAGTGTTTGGTTTGAGCCAGACATAGGGTTTTCCCTTTGCAACTTTAGTTTCATCTGACCAGAGCACCTTCCTACATACATTTGGGGAGTTGCCCACATGCCTTTTAGCAAACTCAAAACGTGCCTTCTTATTTTTAACACTAAGTATTGTTTTTTTTTCTGGCCACTCTTCCATAAAGCCCAGCTTTATGGAGGGTATGCATAGATACATCAGTCTCTGCTTTGGGTTAAAGGGTTAAAGGGTGAAAAATAATCCAAAGGCAGCCAAGAGACCTGAGAGTTCCACTCTGCAGCTCCTTTATGGTTACCTCAGGTCTCTTGGCTGCCTTTGGATTATTTTTCACCCTTTAACCCAACAACTTTATCCCTGACTTGTTTGGAGAGTTCCTTGGTCTTCATGGTGTTAATGTTGTTAATGTTACATACATTTGGCAGACGCCCTTATCCAGAGCGACATACATTTTTTTTTATACAACTGAGCAATTGAGGGTTAAGGGTCTTGCTCAAGGACCCAACAATGGCAGCTTGGTGGTATTGGGACTTGAACCCCTGACCTTTGGAATGGTAACCCAGAGCCTTAACCACCTGAGACACCACTGCCACTGGTGTAATGTCTCTCGCTTAGTGGTGTTGCAGCCTCTGGGGTCTTTCAGAAAAGGTGTTGATACGACTTCATTTCACTTCACCAACTTAGAGCATTTTGTGTAAATCCATCACATAAAAGTCAGATAAAAAACCCATTTAAATTATAGTTTGTAATGTCACAAAATGAACAAGGGAGGGTGAATACATTTCACAAGGCACTGTACATTATCTGCTATATGTTCACTCAGACACACATGTACACACACACACACACACACACACACACACACACTCACAGTGTGTGTTTGTGTGTGTGTATGTGTGTGTGTGTGTGTGTGTGTGAGAGAGAGAGAGAGAGAGAGAGAGAGAGAGAGAGACAGAGAGAAAACCTTCTGACCTTTGGCTGCCTGTAGGGTTTAATTGATAGTGAGAGATAATAAATCTCCCTATTATGAAGAAGCCCCTACATTCACTCATTATTCACACCTGGCTTTAGCACCACATGTCCCAAGGCACCCAGAAATTTAAAGCAGCAGCCTGTGCCAACTCCTTACTATCAAGGTTAATTTCTTGACTATGTCGTCTGTCTGCTAGCCTATTATAGACTCCAATTAGAACATGAAGGTATATTGAATGGAGCTGCTGCAAAAACTGGGCTCAAACTCTGGGCATCAAATGCACTATAAGAAATGTATGTGGAATCCTTTTCGCATACATGTTTTAGATGAACATCCTATCCTAAGACCATCTGTATTAATACAGAGTTGGTCCCCCTTAATTGTTATAATGATATCTATTTTTTCTGGGAAGGCTTTCCATTAGTTTTTTGTATGTCGCTGTGGGAATGTGCTCATTCAGTCAGAAGGGAATTAGTGAGAACAGGCACTGATGTTAGATGAGGAGGCCTGGTGCATAGATATCCTTCCAGGTTTTCTGGTTGTTCAGTGGTATTGAGCTATTTATATTCCCCATATACATATATATGAATAACTTTTTTGTATTTGTTAAAATCATATAATCCATAAACTAATCTCTACAAATAAAGTAGTTTTCCCTTTGCTATCAGACATACTTTCATGACAAAAACATTACAAAATCTATATTCATAGAAATACTTCATGTCCATAAAACTGGACAATGCCTTAGTAGCAGTTGTTTAAGTATATACCTTTGCCACGTATCAATTGCAAACCCCCCAGACACACACACACACACACACACTGTAATGAAGATGATAATAATAATAATAATAACAATAATAATAACAATAATAATAACAATAATGAAAGTATACAATAGCAAAAGAACCTTTTAGTAGATCAAGAGACTTGTAAAAGTTTATTTTATTTTTCTTTTGTTTCATGTAATCTTACAAAACAACAGCATTCACATTGTTTAATAATTCTTTTATAAAATAGAGGTTTATGCTCCATAAATAGGACTGATTTAGATACTCAAACTAAATGTTCTATTTTAAGTTGCAATCAATACAGAAAAATGACACCTCATAATAGTTGGTTCATAAAGGTTACAGAAATATTTGATTGTGGTCCTTACAATGTGTCACAGTAAATAAAACATTTAAGTAATGACAATTTATCACAGTGTAATGATAATTAGGCTTACAGCTGTGCAAAAAGTTTGTGAACACACTGAAATGGTCTGGATTTCTGTAGAAATAGCTGTTAAATATTAGAATGATACCTAAACCAAAAAGAGACACTTAAGTTAGCCTTCCAAAAGAAATATAGAGAATTAAATGAAACAAATTTGTTCAGAATACTCGCCTGACCCATATCTATATGAAGCAGATGGTTCAGATTATAGCAATAAAATAAAGGGTCCATGCCCCCCCTTTTTTGTTTGTTTGTTTTTTTCTGTTTTTTTCAAGACGTTGAAGATTTAACCTATGTATGTTATGGTTTATAAATATCTGTAAAATGTTGAGTGGGTTTTGTTTTCTTTATAATTATGAGTGAAACATGTTGTAGCAGCCACTCATTAAGAAATCCAGATAACAACAAATTTACAAACTTTTATTCCACAACTGGAAACACTAAAAAATCTACAAAATACTTATGATACCACAACATCTGGCGACCTTAAACATGATTGATAGTTTAAAAGCATTTTCACCTAATTTATTTAAGTGATTAAAATTGCCAATTTTAATGATGTGCAGCTATTTGTAGATAATTTCTCACACTTAATTACCTTATTGTATTTTAAAATGGCATATTAATTTGAAATTAAGACGTCATACCACTCTCCAGTGTCACGTTTGAAGCAAGACATTTTGAGAGCTGCACACAAAAATGTGTTATGCATTTTAAACTAATATATAAAGTTAATATTTTAAAATGCCATGAACAGTGTTGCAGAAGTGTGATAGAAATCATCAAGGTGTACCTTCCTTCAAGTCAATTCACAAATATACTGCACTGAGAATAAATTTCAGTTCTTTATTTATATACACCTGATATGAGTATGTTATAAGGGGAATACATACATTACACAGTTTCCTTTGTTCACTTGATACTGCTATCAGCCAATGGCAATGAACATGTACCCTGGGTAACAAAATCACCATCCTCTTAATTATCTCTTAAGTATAACCATATATCTGACCCTATACTACAAAATGCATGTACAATTTCTGATACAGTATTTGACAGATTAAAAACAAATTAAAAGGAGATTAAAAGGAAATAAAAGGAGACAGTTTACAGGTAAAAATCAGTGTTTAGCAAAATACAATAATTTCCATATAATCTAATATATAGTCTACTTTGTAACAGGGTGTGAAAATTACACTAAATTTAAATGACACATACACAATGGGCGTTCACGGCAACAACACCAAGTCACATGAATTGGAGTTATTTTGATTGTTATATTATTGGCAATAAAAATACCGAACACAAGATGTCTTTTTTTCTTTTTTGACACTGTCCTTTATATTTACCTCACAGAGGTATGCAGTCTCTTGAGCTACCTGAAAAGGCAACAGGACTCTTAGCACCTACATTTTATAATGCTAACACTGGTCATGGTGTATCGTTTATCACATCTATATAAACTAAAGAAACCCTGGATACTGAACCTAAGCTAATGTAGTCTATAAAAAAAGTCACTTAATGTTGGTTACTGTCTAAAAGAAATTGGACTAGTATCAAAAGTGGGGTACTTTTTCTCTCTGTGTAAGAAATCCAATGATTATTTTTTTTGCCTTAGTTCTGAGGAATCCCATTTGGCAAAGCCCAAGGCTGCACTGAACACTCAAAACTGGCAAATAAAGAATCAGAATGCTACTCTCAGTGAACATCACGGCAGACTGCAGCACCTCACATACAGCATGCTAAAAGCCTAACTGCTGCTGCAGAGCTTTTAGCTGATGCCTGTAAAATGAATAACGGCTAAAGGCTACGCAAGAGCTAATGCCATTAAGCATTTAAAAATTTTGCCAGATGAAATACACACTTGCATGAATGCACACACACACACACACACACACACACACACACACACGCTTGCATACACACACATATGCGTGCGCACACACACACACGCACACACACACACACACACACACACACACACACAATAATCAGAATACAGTAAACGGAGGGTCACTGCACTAAGTGTACAGAATACAGAGTGACACACCTACAGTGCCGTCCGTAGGTTACTGGATAGTGGCAACTTTTGTGTATGTAGATATGTGCTTTCCTGTTCTAATATTGTACATTGTGGAAATTACAACACATTGACCTTTTTTTTCAAAACCTCTTTGCAAGTCACTTAACTCAAAGACTTAGACAACAAGTACAGAAATAAATGAAAAACCCATAACCCTTAACATTGTGTGCTAATGTCATAATGCAGATGCTGTTAACAAAGGCCATTATGAATAGATAATCCAGTATCCACACATTAGGCAGATATTTAATTAGATGTATTTATGCATCTCTATAAATATGTTTCTAATTGTATTGAAATGAAAACAAGTAAATGTATTATGCAGAATGCAAATCACTACCATACTGAAGTTAATGAAAGATTTGTTTTTAATTATATTAGTTTTTATTACTGAATTATACCAAACTTGGCAGGTTGCATCATATCTTATTTTTATGCCTTAAAAGGAAACATAAAATATATGAAAATATGTGAGTGAATTTGTACAATAAGCATTTTGCCAGGCAACTCAATCCTTATTTTTTGAACTTTTAGAATTGATGGCATATATACCTAACATTTTTTGTGGACAAATCTTTGGCAATTATTATGGTAATCAGTTGTCTCATTATCATTTTAAACATGTACAAAACATCTGGTGGCAACAAGTCATGTACAGCACAAACAAATTGAATTTAGTCCGGCACTATGATAAGACAGAACACATCGTTCAGAACCTTTATTACTGTTTATTACTGTAATTCCATGTGGGGAAACAAGTCTGTTAATTCAAATGGCAATATGCTTTGCTAGTTTGAATTATGTCAACCCTGTATGTTTTGTGCATTCAGTCTGTGCACCAGGAAAGTGGCCACCTTCTTTGTAGCCTTCTGGGGAATCCACATCTAGAGCTTTGCACACTGTCACTGTAGATATTAACAATAAAAGAGTCTACAGTTTCAAATTAAATAAAACATTGAAGGCATTTGAGTAATGCATCCCAATAGAACTATTGTCCCCCAAGTAGTGCCAAAAGACCCACAGCATTTTACAAACCCAAATAAAACCATGGGAGCACAAATTTCCAAAATGAATTTGATGTGCTATAAATGGTACTCCAGGACAAAATTCTACACCCTTTGTGTCAGTTTTGAGTTCATTTATTGCCATACTTCTTATCGCTCTTAAATAATTTTGTTCCAATAGATTGCTTGTCTCTTTTCTTCTGTTTGTGTAAGACAGGAGTAGGAAGGGTTTAATGGGCATTCCTTGATTTCCAGTGAACAGATGGTGAACATGTGTTTTTTTAATCATACAGAGACTTCAAACTCAGTCCTAGCTAGCACTTTCCTCGTTGTTCTCTTTCTCTCTCAGAGAAAGGACACAGAGCGCCCTCCCTCTCTCAATGGCATGGTGGGATACATAGGTTTGAGGATATGGTCATTACCTGGGTTGCTGCTCGCGCCACCATTCTGCTTGGCTGTGTGATTTCGGGTGTCTCTGCGGTTGAGGGTGAATGCTGTTATCATTTCGGAGCCATAGTCCATGCTCTCGGGCACTGCGCTGGGCATATGCCTCAGGTGACCATCACCCAAGCAGGTCATGGAAACACGGGCGTCATTGCTGCGCTGCTGCAGCTCATGCTGTCCTTTCCCGGTAGACGGCGCTCGTTGAAGGTGTGCATGTTGATCACGGCGTCCATCTTCGCTGTGGGTGGTGCATGGTGACGCTTGTGTTTCAGTCTTCTCTCGCACGTGAATGACAGTCTGATCTCTTCCACCACTGCACTGCAGAAAGACCTCTTGAGAGAAAAAAAGGGGCATGGTGGGGAGGGGGAGTGGAACAAAAAGAGGAAGTAAATACACTCATGTTAAATTGGTACGAAGACCAAAGAATTCTGCATATAGTACTAAGAGAATATAATAAAGCAAAATGGCCTTAACATGACCCAGAATTAAATTAATTTAATGGCGATTTTTATGCTCTTGTTACCTTAAAGACTCTGGTACAACCCCTGGTCAAATTATTGTCTATGTATAACTATTCTTTGTTCCAATCTGACCTGTGACATTGTTCCAATATGACATAGTCTAATAGGGGAGTAATTTAACTTTCCATGCCCCAATGAATAACTATCTGCAGAAATAACAACAACAACAACAACAACAATAATAACAATAATAATAATAATAATAATAATAATAATAATAAAAACTCCGACTCCAACTTTAAAACTCTTTTTTACTCTTTATTGAGATATCGTGTCTTAAGTATTTGTCTTGAGTGTTTGCTAGTATATAGAGGGACTAATAACGTTTCTGGGTGACTATGTTTCTCTCGCTGTCTGGTTATTGGTTTTGCAGAAGTGACACCCTGGGACATGCATGGAAATGGATGGACATTGTTTTAAGGTAAGCAGGCATTAACAAACATTTATTCTAAAAAGCTGATAGAGTTTCATTACATTTTCTTGATGAGAAATGTGTTTTTTATTGTATGGAAATTACCACCAGGCTCTCGGATTGGGGAGCAGCAGCAGATGCCGATCTTGTCAACGCTTGTTTAATTTTTTTATACTTACAACACATATAACAACTTTTAGATTACAAGTAGCGGCCACCTCGCTGCAAAACTTTTTCATTTATGGTGTATGAGAAAACTTTAAGATTACACATAGCTGCAAAATTCCGTTCACAAAATCAACTTTAGTACCAAGACAAAAAAAGTTTTATCGTTACTCTACCGATAACTGCTTATGATTCAAGACAGAGAACAGCACTTTACCTAAGTCAATAATCTAACAGAATAATCATATATAAATAAATCACATAATAAGTACATCTACATAGTCTTGCTATATACCTTTCACACACAAAGCCTTCTTGCTAGAAAATGCTAACCACAACACAACTGCCATGTTGGCTTGTCTGTCTTAGCATGCAACATGCCCAATGTGGTGGTAATCTTAGAGGTTTTAGGATAACACAATCATATCTCTATTACAACAAAAGCCTACTTACCTTTTAATGGCATTCAGTTGTGACTACTTGCAGGTATTATATATACATATTTAATTCCAGCATGCTCTCTGCTGCACAGAATCTTGTGCCATTGAGTCAGTAAGAATGAGTTAACATGTGAGTAAACGTTCATGATGGAACTGTGCAGTTTCTAGTCCCTCTCTTTACTGGTCCCAGGTATTTGTTAGAAAAAAATATTACTCTTGATTCATGTTGCTGGCTACAGCTTATCAAAGTTATCATAAAAACTGTTAAAAGGTTATTTATAATATGGAACCCAGAAAGATCCAGTCCTGCCCTTCAGAGAGAGTACAGTGCTTACACCAACCAGTCATAACATTAAAATCACCTGACTGGTCTGCGGCTAGGCAGTCCCATATGCAGAAAACTGCAATTAACTGTGTTCTGACACCTTTATATCATAGCTGGTGTTAACAGTTTCAGTGTCCTTCCTTGGGCCAACTTTGGTAAATGCTTACCAGTCCATATCAAGACCACTGTACAAGATCAGCTATTTTAGGAATACATAGACCCAGTTGTTTAGCAATCACAATGTGTCCTTTTGCAAAGTCACTCAAATCCTTATGGGGCCTATACACTATAAAGAATTGAAAGAACAAACATGAATGAATTGCAAAAGTCTGAATATGAACAAATACACACAAAATTTCCTGACAAATTGATTCCCATGTGTTACTGACGTTGAATAAACCAAAGTCTAAAAAAAATAATTACAATCAAAACAGTTTGGTAACTTATTAACAAACCAGAGCAAATACTGAATGAATATTAATGGATGTTAATGATTGTATATCGTATAAATCACGTCATGTATGGAGGTATAAAACGTTCACACATTGACTGAATAAATTTTGTTCCCTATCACATTACGCAAGTTCTGATGATGCCGAAAAAATTGGGGGCGGGGGGAGTAGATGCCCCAGAAGAAGCCACGATCCCTCCGGCATTCACCCACACCTTCACCTGAAGAAGCAGCTCTATTTCAAGAAGCCTCATGATCCAGGACTCCCAGTCTGAACTTTTCACCAGCCTCAGACAGAAAGGTCTCTCCTAGTCCATCCACTGTCTCAACTGCCTCCACATCCTGAACAGTACCAGCAGGAAAGCCCAAGAAGCCCAGAGCCAGGACGAAAGAATTTAAGCTCAGGAATGTGGATGATGAACAAGAAGTCTAAGAAATGGACTCGCTATGGATGGATGAATGAGTCTGTACTGTATGAGTAGTAACTAGATGCAATCTTACTTCGAACTAACAAGTACATAGCAAACAAAGAGCTTTCTCACTGCGCATGGGCTGCTTGATGGCATACGTCAATAATTTTTAAACATGCACAAAAAATTCCAAAGAATGGCTTGACCAACAATGTACAGGAACTTATTAAAATGAACAACAACAAATCAAAGTGAATTTATTAAAACAAATAACAATGAAATCAAAATGAACTTCAGCGAATGCCCACAATTTTCCATATGCTGGGCCAATTTGTTATAGTGTGAACGCTACATTTTTCTTGCTTCCAACAAATCAACTGTTCACATTCTGCCTAAAACATTCCACGCCTTGACAGGTGCCACGATAACAAGATAATCAATGTTAAGTCTTTTCACCTGTCGGTGGTCATGATTTTTTTTAACATGTTATGGCTGATCAATGTTTGTTCTGTGAATCAGATCACACTCTTTGAAATCAAATTATTGGATTAATTGAATTTTTGTTTTTTTAATTTTAATATTACTGTGGATCATAGTCGATTATAGCAATAATTCATGTTGGCTTTTTTCTAAATTTTTTGTTTACCTCAATCATATGTAGAATCATAAATCAGCAGAGCCAGAATAAGACTATCATAAAATTACGGCTGCACGATAGTGCCAAAACTTACATTGTGATTTATTTTCTTTCTTTCTTTCTATCTCTCTCTCTCTCTCTCTCTCTCTCCAAATGGCTTGAATCAAAGTGAACTTATTAAAACAAATAACAATGAAAAAAAAGAAAAGCCAACATGAAAAAAGCCAACATGAATTATTGCTATAAAAAATTATTGCTTGAAAAAAGCTCTATTTGGAAAGAATTAGGTTTATTCACCAAGGTCAATGATCTAACATGTCATACCATGTCTCTGTACTCCAAATTAAAACAGAGCATTAGGGAAGGAAGCCTCATTCACATTAGGGAATTAACACGGGTGACAAAATAGACATTATTTAACACTTTTTTGTTCACTTTGTAAACAGCAGCAAATTAATAAACATGTTTTAAACAAAAAGCTAAAAATAAAACAGCAGCTGTATCTGCCCCCTAAGTCGTTTACAAAAATACAATAAAGTAAAGTCTCTATGTAAAGCAGCAGAAAAGTAGTAAACATCTTTTAAACTTTGTTTGAATTCTGTCTGATTAATTGTAGTGGCAGGTATGGTACGTTATAACTATTTTAGGGAATTTACTTTTATATAGTTTAACTATTTGTGTTTTTATTCAAACATAATTGTATAATTGTATAAAATTTTGTGTGAATGAATTAATATTTGCAATTATTGTTTACATATCATAAATCAATAATATTTACAAATAATAATTCATTCACACAAAAAGTTGCATACAATAATACAATTAAGAAGTAAAACAAGTACAAATAAACACTGAAGGTAATATTTTTATAAAATTTAAAGTAATTGAGTGCATTAATTAAACATTAATATAATAATACAGAATAAATATGACAGTTTTACATTTTATTCATTGAATATACAGTTTAAGTGAAGTATTATTTAGCATTGCATTGCTTAAAAATTACACTGATCAATTTAGCTGTACTACACACATCTACTTTACATCATGATTTTCAGTTAAATGTTATCATCAATTAAATATAAACTATAATACTATATATTTGCATTAGATTAGTCTGAAATACAGAAACTTAAACATTACTGTCATTGGTAGATTTGCTGAAGAATCTTCACGGAAGACAGTTCCAAAGTGGCAGATGTAGTTGCCAGGGTTAAGCAATGGTCATGGTGGAAGGGAAAAGCATCTATAAGTGGGCTGATTAAACATTTGATATATTTGCCGGGGTCATGGAGGCATGAAAAAAAAGACATGGCACTCACATGAAAGGAATGGTCAAACATGCTAAAACAACCTAGCTGGTACACTGTGCATAGGTGGGTAGGGGCATACTGTGAGCTGACTGCTCAGAGAGTGAGAGAGAGTGAGAGAGTGAGAGAGTGGGAGAGTGAGAGAAAGAGAGAGAGAGAGAGAGAGCAGAGCATGGAGTCGGTTTAGAGGTGCTCTTCTGAAGCAAAACAAAAGTTGACATATTTTAAAAAAAGAGAAAACATCACATGTTCTGCAGTGTGACTACTGCATATGCACACATCACATTGATGATGTTCAAACGATACATTGCGCAGCCTTATAAGAAATAGAATTGCAATTTTGATAAACCATGCTTAAAAAAATAGTCACTGTCTTATTTTATTGATACCATCTATCACTGCCTCTTTACAATGACCAAAAGCATCAAAACCATAGAAAAGCCCCCCCCCAACAAAGAAACAAACAAACAAACAAACAAACAAACAAACAAACAAACAAACAAACAAACAAACAAATAAAAAAAAAAAAAACACACACCTGTTCACGTTCTGCCGTTTTTCGAAGTTTGTAGAAAAATTCTCCTATGGCCACAAAAAT
>JAOUQZ010000044.1:18845575-18861239 GCA_028564935.1 Neosilurus hyrtlii
TAGGGATGTGTAGGGGGTTGTAGAGAAAATTTTTTAGATTTCTCCCTAATTTAATTTTACTATGTAAAGCTGCTTTGGGACAATGTCAATTGTAAAAAGTGCTATACAAATAAAACTGACTTGACTTGACTTAGTCAGACCTGCAGGAAAAGGGTGTGTGTACATTACCTTCTGTGAAATATATAAATGAATAAATATATCAAGGAGACCCATGACATAATAAATATTAATAATGATGACTTTAGCTTGTGCATGGAAGCCTTCATCCTTTTAGTTATGTTTCAAATGTACCTAAAATATTCACTGTGTATATCAAAATATCATTATTGTCTTTTAGCTGATGATCTGATTGGTTTTAATGCCAAGTAATATGCTTTCTTTAAGTTGTGAGTTGCACCTTCCTTCCTTCACCTTCATGGCTAAGGTGCCCTTGGCCAAGGCACCTAACCCCCAACTGCTCTCTGGGCACCCCAATGTGTGGCAGCCCACTGCTCCATGTCTGTGCTCACTGTTTAGGTGTGCTCATTGTTTAAGTCCTCTTTGAACCAGTATAATAACTGTATCACATTAAAGAACAAAATTAATTTCATAAATGAGTAAAGCATGTTTCAAATCTTCCAGGACCCTATTCACATCTCTGCAAAATTACACTTTTTTTTATTTATTTTACTCCTATTTCATATATTAGATATACATATTGTATACATTATGTTTTAATATGTATTAAATCACCATGATTTTCTTTGTTTGTTTGTTTAATTTTTCCCCAGTAGAAACATGGAAGGTATAGACTGTAACAAACAAGAAGCTACAAAATGAAGCTTACCGTCATAATTCCTTCCAGCAGACCAGAATCAGGTTTTGGAGGGATCTGCTTCTCTGTAGACCATTTCTCCACAATGGAAGCCACTTGAGGATTATCCACATTCAGAATGCGAAAACCAGTCATATTGACACCACAGAATCGGTAAGGCTCTAGGTTGATGGCCATAAGATCCTGAAAAGGGGGAGATACAACAAAAAAAAGAAAAAAAAGAAAAAGGAAGACAAGAAAAGAGAACCTTTAACCAGGGTTAAATTGAACCTTGTTATAGGTGGGGAAAGGCTGCTTTATTCTTTGTCTCATAATAAAAGAAAGAGGAATAGCAAGGTTGAAAAGATAGGCAGAGGGAAAATGAAAGACACTGAGGATAATGCTGTATTTCTGGGCTGCTAGGATATAGAGGATAAAGGAGTGCAGGTTGCACACACCTCAGTGTATAATATCAGAGACAACAGACATCTCTTTCAATAGCTGATTGAAACAGTTATTTCCTCAATAATTCTCTGTGTGTGTTCTGGTTCTGTGCATCCAACCATAAGGACACCACCTGATACTAAATAAGACCCTGACAGTGAAATGGATCATAGTGTCTCTTGATTCAAAGCCTTTTCAAGGCATGAATACAGTATTGGAATTTAACATTCTGAAATGCTGTGCAACGAAACCCTTCAAAAGTGCAGTTATTTATTTTAAAATTACATAATGATTTTCTATAAATCAATCTGTAAACAACTGTCTTTAAAGGACCAATTTAGCTAGTCAGCATACCGATATAATTAGAAGATAAAGATTGATATACAGTTGTAGGCATAATCTAAAGGTATGGTGGTGCAATAGATAATGCTTCACTCTATTGGGAGATTTACTTGTACTCCTAGTGTATGTGTGTAAAGTCACACAAACACAGGAAGAAAATACCCTTTTCAAGCCTAGAGTTTTTAATTCCTATTAAAGCTTCATTCATATATAAAATCTTTCCTGTCAAAACCCACTCACGTGAAAAAATGCACTGAGCCCGTTGTTTGTAGGAATAGGCTTCAGACCTACTAATCCATTCTTGACTCTAACCAGGGTAAAATGATAACTGAAGATAAAGGAAAAGTGACTTTTCTGACTGAAATATATCTAACTATTTCTTTTTATTTCTTTTAATTATTTATTTATTATTTAGCACGATAAAGTTTCAACACTTACCACTAGCTGAAAATACCTCCAAGGGTAAAAAAAAGTCAAATCATTTCAAAGAACAAAGAGAAGCTATTAGTCCTGAATGTAGCTCTGTTGTCTTTTTAAGGTCTGAGATGTCAGAAGCTTCCTTCTTTCAGATGTTTAAACATTAAAACCACATTCCAGTATAGCTGTGTTGTCATATAAATTATATGTTCTGTTATCATCTCAAACAATATATATTTAGGAAATAAATTCTAGGCTGTGACTGAAATCATAAACAGGATGTCGAGTTAGTTTATGGCCCTCCAATGGTCTGGTGAGCTGTTTAGGCTGTACCCTGCCTTTTCCCAGTATCGGCTAAGATAGGCTCCAGCCTCCCTATGACCTTAGTAGGATTAAGCAGTTCGGCAAATGAGTATGTGAGGGAGTCAGTGTATTATATTTTGTATTGGAAAATTCCATTTTTGGGGCAGTGGTGGCTTCGTGGTTAAGGTGCTGGCTTACTGATCCGGTCGGGGGTTCAAGCCTCACTATCACTGAATTGTCACTGCTGCCCCCGCAGTGGAGCTAACTGGGTTATCAAAGGCCAGCCATGTCTTTCACTGTCTGTGGTAAGAGGCATGTAAAAGAACCACTGCTGCTGTTCAAAAAGTGTAGGCCATTGGATTGTCATCAGAGTTTTCTGCCCTGTGATGGCCTGGTGAGCTGTCCAGGGTGTACCCCTCCCTCGCCCAGAGTTGGCTGAGATGAGCGCCAGCCTCCCCACAACCCTAATTAGGGTTAAGTGGCTCAGAAAATAAAATATTCTATTCTCATACCATGCTAATTTTTCTTCAGTCTTTAATAGCTCACAGTGCAAAGAGCATGATGGATGCATGGACTTGTAGATAGATGTAGAATATAGATTGATGTATAGATGTATAGATGAATGTGCAGATGTATGTATGGAAAGATGTATAACATATAGATGTATAATAGATGGATAGATAGATAGATGGATAGATGGATAGATAGATAGATAGATAGATAGATAGATAGATAGATAGATAGATAGATAGATAGATAGATAGATAGATAGTTACATGGACACACTGACAGGATGGGTGTAGAGATAGATGGATAGACAGAAAGACAGAAAAAGAATCATGCTCTATTACTTGACAAAGCATTGCAGCAGTAATCCTGTGCTGTGATGTATGACTGATTTACTACAGAGAACATAGGCTTATAGACAGCAGAAAAATTCTGTTTTTATGCTGCACAAACTGAGAAATGAAGTTGGTGTGTAAATTTGTAAACATAATGAGAAGTTGTGTATGAGTGTAAGATTAATGTTATTTATGTCATTGAAGATCACGAGCTGGAGCTTTATTAGAAGTAAATTCTATGCTAATATATGTATATACTGAAGATGGGGAAACATAATTTAATTTTTATTACTTTTTTCACAGCACAAAATTGCTGAAGTCCTTTCTTAAGCTTTTAATTGAATTTTTTTTAATTTTTTTTATATTTACTTCTGAAATAACACTTGGAAAAATTATACCTAATCAATGCAATGAATTTTGCTGTACCTCTAGTCTCAGTTTCATAGAGTCAAATTTTTTTTTTGTTTGTATGTTCTTCACTCACTTGCATGGGTTTCCTCTAAGTATTTGGGTTTCCTCCCCCAATCCAAAGACATTAAACATTAACAGTAGAATTCTGGCAGCTCCTAATTGCTCCTAGGTGTGAGTGTGAATGTTTGTGTGAGTTGGACCAGCAGTGGACTGGCAGGCTTTTCAGGATGCCTTTACCCAGAGTCATCTGAGATAGTCTTCAGTCTTCTTGTGACCCTAGTAGGATTAAGCAGTTTGACAAATGAAAGAATGAACAAATGAATAAATATAATTGTTTACAAAATCCAACAAATAGAACGACAGAACCATCCACGAGAACAGCAAAAATGTACAACCAAAAAGATCTGCATTCTGCTACTGGATGAGCTTTTGGTACTTTTGCTCTAAAAGTTGCAATTTGCTTCCAAAGAAATTGCATGTCTGATGTTAGTTTTCATTAAAATGTTTTTCAATTGACTGGCTGGGGTTTGACATTCAAAATTATAGAAACAGGAGCAGCAACCATTGATCTACTCTATACAAAACACTGTAACCATCATTGACAGTAAAATATCTATTCAATACAGTCATTTTTCATAATAAAAGTGGACAATTGTGTCAGTGGACAATGGCTCATTATTATTATGCCCCCCTTCCTTCCCCACAGCCCTAATGTAATTTGTAGATCACCTAATACTTGTGTGATGTCCTGTCAGATGATTTAAGGTCATGCCTGTCTGTTTGATCTGTTCTCTCCTATCGCGTGTGTGTGTTTTGATTGCAGGCTCCGCCCTGATGATTCCACCTGTTCCCCATTTCCTCCAGAGGATAAAAGGCCCGCTATTCTTTGGTCCCATTGCCAGATGGTATAATTCCCCGGCCATCAAGGACACATTTGTCAGCGGGCCAAATGAGGAAGAGGTGATGGTTCCTTCAGGCCTTGGTCAGGAGATGCAAAAAGATCTGGGCTGTGGCCAGGCAGATGCTCCTTAGGGAGTAGTCCTGCATGAAGACCGCAGCGGACCGCCAGCGCCTGCCGGCACCTACCTAGTAGAAGTTTTGGCTCTCCACCAAGGACCTGCCCCTACACGTCCACACCAGGAAGTTAAGCCCCAGGTTTGTTGGTCCTTTCCCGGTGTCCGGCTTAAACTCCCCAGGTCCCTACGGATACACCCGACTTTCCATGTCAGCAGGATGAAACTTGTCCGAGAGAGCCGTCTGGTGCCACCCACCAGTCCCCCGCCACCACCCAAGATGGTGGAGGGTGGACCGGTCTACGCGGTCAAGAGACTTCTGGCTGTACGCAAGAGGGGTCAGGGAGACAGTTCTTGGTGAACTGGGAGGGCTAGGGACCTGAAGAGCGATCCTGGATACCCGCAAGCTTCATCGTCGACCACACAATAATCGACGATTTCTACAGACAATATCCGGAGACAGCACGCCCGTCAGGAGCCAGCCCTAAGGGGGGTGCGGGGGGTGCGCGCGGGGATACTGTGATGTCCCGTCAGAATGCCTGTCTGTTTGAGCTGTTCTCTCCTATCGCGTGTGTGTTTTGATTGCAGGCTCCGCCCTGATGAACCCACCTGTTCCCCATTTCCTCCAAAGGATAAAAGGCCCGCTATTCTTTGGTCCCATTGCCAGATCGTTCTGTGTCATCACAGGGAGCAAGCGTTATCCCGCACTTCGCAAGCGATCTAGCCGGTCATTACATATATGACTTATTCCAAGTTTGCCTGTCTGTTTCTTGAAATAAAGAAACCCTTCTCACGCTACCTTGCCTTGTCTGTCCTGCTTTTGGGTCTGTTATTTCCTGGTACCATCATAACAACTTGTGCATTTCTCCTGAACCCTTTTAAATGTATGGTGGCAAGTTAAGAATCGGTATTGTAACACCAATTCCTTTAAGTGTAAAACAAGAGTCAGAAGTAGACTACTGAAATTTTTGCCATAAAACTGTATCTGATTCTTTTCTGGAAACAGTACAGTAGCTTAAATATTAGTACTTAAGTAGTAGCTTAACTGCTTTACAGTTTGATACATCAGAAACATTAAAAGGGCACTCAGAATTGCACAGGAGAAGCAAAGCTGGCATTTAATAACTTGAGTCAGAGTATCACTGTAAACATTTGGGGCAGTTTTAATTCAAATTACATTCCAGTGCTGGGTTAACAGCTTAAGTATTTCTACCTGCATTAAACTCAGTTTACACAATCAACCCAATCGACTATCTGTTGCCTTCATAAAAGCTTTTTTAGGAATTGTATTTACCTATGTTGGGTGAATATTTACACAGAGACACTAGATGATAATACATTGCAGATTTGTCAAACAAATTTGTTATTATGAAGCAGCTCCTGCACCTACTGACAGATAAAAGCTATTCAAAGAAACATACAGTATATGATTAAAATGAATGAGATTCAAGCTGCTTGAACAAATATGGAAAATTTACCAGAGTAGTGAAGATGTAGTGGTAGTACTCTGTCATCATTCCCATCATCTGGGCCTGGAGTAGAGCAAGAAGAAAAGGTACAAAGGTACAAAGTTGGAAATTATTTATATATATATAAATATAAATATATATATATATATATATATATTAGGCTTGTCGGATGAAATTGTAGTACTATTATTTTCCACACATACAATATATATATCATAACCACTACAAACAATACGTGCAAATTTCACGAGTAACTACATTTTTCTATAAGCCAGGAACAACTCTTTTATAAGAAAGAAAGAAATGACATTACTAGACAGCTGGTTTTGTAGATGTACTGATCCGCTTTGCTCGTTCAGAGTTCGTTGGGAGTTTAGTGAAGTGATGGAGTGTGCGCTGGTCAGGAGTTGGTCATGCTGCTGCTCCGGTTCTTTTAGCTCCGGGTGATGGTGTAAGATTTGGGCTCAGCGATTTGAAGTGTTCCCAAAATACTTGACTTTTATTTTGCACACAGCATGTCATGTCAAGCTCCTTCTTACCCGGAAAATCCGAAGTGCAAGCATTTTCCTTCACTGAAAACGGCATTGGCTGTATTTATTTTTCCTCATCCATGTCAAAACTAGGGTAAAAGCTAACGTGTTTAACCAATAATAAGACACTGTCTTTTTTTTCGGTTCAAAAAACACCATTGGGCTTATTTTGGGGGTAGATCTTATTTAAATTAACATTAACAGCAATTTCAATAAACAGGTAAGTGTGAACACAAAACTCTGCCTAGATAATAGGCAGAAGATAGAAGATAATACCAGTAAATAAAATTATGACCGTTATGCTCCCCCAGTTCTGCTTTTATTCCCATAATGCCCCTCAGTCTGGCTGTACAATACTTTACCTATCGTTTTTTTTTTTTTTTTCCTTAACTTGCGCTGCTGTAAATGGTGCTGGCGCACATTCATTCACAGAAAATGAGGGGAGGGTGCGACCAAAATATAGACTTAGCTAGGTCTTATTTTCGGGGTAGGGCTTATTTTGGACCATTCTGCATAAGAAAGAGTAGGTCTTATTACCGGGGAAACACGCTAATTCTGGAGCTGCCACTCACTGGAACAATTCATGACGGAGGCCATGTGTGGACAAATGGTACACGTTGTGAGTTAGGTTGGAAATGCTCAAAAACACGTGATCTTAAAAATCGATTCTTGAAAATTTGAATCGATTCATAATGCTAATAAATAAGAATCGCGATTCAGACGTGAATCGATTTTTTTCCAACACCCCAAATATGTGTATGGGTGTATGGGTGTGCATATAAATTATTACAATAGTGTTAACTATAACAATTGTTGCTATAGAGCATGTGCCACATACAACAAGTATATAACAGGTTCACAACAGAAAATTCGACAGTTGTAGGTATGTCATATAAACTTCATAAGTTATGTAACATATGTCAGGCAGTTGTTCAATAACCAAGTATTGCAAAAATACCATTATTTGTGTTTTTCTTTAATTCTACCAACAATCATATGAACATTTTATGATTTGACTTAGACTGATGTGAAGTATTTTTACCGATGACAGCCATAAGCATGTATTTTATATCTGACCGCAACTACGCAACTTTCAAATCCACCTCACCCAAACCTACAAAAGTCCCTTCTGTTATAACTCCACTAAATTTGTATGCCAAAGAAATTACCAGGTTGTTTATGAAAGGGATATTACATAAGTCTCAAGCTTGTAGTTTGGTTCTCCTGGGAACGTTTGGCAGATTCTCCTGTCAGAAGGGCCTTCAACTCCCACCTCAAGCAGAACTACTACTACATCCCAAAGGAGGCCGGAGATATAGAGTAGGACATTTTCCGAGTCTCCATTATTGAGGCTGGAAGGTCGTCGGTGTGGCTGTGTCGGTGCCTGTCTTGGCGGCAATCCCTTGTGGACACCTGTGGTGAAGCAGGCCATCAAGCTGAAGAAGAAGGCCTATAGGGTCCTTTTGGCCTGTGAGACTCCTGAGGCAGCTGATGGGCTGCCGCCGATGCAATCTGTGTACAAACTATTGTAGAATCACACTCCTCAGCCTATCCGGGAAAGTCTATTCAGGAGTACTGAAGACGAGGATCCAACCAATGGTTGACCCTAGGACTGAGGAGGAACAATGTGGTTTTCGTCCTGGCCGCAACACTCTTGATCAGCTCAACAGCCTTTGAAGGCTTTTGATCTTGTGGGGTGTGCTCCAGAAATATGGTGTACCACACCCATTGCTAAAGGCCATTCGGTCGTTGTATTTCCGGGGCCAGAGCTTGGTAACAACAAGTTGAATTCATTTTCAGTTAAGGTTGGACTCCCCCAAGGATGTATTTTCTCACCGGTTCTGTTCATAATTTTTATGGATTTCTAGTTGCACTCAATCCTGGGAGACTTCAATGCCCATGTAGGCAATAACAGTGTGACCTGGAAGGGTGTGATTGGTAGGTACGGCCTCTCCGATCTGAGCTTGAATGGTGTTTCTATGATGGACTTCTGTGCTCATCACAGTTTGTCCATCACAAACACCATGTTCAAACATAAGGGTGTCCATAAGTGCACATGGCACCAGGACACCCTAGGCTGCAGTTCGATGATCGACTTTGTAGTCGTGTCATCGGACTTGCGGCCGCATCTTCTGGACACGCGGCTGCAGTTCAATGATCGACTTTGTAGTCGTGTCATTGGACTTGCGGCCGCATGTTCTGGACACTCGGATGAAAAGAGGAGCTGAGCTGTCAATCGATCACCACCTGGTGGTGAGCTGGACTAGATGGCAGGGGAGGTGGCCCTTCACACCTGGGAGACCCAAGTGTGTAGTTAGGGTCTCCTGGGAACGTTTGGAAGAGTCTCATGTCAAAAGGGCCTTCAACTCACCACATCGCAATGGAGGCCGGGGACATAGAGTCTGAATGGGATATGTTCCGTTTCTCCATTATTGCGGCAGCAGCCCAGAGCTGTGGCCGGAAGGTCATCGGTGCCTGTCGTCGGGGCAATATCCGAACCAGATGGTGGACACCTGCGGTGAAGGGTGCTGTCAAGCTGAAAAAGTAGGCCTATCAGATCCCTTTGACCTGTGGGACTCCCGAGGCAGTGGACTGGTACAGACAGGCCAAATGTCTGCAGCCCGGGCTGTCACTAATGCAAAATCTCCGATGTGGGAGGAGTTCGGTGAGGGCCTGGAAAAAGACTCAGTTGGCCTCAAAAAGGTTCTGGACCACCATCCAGTGCCTCAGGAGGGGGAAGCAGTACTCCACAAACACTGTTTACAGAAGAAGTGGGGAGCTGCTCACCTCAACTGTGGATGTTGTTGGGAGGAGAAAGGAATACTTTGAGGACCTCCTCAATCCAACCAACATGCCATCTGTGAAAGAGGAAGAGCCTGGGGGTTCAGAGGGGGATCACTGGGGCTGAGGTCGCCAAGGTAGTTAAAAAGCTCTTCGGTGGCCGGCCTCCGGGGGTGGACGAAATCTGCCCTAAATACCTCAACACTCTGGATGTAGTGGGACTGTCTTGGTTGACACATCTCTACAACATCACGTAGTCATCGGGGGCCATAACTCTGAATTGGCAAACCAGTGTGGTAGTTCCCCTTTTTAAAAAAAGGGACCGGAGGGTGTGTTCAAAGTATCATGGAATCACACTCCTCAGCCTACCTGGGACAGTTCTATTCAGGAGTACTGGAGAGGAGGATCCTGCTGATGGTTAAACCTAAGATGTGGTTTTCGTCCAGGCCGCTGCACTTTTGACATGCTCTACACACTCTACAGGATCCTGGAGGGGGCACGTGAGTTTGCCCAACCTGTCCACATGTGCTTTGTGGACTTGGAAAAGGCTTTCAACTGTGTTCCTCGGGCTATCTTGTGGAGTGTGCTCCAGGAATATGGAATACCGGACCTGTTGCTACAGGCCATTCGGTCCCTGTATTGCTGGAGCCAGAGCTTGGTCTGCATTGGTAACAACATGTCGAATTTGTTTCCAGTGTGGTTTGGACTCACCGGTCACTGGTTCTGTTCATAATTTTTATGGATAGAATTTCTAGGTGCAGTCATGGTGTAGAGGGGTTCTGGTATGGAGGCCATAGAATCTCGTCTCTGCTTTTTGCAGATGACATTGTCCTTTTGGCTTCACCGAGCCAGGACCTTGAGCTCTCGCTGGAGCAATTTGCAGCTGAGTGTGAAGCAACTGGGATGAGAATCAGCACCTCCAAGTCCGAGGCCATGGTTCTCAGCCGGAAAAGGGTGAAATGCACCCTCTGGGTCTGGAATGCGATCCTGCCCCAAGTGGAGGAGTTCAAGTATCTTGGGATCTTGTTCACGAGTGAGGGAAGGATGGAGTGGGAGACTGACAGTTGGATCGGTGCAGCCTCTGCTGTAAAGCGGAGCTTTTACCAGTCTTTTGTGGTCAAGAGGGAGCTGAGCAGGAAGGCAAAGCTCTCAATTTACCAGTCGATTTACGTTCCTACCCTCACCTATGGTCACGAGCTTTGGGTAGTGACCAAAATAACGAGATCGCGAATACAAGCAGATGAAATGAGCTTCCTTTGCAGGGTGGCAGGCTCTCCATTAGAGATAGGGTGAGAAGTTCTGTCATCTGGGAGGAGCTCAGAGTAGAACCGCTGCTTCTTTGCATTCAGAGGAGCCTCAGCCATCTGATTAGAATGCCTCCCGAACGCCTCCCTGGTGTGGTGTTTCAGTGCTTCATCAAGTCAGGACCTCCTGCTCTCACTGGAATGATTTGCAGCTGAGTGTAAAGCGGCCAGGATGAGAATCAGCACCTCCAATTCCAAGGCCATGGTTCTCAGCCGGAAAAGGGTGGAATGCAACCTCCAGGTTTTACGGTATTGTTCATGAGTGAGGAAAGGATGGAGCGGGTGATCAGCAGGTGGATCGGTTCAGTTTCTGCTGTAAAGCAGACCTTGTACCGGTCCATCGTGGTGAAGAGAAAGATGAGCCGGAAGGCAAAAATCTCAATCTATCAGTCGATTTATGTTCCTACCCTAACCTATGGTCACGAGCGTTGAGTAGTGACTGAAAGAACAAGTCCACAGATACAAGTGGCTGACATGAGCTTCCTTTGCAGGGTGGCAGGGCTCTCCTTCAGAGATAGGGTGAGAAGCTTGGCCATCTGGGGAGAGGAACGTCTGGACCTCACTGCTTAGGCTGCTGCCCCAGGGATCCAAACCACATACCAAGCGAAAGAAGATGACTGAGACTGACATTACATATGTGTCAGTTCTCCCAGCTTTACATGAGTGACACAGCTCAAATAAATGGCATTACAGAAGGTGAAAACAGTGTTGACTGACTGAGACCACCCTCTGTAATGTTTTTTATTATATGATAACATCTAACATGGAAAATAACCATAGTCCTTGAGGTTTAACACTATTTGATGCAATTCAGTGGTAAATAAGTAAATTTGTTACAACCATCAATTCTTAAATTCATGGGCCTTTTTGACAGGTAAGATTACAAGGAAACACTTTTCACTGTTAGGGATTAAGTAACTGAAAATTTGTTTTTTCTAACAAGAAAAAACTTTAATACAAATATTTTAATCCATAGCTTTTAGAAAAGATGCAGACCAGCAATTACATAAACCACTTTAAATCACACACAAAAGCAAATCCATCACCCCAAAAGCATTTAATTTGAGTTTCAGCCTCTTGTACCACAGCCATCAGCTCCCTGAAGTGCTGTGATCTTCCCTGAGCATCAGTTGCTACAGGATCCCAGTCCTCCACTTCACAGCTCAGAGCAGCAACTACAGAGGAATGCTCACTCCACTATTTATGACTCCAGCCCCACTTGTGCTCCAGAGGGAGGCGATGCATAAACTCAGTGGAAGGAGCTTGGTGCATTAAAATAAATGAATCCTGCCGTTTTGCAGGGAAATCTCATTAGAGTACATTAAGTAATTGCTGGAGTATATACTAATTTGACTGTTAAGAGGATAAAATGTGCATTGCTTGGAAGCACTTTAACAAATTTAATAAACATGTGAGGTACAAGCTCCTTGTGAGGAGAAAGAAATCATGAAATAATTTGCATTATCTTTTGAGAAAAACCCTGTCATAAGCATAATGTAAATACTTAATGTGCATGATTTTTTCTGTCAAAAATGGATTAGGTACACTGACTGAAACACAGCAAGAAAAATAATTGCCAAGGCTGAGTTTAGCCAGTTCTTGTAGAAACGTTACTGTTACTGCATCAGCCACTTAATGACAACTCTAAAAGGGCAAAAGTAAATTAAGTTATAAATGTTTGACGTGAGATTTCTCTCCTCCTTAACATTAGTCAATTTTGCTTGTGATTAACTTGTTTCCTAAGCAGAACTACAAAAGGGCTTAATTAATCTCTTGGGCCATAGCCTGTGTAGAAAATATGTGCTCATTACAGCAGCTGCTTTTCATAATGTAACCCTTAGTGAGCTTATTTAGAATCTGAATGAGAGAGTTACAGATATTCCGCTAAAATTAAACTTACCTAATATGGTGCAGTCACAAGGTGCCATTCTACAAGGTTGAGCTAAAAATATCTTACAAGGTTATGCTAAATAATACATTACAGTCTATCATTGTGATTTTAGAACTTTACAATCAAGAACATTGCAATGTGACTGAAGATTTATTTTAATTGAATAGGTTAAACCTTTTTTTTTTAATATACACTGATCAGTGTTGTTCATCACTATTTTTATTAATCTTTTTTTTCCCTTTTGTGTATGCAGGTAATGAGACGTTATGCTAAAAAGTGACATGGTCAGCTTTAAGAAAGTTTTCATGCCTTATATCATCAAACTGCTAAAGATACACTAATCAGCCACAACATCAACCACATTAATGGCTGTAGGCAGCCCGTTATGCAGCAAGCTGCAATGTACTATGTATTCTGACTCCTTTCTATCATAGCATTAACAGTTTCAGCAGTTTGTGCTACAGTAGTTCATCTGTGGGACCAGTAACTTCATTCTCCATATGTAGTGATAAGTCTTGGGCACCCATAACACTTTTGCCAGTTTACTGGTCTTTGCTTGGACCACTTTTGGTAGGTATTTTCCACTACATCCCAAGAACACTCCACAAGACCTGCCATTTTGGAAGATAAATAGTCCCCGTCATTTAACCATCACAATGTACCCATTGTAAAAGTCACTCACATCTTCATGCTTTCTCATTTTTTCCTGCTACCAGTACATCAAATTCAAAAGCTCTCTGTTCAACTTCTGTCTTCTACATCCTCCATCATTAAACTTTTATAATTAATATTTTACATATTTAAACCTTGACAGATATAGATCACATGAGAGCTGCACGCTTCGAGCAGAGGTAAACTCTGTGCAGAAAATGGAATCTTCTTAAAGCTTATACTGTTTCATTGTACTAAACAAAAACCTAAAAAAATGCTATTTAAGGTGTGTTTTTATATTTATTTAAATATTACTATATAAAATGCAGAAACAGGCAAAAAAAAAAATCTTTTTATTATTTATTTATTTCCATTTTAAAGCATGATAGTGATGGCATTGCCTGTACCAAGTGACTGTGAAAAACGTCCATCATTTTGATTCAAGCATTATCCACTCAAAAATGTTTTTTTATTCCCAAGACAGTGGACCAATCAGATTGACCCATTCCGTGTAGTATATACTAATCAATTGTATTCGTTTCAGTTGCCAGTGGTCATGATGTTTTTAATGTTATGGCTTTTCATTGTACATTGATGCTTGTTGTGTGTCTCATTCTAAAACTGACAAACTGCAGCTGTAGTAACATAAAACTAGTAATGTAGTAACCATAAGGATTTTATGGGCAATTTATCTGTTATGAAATGAAACAAGGACAATGAAAGTATGCACCACTCACAAACATATTCACATTTATGGGGAATTTATAGTAGCCAAGTGACCAGATCCACATATTATTGGAGTGATGGAGGAAACCGGAGTACAGAAGAGTAAACCCATACAATTACAGGGCAAAAATACAAACTCAGAAAAGGCCCACAGTCAGGCATAAGGTTTGAACACATAACCCTCTAGCTGTGAGACGATGAAGAATCCAACCATTAAAATCATTAATTGGCTCAAATCTCAACTTCCCTCTTAAAATAGGGCATCTTAAAGAAGTTGCAGTTGCAGATATAAAATAAAAATGATTTAGACTGAATGTGAGAGGGAATTCCTTTGGATTTTGTATTGTAAATCTCTGGTATGTTTTGGCTGAATGTTTCACCTACCTAATTAAACTAATTTAAGCTTAAGCTTGATTACCACTGAGATGCAGCAAAAAAGCACCTCAAAACTGGTATAATGATAGATATTACCCAAGTGGAAGTGAAGGACAAAAGGTGTATGGGTGGAGGAGTGTATAAGTGTATGACTTTTATCTCAAAAAAGAGCTGTTCAAGGTATTCAATGTACAAATAGCATTCGGCAGTGTGAATAAAAAACAGAAGACCAGCTTTAAATACTTATCAACTTAAGTAAGTAACAAGTACCACGGGGGAAGCGGGGCTCTGTGGGCAAACAGTAGTCAAAGTGATTGGCTCAACTAATCAGTTGGAATAGACTGAAAAAAGTTGCTCACTTGCCATTCACTTTTCTAAAGTATTTCTAAAAGCCTGGCCAAGGAGTTATAACTTGAAAAGAGGTAAAACTATGGCTAATAAACAAAAACACTGAAAATACCAAATTTTTTCAGATAAATATATATATGGCAGTGGTGGCCCGGTGGTAGGGTGCTGGACTACGAATCCCAAGCTCGGGGGTTCAAGCCCCACAATCAACAGGTTCTCACTGCTCTGTCCCCACAGTGCAGCTAACTGGGTTATCAAATGCCAGCCATGTCTCTCACTGTCTGTGGTAAGAGGCATGTAAAAGACCTACTTAGGATTAAGCGGTTCAGAAAATGAATGAATATATATATATAAGTTTTTGTTTTATTTATTTTTTACTTTTGCATAGCACGAATGAACTTCAAACCATGTGGAATGGTTTAGTGAGTGTTTTAAAAAAATATGTGAACACTATGCCTGAAAGGTTAAATGGTGTAATCAAAATAAAGGGCGGCCACACTAAATATTGACTTTGTTCCTCAAAAAAGAAACTGTTATTTTTGTTATTACTATATATTGTTGTGCTTATTCTCATTAATATGATCCAATATTACATGAAATAAATACTTAAATAGTAGTTGGTTTCTGATTTATCTTCATTTTGTTAAATGTATAATCATCACTGCATCACTGTATTTTTTTTTTAATTTCCTCACTTGCTAAACTATTCCATATGGTTTGAAGTTCATTCAGGCTATGCAAAATTTAAAAAATAATAAAATTTGCGACACCTTTAAATTTTTCTGAAAAATTGGTATTTTCAGTGTTTTTGTTTATTAACCATACTATGACCTCAGTATACTTGTTGGAAGGATTATTTTGCTTCTCATTGCCTACAGCAGCACTGTTCAATACATTTTCACCAAATAATTATAGAGAAGTCATTTTTTTCTTCTTTTTATTAGGAGTCATCATCATCATCATCATCATCTTCTTCCGCTGGTTCCGGGATCGGGTCGCGGGGGCAGCAGCCTAAGCAGTGACT
>JAOUQZ010000044.1:18867271-18878051 GCA_028564935.1 Neosilurus hyrtlii
TATATATATATCATCATTAAGAATCCGCGACCCTGCGCTGGCTGTCTGTCATGTATTGTATTGAACCTGCCCTTAAAATGTAAATAAAATACATCCAGGTGCTTTCTTTATTAATGAATTTTTACACTTTTTTTCTCTGTATATTTTCATATTTTTATTTTTTACTGTATGTTCTTTTTTCTACTTTATTTTTAATTGTACTTGACTGCAATGGCGACTGAAAAACGGAGTTAGCTAGCTGGATGTGGCATGAGTAATGCCTTTTACTGCTTTCCCTGCATGTTGTTTCACAGTGCCAGCACCGAAACGTTGTGGACAGGGACTGGTGTAAGAGACTTAAAGCACCTGTCAGAAAAATGTAAATGGCACAAAAATAGCAGGAGCCATCTGGATACACACTTCTAAAAATCTTCATCACCACCCATGACCACAGCAGAAGCTGAGCAGTTCTTCTCAACTTTGAAAATAATTAAAACTTTTCTCAGAAACATAGTAGTCCAAGAAAAACTGAATGTGTTTGGCCATGCTGTCCATGGAAAAGACTGGTGACTGAGTTGGCTGACTTTAACCAGAAAGTCATATAGAAATTTGCAGGACAGGAGAAAACTATGTTTAGTTAGTGCCATTGTCCAATGGTTAAACAACACTACAAAGCTGTGTTGGTTTGAGATTTGAGGTGTGTTTTGTTTTTTCTGCTTAACTATCTTCCATTTATTTTTTTGTTTTTTTTTAAACATGAAAATCTCAGTTAAATATTGTTGGACTATATTTAGCATGACTGGTTTTATTTAAACAGCCTGTATTCATAATAAAACAGGGAACATTTATTTTACTTCTTATTTGCTCTGTGACTGTGTGGACATTAGCAGCTATCAGGTGTGCAGTGCCAGGATAAATTGCCCCCCCCCCCCAAAAAAAAAAAAAAAAAAATTGCACCAGCCACCACTGCTTGACTGCATATTTATGTTACACACGTTGGCTTAATGCTTTTTAAAGGTTTTTTTTTTTTCAGTTAAACACAAAATTTATAGGACAGGTTTCCATTTTTATTACATGTCCTCCCATCTGTCAGGCATTTTTTCCAACAGGCCACCTGCAATGCAGGATGGTATATATTGCTCAGACATTACTTTTCACAGTGTATTACATAGCAACTGAAGAGTGCATGTGTTCTTGTACTTGTATATGTAGAGTGCGGACTTGGGCATTAAAATCTGTGAAAAGGGCACCATTAGTGGCTAAGTGAATAAACAGAGTGAACTGTCTGTTTCAAATCTCCTCCGTCCCACACTTAGGCATCTGTTAAATTTGAGATAATGATAAGACAATGATGAAAATATTGGGTGCCCACTGAACAGCTTTTGTAATTATTATAGAACAGCCAAATCTGGGATTTTTCCTTATTGCTCATTTTGAATGTGCATGATGAATGAGTTTAAATGGTAAGTTTTCATTAAAATATTATATATTTATTTATCATTGGAAATGAAAATGTTCCATTTTTTCTCAAGGTTTCAGAGAAATACATAGCTTTGATTCACCTTCTCAGTGCAAAAAGCATTTACACTACATACTCGATTCATTCACTCTTATGCATCATTTGGCAGTACAGTGGTGCAGCAGAGACTCCAACTCCGAGCACACTTCCTTGCTCGTACATTCACAGTGAACTGATTATTGATTTCCTGCACCTGTTTATGATTATGCCTCACGTTGTTAGTTGTGAAACTTTTGTTGCCAGACTTTTGTAACCCAACCTTTTGTTTATGGTTAGTTAACCTGGTATTGACATGTTTCTTATTTTGATTTATGGTTTTTGCACCTAGGCTATGACACACACATGTTTGCCTGGCTTTTGCATGTTGATCACATTTTAGATTTTCCAGAAAGATTTTCCTTTTGCTTTTATATCAGATGACAAGCTTTGTGAAGTTGGCCCCCGACTTTCTCAAAATGTCAAAATAGTAATGCCATTCGTTTGTGCTAGATGGGGCAATTCACAGAGCTTAGATGACCTTCTGTCCTGTTCTTGTGATGACAAAAAGCAATGCATGTAAAGGGGATATTTTTTTATAATAGGTGGCTAAATAATAGGCTTGTGGAGACCCAGTGTTACACTACTAACAAAGTGTTACTGCTTGTTAGGTGTCAGGCAGCACAGCTCAGTGAGAAAGCCCACTGCATGTTGTAGATCAGGCAGAACAGATGTGGATAAGTAACAGGAGATTCTGTACTGTGCAGCTAGAGTGACTATTTCCTGAGAAAAAGCAGGAGAGACTGATGTGGAGAATGTTGGCAGCTCACTTGTGAGACAGTCATCTAATTGGGAATGAGATAAAGGATCTTAAGAAAGGTTTTTTATCCATCATATTTTAAAACTTGCTATCTTCAAGACTTAATTTAAAACTTCTTCTATAACTTTGTTATAAAAATGCCCAGTTGAAGGCAAAGTAGAATTACAGGGCACTTGTAATAAGGAGGTAAGTCAAGGCTTTAAAAAACATTACTTGTGGGGTAAATTATCAAGTCAGTACAATAACATTTCAGATATCCAAGCATTAGTTTACCAAGCACAAAAATTAAATACTTTTCTTTCAGTAAAGCAAGCAGAGGATGACACAAGAGACCACTTCTCAGAAAAAAACACAATAAAGGCTGCTGGGTTTTGCTGCAAAAATAAGAAGCAAATGTAACGATCTCCACAAGAACTGTGGCTGGTATTGCAAGATGCTTGGTACAACCCACAGCTCATTTCCTTAGAAAACACAAAATTTTACCTGAGTATTTTTTTAAAACCAAAGTTATGTCACAATAAATATTGACTTTATTTCATTTACTACTGTTTGCTGCGCTTAATAGTATTTTATTTCATTATTTTTTAAAACATCCTTACCCTGGTCAACACTGTGGTGCAGTGCTTAGCACACTCGCCTCACAACAAGAAAGCCTGGGTTCTATTCCTGGGTTCAGGTATTTCTGTGTGAAGTTTGCATTTTCTCCCCATGCTTGTGTGGGTTTCATCTGGGTATTCCGGTTTTCTCCCGCAGTACAAAAACATGCACAGCAGGCTAATTGGCTGTTCCAAATCGCCCCTAGGTTTGAGTGTGAAAGGTTGCATGTGTGTTGGCATGCGATGGCCTAGCCAGCTCTCCAGGGAGTAATGCGCCTCAAGTCAGCTGAGATGGGGACCAGCCTTCCCGTTACCCTAATTAGGATTAAGCGTCTTAGAAAATAAATGAATGAATGAATCTTTGCCCGGGCGGCACAGTGGCGTAGTGGTTAGCATGTCCGCCTCACAGCAAGAAGATCCTGGGTTTGATTCCCAGCTCGGGCGTTTCTGTGTGGAGTTTGCATGTCTCCCTGTGCTTGCATGGGTTTCTTCTGGGTACTCCGATTCCTCCCACAGTCCAAAAACATGCACAGTAGGCTGATTGGCTGTTGCAAATCACCCTAGGTGTGAGTGTGAGTGTGAATGGTTGTGTGACTGTTGGCCCTTGCCCAGAGTTGGCTGAGATGGGCGCCAGCCCTAATTAGGATTAAGCGGTTCAGAAAAGGAATGAGGATGAATGAATGAATATATATATATATATATATATCATATAACATTTCTTAATACTTAAGACTATAAGAAGTTACTGATCTGTAGATCAGTGGTTCAATCCCCACTATCACCACTCATTGAGCAAGGTCCATAACCCTCACTTGTATAAAAATTATTTTTGTAAGTCGCTCTGGATAAGAGCGTCTGCCAAATGCTGTAAATGTACATACAAGTGTTCTTTTTAGATGTTTTGAACAAAAAAGGCTAAACATCAAGTGTTTTACTGGACTGAAAAAAAAAATCTCCATTTTCAACATTTGCAGAAATCCACAATGGACCTACTAACACAAAATTTGTTTAGAACAAGGGGCAATACAGTAGCTCAGGTCTAGTGGGACTAAACAGAAAACATGCATTGTATGACACAATAAGCCTAGTGGCATTCAAAATCGGTGTGGGGAATAGAAAGGCAGCACAATCCTGAATTGAATAATAACAGCAACACAAGACTCAGAATACTACAGAGCTGACAAGTTCATTACCACTGAAAGCTGCCCTGCTACAAGATTTCTGGTGGCATATATATATATATATATATATATATATATATATAGCTTATATTATATTTAGAAAAAGAAATAATAATGTAAGAAATTTAGAAAAAATGTTTTAAATATTAGAAAAATTAACAAAACCTATCAACTATATTTGAAGAAACATCCTTGATGGTATGTTAAAATGTCTATGTTTTGTGTTCTAGAGATACCTACTCAAGTAAGCATGCTAACCTGATGCTAGCCTAAAACAAGGTGAACAATGAATCTTGTATTACCAGTTATGTACTGCAAAAGGCAACAAAGTCACTGTATTAACCGAGTTACCCTTAGTCTAAAAATGGGGGAGGGGGGTATAGCTTATCTTTCTATGGTATAGAAAGTAAAGGGATTCTAGTAGGAGAAAATAAATAGTAATGGCAAGCAATAGTATTACCAATACACATGATAAACAACAGCCAAAAACTGGACTAGAGATCTTCAGCAGGTGGTCAGTTCATGCTTATTGGACCTTTTACAAAAATCGATCTTAAGGAGATCATGCTTTTATTATATGTTTGGGAGGCATTCTAATCAGATGTCCAAGCCACCTCAACAGACTCTTCTCAACATGGAGGAGCAGCGGTTGTATTTCTAGCTCCTCTTGGATGACTGAGCTTCTCACCCTATCTCTGAGAAAGAGCCCTGTCACCTTGCAAAGGAAGCTCATTTCAGGCGCTTGAATTTGCGATCTTGTTCTTTCAGTCACTACTCAAAGCTCATGACCATAGGTGAGGGCAGGAATGTAAATTGACTGGTAATTGAGAGCTTTTCCTTCTGGCTTAGCTCCCTCTTCACCACGGCAGACCGGTAAAAGCTCCACTTTACAGGAGAGGCTGCACTGATCCGCCTGTCAATCTCCAATTTCATCCTTCCCTCACTTGTGAACAAGACCCTGAGATACTTGAACTTCTCCACTTGGGGTAGGACCTCATTCGAGACCCAGAGGGTGAATTCCATCCTTTTCCGGCTAAGAACCATAGTCTCGGACTTGGAGGTGCTGATTCTCATCCCGGCCGCTTCACACTCAGCTGCAAATCACTCCACCAAGAGCTGGAAATCCTGGCTTGATGAAGCCAAAAGGACAACATCATCTGCAGCATCTGAGTTGAGATCCTGTGGCCATCAAACCAGAACCCCTCATCGGCTGCGTCTAGAAATTCTATCCATAAAAATTAGAAACAGAACCAGGGACAAAGGACAGCTTTGGCAGAGTCCAATGCTCACTGGAAAGGAATTTGACATGTTGTTCCCAATGCATCCCAAGCTTTGGCTCCGGTAATAGAGAGACTGAATGGGCCGTAGGAACGGGTCTGGTACACCAAATTCCCAGGCAACACCCCACAAGATTTTTCAGAAAAGTCCACCATTCAGCTAGCCAGACTAACCGTGTTCCATGCCAACAGGAATGCAGGTCTGCGAGGTAAGCCTCGCGGTGGCGGCATGTGTTTACATCAACATGGATGGTGTAAGGACTCTATGCTTGTGTCAAATTACTGCTCATCGGTAGTGGAATTCATGACTGTTAGATACAGACCTTTTATTTACCCCAGGAATTTACTATCCCTTTTATTATCAGAGTGTACATTCCATCCACCGCTAAGGAGGCTCTGTGTGAGCTCTACTGAGCTATTAGCGAGCTGCACATGCTGGAGACTCCAATCATGCAAATCTCAAAACAGTGCTCCCTAAATTCCATCAGATTGTGGACTTTGCTATCAGAGGAGCGAACACGCTGGATCTTGTTTACACAAACATTCCCGGCTTGTATCATGTGGAGCCCCACCCCGCCCTCATTGGCTACTCAGACCACATCTCTGTGATGTTGATTCCAGTAAACAGACCACTGGTCAGACACTCTAAATCGGTTCTGAAACAGATTAAAACCTGGCCAGCAGGAGCCATCTCTGATCTTCAGGACTGTTTTGAGTGCACTGACTGGGGCATGTTCAGGGAAGCTGCAGCCAACAGCGACTCCCCGAGCGACTCAATTGACTTTGAGGAGTACACGGCATCAGTGACTGGCTATATCAATTGCATCAATGACATGACCGTCTCCAAGACCATCATCACATGCTCCAACCAGAAGCCGTGGGTGACTGCAAAACTCTGTGCTCATCTAAAGTCAAGAGACTCTGCTTCAGAGCAGGGGACAGGGAGGCCTTAAAAACAGCAAGGGCCAAACTGTCCCAAGCCCACAGAAAGAAGAAGCGTGCACACACCCAGAGAATCCACGGCCACTTCCAGAACAGCAGAGACTCTCAACATATGTGGCAGGGCATCCAGGTGATCACTAAATACAGGACAACACCACCAGCTTGTGACAGTGATGCCTCCCTCCCAGACACGCTGAACAACGTCTATGCTTGGTTTGAGGCACAGAATAACACCACAGCAAGGAAGACCATCCCTCTTCCTAATGACCAGGTGCTCTGCCTCACCACCGCTGACATAAAGAGAACGCTATGCAGAGTCAATCCAGGAAATCTGCTGGACCAGACAACATTCCTGGCAGTATGCTCAGGGAGTGTGCAGAGCAGCTAGCAGATGTCTTTACTGACATCTTCAACATCTTGTTGAGCAGCGCCGTCATCCCAACTTGCCTCAAGATAACGACCATCATCCATGTGTCCAAGAAGTCTACAGTTTCCTGCCTCAATGACTATCGTCCCATCGCACTCACACCAATCGTGATGAAATGTTTCAAGAGACTCGTCATAAGGCACATCAAGTCACAGCTACCATTCTTACTGGACCCCTTGCAGCTTGCATATTGTCCTTACTGCTCTATGTACGATGCCATCATCACAACCCTCCATCTGGCCCTCACACACCTGGACTTTAAGGACAGATATGTACAAATACTTTTAATAGACTTTAGTTCAGCATTCAACACAATCATCCCTCAGCAGTTGATGGAGAAGCTGAGCCTGCTGGGCCTAAACACCTCTCTCTGCAACTGGATTCTGGATTTTCTGACTGGGAGATTTCAGTCAGTCCGGATCGGGAACAGCACTTCCAGCACCACCACACTGAACACTGGAGCTCCTCAGGGCTGTGTGCTCAGTCAACTGTTTTTCACTCTCCCAGTCAGGAAATTCAGAATTTCCTGGTATATCCAGGTGTGTGAGGGCCAGATGGAGGGTTGTGATGATGGCATCATCCATAGAGCGGTTAGGACAATATGCAATAAGCTTGCATATTATTATGCAGTACGACATTATTACGTTTGCCGATAACACGGCCGTGGTGGGTCTCATCACTAAGAATAATGAGTCAGCTTACAGAGAGTAGGTGCAGCGGCTAAGAGCCTGGTGTAGAGCCAACAACCTCTCTCTGAACATTGACAAGACCAAAGTGATGGTTGTTGACTTCAGGAGAGCACAGAGTGACCATTTCCCGCTGTTCATCGATGGATCCTCTGTGGAGAACCTCAAGAGCACCAAATTCCTTGGTGTTCATCTGGCAGAGAACCTCACCTGGTCCCTTAACATCAGCTCCAACACCAAGAAAGCCCAGCGGTGCCTTTACTTTCTGAGGAGGCTGAGAAAAGCCCTGCATCACTGCCTGGTTTGGGAACTGCAACATCTTGGATTGTAAGACCCTTCAGCTGGTATTGAGGACAGCTGAGAAGATCATCGGAGTCTCTCTTTCATCTTTCACAGACATTTACCCTGCACGCTGCATCCGCAAAGCTAACAGAATTGTGGATGACCCCACACACCCCTCACACACACTGTTTACCCTCCTGTCATCTGGAATGTGGTACAGGAGCATTCAGGCCCTCACAACAAGACTGTTTTAAGACTGTAACATTTTTTTCCCTCAAGCCATCAGGTATCTATACATACTATCTCAGCTGCTGCTACTATGTACATCATTTAATTTTTTTATTCCATATCATCATTTTCTTTCTTTTGAAGCTTAGTGTCTTATTTTTGTGTTGTCTTTTTCTTTTTGTACTGTTCTTGCACTGTATTGTATTTGCACTGTTTGCACAAAGTTGCACACTTTGCTCTTTATGTGGCTAGGACAAAAACCTTGGTCCTAGCTCTGTGTTGTTGTTTTTTTTTTCTTTTCTTTTCTTTTTTTATTTATTTTTTTTTATTTCCCCCCAATTTGATCTTTGCTGTAGGTTTATATGGCACCTGGTCCTGGAGAAACATTGTTTCATTTCACTATGTATTGTGTCAGCTATATGTGGTGGAAATGACAATAAAGCTACTTGAACTTGAACTTGAGATCCAAGTTGAATTAGTGATTCTGTAAAAAGTAAATAAAAAAGCAATTCACTAAGTAAACAAAACAGATTACTGAGTAGCCTATATATATATTTCCCATATTTGCCTTTTTTCTCCCCTCTAGAGCAGAGATCCGAAATGCGCATTGCTCTCTAATGCCACTGAACAGATCTGAAATGCGTGTTGCTGTCTAAAGCCAATGAACAGATCTGAAATGCACTTTGCTCTCTCTAAAGCCACTAAACAGATCGAAAATGCAGGTTGCTCTCTAAAGTCAGTGAACAGATCTGAAATGCCGGTTGCTCTCTGAAGTCAGTGAACAGATCTAAAATGCAGGTTGCTCTCTCTAAAGCTGGTGAAGAAATATGAAATGCGCATTGCTCACTAAAGCCAGTTGTCAAACATTTCAAATGTCAAATAAATAAATTAAATTATATGAAAGTAGAAAAAAGTGAAAATGAAGATATAAAAATAATAATAGCTCTTAGTATAACAATTTAATGGTGAAGGGAAAGGGCAGGAAATTGGGAAAACCACTTCCTAATCATGAACCTAATGATAACGCACCAAAAATTACACTGGATGGTAATCTAGATCAAATTTAGACTCTAAATCTAGGTAACTTCAAGTAATTAGACATAACTTGTTGAGAGAAAACTGCTAAAGATAAAAACTAAGCATACAATGCTACTTGTCTTGACTAGCCTGTGAAAAATGATGCAAACATTTTGACACACATTCCTCCCTGCACTTGTCTGCCAAGTCAAATAGAGGATTGCGAACAAGTTGTTGCTTACCTAATGCGACAGGAAAGAAATATTAACGTTTCAATGCCTTACCAGTAGATCTAGTTGAAAACCAATCTTGAAATATTTAAAAGAACACTCAAATGCTTCGGTCACTCCATGTGTTCACTTCGGTGTCAAAAACCAGAAACGGGAATAGTGGTTATCATGCTCATGCGCCAGCGAACTTTTGAAGATCGGACAGGAGGAGATCACTTTTTTTTAGCCATTCTAAGTCCATAAGTTTCATTAAAATCAATAAATAGAACATACAGAACAGTTGTTTGAGATTTACTTTACCATTTTTATGAAACATGTACTCGAGTTAACACAGATTTCAACGACAAAAATAGGCCTATGACGTCACATTGTTTCGATCTCTCTACAAAAGCAATAAACGTGTTTTTTTTGTTTTTTGTTTTTCTAGAAAACTATTCCATTTAGGCCTATAGAGGTGAAAAAATATGTGCACAGTGAAAAATATAAAAAATTATGCATTTCTTACTAAGTCCAGTAAATCCAACAAATGCTGCCTGTCATATATTCTCCACTTACAACACTTCACAAACGTAACAAAAAATAATTAAGGCGATTTTTTCAAAGCGCTTGATGTCACAGCTTCATGAATAGTTCAAAAAAGGAACAAAATAAAAAAGAGGACTCAATTCACCATTGTTTTTATACTGCTTAATTGCAAATGTGGAAAATTCCTTCTAAGACATATTGGTATTTTCCACCATAACATTAACTATTTATTAGTTGAAGGTTTTTTTTTAGGGTTATTGCAATCATAGCTTTTCATTAGTTCCATGTAGCTTATGCCTGCACAGGTTGAAATATGAAAATGGGATAAACAACACAAAAGCATGGAAAAGCCAATGTGTAAATCATTAAAGATTAGGGAAAACCACACAATTGAAATTAGGTGTTATTTAGATCTTTACAATTTTCCAGGTGAATGGAATTGTAAGCAGCATGAAGAATATGTTTCTTTGTGCTTTTGGTTTTGTCTTTGCCTCCTGCTGCTGGCAGCAAGCAGCTGCTTCTTCTGCACTCCACCTTTGTCTCTTCGCAAACCAACACCTCCTATCCCATCTCTGTACAACCCCACTCTTTATAACTCACTCTTTGTTGTCAACATATGTGCCAGTAAATGTGCCAAGAAACTTGAGAATCTGCATGTTGTCTAATGTAGAATATTTGTATGAGTCACAATCATATTCAGTTGTGCAATTCCCCCTCACACTTTTCTTTGAGTGTCAGCTGATTTATTATAACATGGTCCAATGCACAGGTGACATGAGACATGATCCCAATAAGTGCCATGGTGTACAGGGAAAAAAAAAATCACTTGTGTAATAAGCATGCATTTTAAGTCCAATCCATCAATCCTGAAACCCATTTGGCACAATCACCAAGCTGTTCAATAATTCATCTCTTAATATTGCCCTACAAGTTAATCCTTATTGTTTTTGACAAGAAGAATTAGGTGATAGCTTACAAAGCAATCTGACATGTAATTATTTGCAGTTGTTATGATAGCATTTTCTTATATATATATATATATATATATATATATATATATATATATATATATATATATATATATATATATATATA
>JAOUQZ010000044.1:18881656-18895637 GCA_028564935.1 Neosilurus hyrtlii
GGGGGGGGGGGGGGGGGGGGGGGCTACAACATGGGGGAGGTGACTACTTCTCTACCTGATGAGCTCAACACCTTCTATGCCCGCTTTGAGAACCACAGCAAGCGGAGTTACTGTCAGAGAAGGACAGCTGTCCTTTTCAGATCCCTTGGACAGACATGTGTAAATACTTTAAAAAGGTAAACAAACGGAAAGCTCCTGAACCGGACAACATCCCAGGCTGTGTTCTCAAAGCATGCGCTCAGGAACTGGCAGATGTCTTCACGGACCTTTCCCTGCTCTTGTCTGTCGCCCCACACGCTTCAAGAGGACCACCATTGTCCCTGTCCCGAAGAAACCTACTGTGAGCGGCCTCAATGACTATCGCCCAGTAGCACTCACCTCCATCATCATGAAGTGCTTTGAGCGTAAAGTGAAAACTCACATCACAGCGTCACTGCCTGCTTCACTTGACCCATTTCAGTTTGCCTACCGGTCAAACAGATCCACAGACGATTTATTAACGCTGGCTCTGCACACTGCTCTTTCACACCTGGACCATAAAAACACTTATGTGCGGATGCTGTTTATTGACTACAGCTCTGCTTTCAAAACCATAATTCCATCCAGGCTTGTCATGAAGCTCCGGGATCTATGTATCGGTGTCTCCTTATGCAACTGGATCCTGGTCTTACTGACGGGCAGACCACAGGTGGTGCAGATCGGTGGTGTGACGTATTCCACACTAACGCTCAGCACCAGTGCCCTCTAGGGATGTGTGCTCAGCCCCCTACTGTATACCTTGTTTACCCACGACTGTACTTTTACCCACACATAGCTCCAACACCGTCATTAAATTTGCAGACAACACCACCATCATCGGCTGTATTTCAGGTGACGAGTACCTACCAAAGGTGATCAAAAGAGAACAACTAATGAACTGGCAAGAGTATCATGGGTGCCCAATGCTTACTGATGCAAGTGGAGAGTGATGGCTAGTATGTCTAATCTGATCCCTCAGAAGAGCTACTGTAGCAAAAAATGCTGAAACTGTTATTTCTGGCTATGACAGAAAGGTGTTTAAACACACAGTGATTGATCTTGTTGTGCATGGGGTTATCTCTTGTAATATAAGGCATCAAAAGTAGGTTAAAGCTTCACATTTCCCTTTTTGGCATAACATCTCATTATTTGCATACCCAAAAAGATAAAAAAATAATAATAATAACAATAATAATCAAAATAGTGATGGCAAATGTTTAAATATGACTTGTCTGTCCTGTCTGTAATACAACCAATATTGCTATCAAAAAAACAGAAAAATCGGAGCTACCTGAGTTCAGTTTAAGGCACTCGCTTGTGCCTCTATGGCTGAGCTAAGTTAATGTTTTCTGCATCAGCAGCTCGCAACAAGTCCACTCTCTTTTTCATTAAGAGCCTGATACAGTCTGGGGGCTGAGCACTTCTGGTGCCACAGAGCTCGCTCTTCCCAACCATCTCAGAAAATTCATGCTCACAACATTACTAGACACAAAATGTACCCATACATGAAGAAACCTTCAAACAGAAGGGCTTGACATCATATAGGTAAAAAAAAAAAAAGTTTTATCCTTGCAACATTTTGAGGCAGAAACAATCTGTCAATGAACTGTAAATCCCATGCAAAATTCAATATACATGAAAACAGAAAGACTATGAGTCTTCTAGTTACTGTGGAAACAGCTTGTATTTAGAAATCTGCTAAAAGAGAGCACAGAGAGGTAGGAATGGACATGATCATCTCCTCTCTCCATCTGTCTACACACTCTTCCGGGGACTAATTATCCTAATCCGCAGAATCCAGGATGCAGGATGGTGTCATGCGCCACGTCCCAGGATACCACCATTTTGCCTCCTGGTTAAACATGAAAATTAATTACTGCCCGGACTGCTGAGGGGAAAATTTAACCATGACAGATGCACTGTTGTCACCCTGGTGGGCATGTCGAGGTAAGTGAAGCCACCCTCTAAACGTTCAAAGGGTCAGAAAGTTGCATCATAGAGGATAAAAATCTGCCTTTCCTAAAACAGACCACTACTTTATACTACAGTTCAATATCCTCCTAGGAAGTAAGAGAAGATTCAGAGTGAAGAGAAACGCTTCAGAGTGACAGTCCAAATGGGTTTTTTGAGAACTGGGAGAACACTGAAGAACCTGGAAGAAACAGACATGAGTAAATAATAATTAAGTGATTTTCCTTAAAAAAGTTAACTAAGCTCATTATCAAACCAGATCCCTGAAGCTGTGAGAACGTAGCACTAGACACTGCCCCACCAAGCATGTCTTTGCCATTCCATGTTATTATGTCTCTCACTTTCCCACATTTGCCCAAGGGAGCCAATTCTCTTATAATTAAAGTTAAAAATGCACAGGAATTGTAGACACTTTCATGATATCACCAATTTATCATCAAAATTATGGCTTGGTGCTTATAGCAGATTTAGTCCTTCTGTTCAAGTTCAAAACACTGCAAAATGGCAGGAAAACATTCTGAGAAATGCTTTATAACATTGGTGTAATAATTGTCATGACTGCTCTGTTAATCAAATTGGATATTTGTGAAAATCCCCAAAAAAATCCCCCCAAAAAAGTATTTTAATGTTGGTCTATAGCCCTTATTAAGCAGACGATGCTCTCAGCAGGCTGCTTCTCCTCTTGACTTTGCTTATTTCTCTACAGCACACAATGTGGCAAGTAACAAACCACCTTGTCAAGCATTCACCAAATCGGAGACGCCATTTCATTCCAGTTGTGCAATTAACCCTAAGCTGTGGGTAAATCACCCCCTTGGGATCCCCCTTGGGAAAAATTAAGCCTCTTTTACCACACCCTGCCCTCCATTTTACCTTCAAATTCAAACTGAAATTTATTTGTCACATACAAAATCATACACAGTACAATATGTAGTGAAATGCCTGTTACGACTGTCCTATATTTGAAGAAGAATAAAAATAAAAACTATCAATATCTAGAAAATATTAAATAGCACTAACAATAACTATTTGAAGGACACCAGTAGTCAAAAGTATATAAAATATACTTATATAGAATAGAATATAAATATAAAAATATAAAATATAAAATATATATGTATAAGCTAAAAACCTTCAGCTTATAAAGAGACAACAACACTTATGACTATCAAACACGCCATGCATATATGCACTCAGTTAATTGTTGTTGTTTTTTTGGGGGGTTTTGCTATTGTTGTTTTTTTCATTACAGTTCTTTAAAACTAAATCCAGGAGAGTAGCACTTGGCAGACGGACTAAATTTTTTAGTAAATCAACTGGATTTTGTATGATTCTCAAAAGGGATTTTCAAATATCTGGGACATTATTTATTAGTGCTAATTTGTAGAAAAAATGTCTTAATGTGAATTACAACACATGCTCTTTTAATTTAGCTGCCTGACCTATGAATACATTTAGATGTCCAAAAATAAATAAATAAAATCTTTTTTCTAAATGATAGCAAAACCCTCCCCACCATGTGTAAAATGTGAGAATAATTTAGAAAACATTATACTTTATTCTATACTTATATACTTATTTGTACTTTATTCTTTACTTATATATAAGTTCAAATTCATCATACTTTAGAGAATATGATAATGCATCACCCTGATTTTTCATGGTTTGTACAAACGTACTCTAAGTCCATCCATACACATACCTCAACAGGCTTTTGTGCTTAAAGTCAAATTCCTGGGATGTACACAAACCATACATAGTAACATAAGTAAAGTGCTTCACATGAAACTCATTTGAAGTTTTATTATGTACCACACAGTACCATAAGACAAGCATGCTTCATTACAGTGTCTTTTGAAACCCATTCAAAGTTTGTATTTATAGGATCATAAGAAAACTGAACCTAACCTAAAACCTTTTTATGGTTTGTTTGTTTTCTTTTTTCAAATTTATTTATTTATTTGTTTTTTTCAAAAGATGGAATAATGGAGCAAGTGTGTCCATTGTGACACTTTTAAAAATGTAAATATGTTTTTCAGAATCAGTGACCATGCCGAACCATGACTTTTTGTCTGACATTCTGATTTAAACCTTAACCTCGTTTTCAAGGTGGATAAACTATTACTATTATTCATTTAAAATATATTCCCATTTTTGATTGGTTAAAACCCAGTAACTAATTCATGGTATTCATCTAAAAACTGACTAATCTGTCATTGACATTGAATAAGTTGAATGATTATTGATTGCACGACTGGCACATGCCAATGTTCCTCCTCAAAGAAAAGGGCTCTGCCAGTCTGCCCTCTTGGTTAGTTAGTACCATTTAAAGTGAAGCACTGTGGTCCTGAGCTGTCAAAACTTAATTTTATTTTCTCACCAACTATTGCTGTTGTAAGCCATAGCTAAGGCTGAAATAGCAACGACCAAGGTGGCGTTGGAAAGTTCCACCACCCAAAAGCATTGCCATCAGGGTGTAGCCTATCGATCTTATTTGCTATCTATGTTATTTATTTATCCTTGCCATGAAGACTTTGTTATAAATATTTTATTAATAATTATTCTGAAACAATATAGAGTGAACTGTCTTGCAGTGGACTAGGGACCTGTTCAGGGTGTACAGGGATTCGCTCAAGTGTGCCACAACCTGAATAGGATAAGTGGTACAGATATGAATGAATAAATGAAAAGACAAGCTGGAAATGTAACAATGACAAATATTTTTGACATAAGGCCATGTTAATAATTAATAAGTAAATCAGCTGTGGTGCATGCAAATACAAAAGACTGACCAACAAAATCTGCAACAGCAACATAAAATATCTCGGTATGGAATTAGTCCATGATAATATACCACAACAGTGCTTCTTAGCATATATTCAGTACTTCTTGGCATATATATTTTTGGTGTCTTTATAACTGTAATGGATAGATGGCCCCCAATCTTCTAAGAGATATTCCCTTTCTTTCATATTTTAACGACACTGGTGGAGAACACTGCCTAGGTGTTCAATTGGATGAACACAGAGTGTCGGTTAAAGCTATATGAATCACATGATTTTCATCATGCAAGCAAACCATTGGATGGTGAGTTGTGTCCTTTTGAGCAGATATCCTGGAAGAGACCATTCCCATCAGGAGAAAAATGTTTCATTTTAAGGTACTGCATCAGTCAGATTACAATATTTGCATACAGAATTGTATACATTTTATTATATCAAATACAACTGTATTTATCTCCATTACCAGTCATATGACTGCTGCCGAGTATGAAAACAGATTAAAATGAATACATACAGACAATAATAATACAGTATTATATGCTATGTAAAGGATTGGTTGTTTCTACCCAAGGAAAAACAGAAAAGAAAAAACAGAAAAGAAAAAACAAAGGGGAAAAAAACAACAAATGATGTTCAGATCAATGGATCAATTTATCTATGACCTTGAGCTTTGTGCTTGATCTGCTAAGTGCATCTCTGCCACAACAGACTAGTAGTGATGAGATCCTACCCCAGATAGACCAATTAGTTTTTTTATTCCTGATCATTAGGCACATAAGTGCCTTAATTGACGTCTATCACAGTCAGATGACTTTCGGATTAGTATGCCACCATCCCACATTTGCTAGCGGTAAATTGAGCTATTTCTTCCCACAAAAGAACTACTGACGTATCATTGCATTACAGTGGAAAGGTCAAATCAGGCTTCATCCCATTTTTACTACATGCATCAATTAGATTTTGGATATATCAGGATATTGTTTCAATAGGTTAACCTGAAAATACTGCATGAAGGAAGTACGTTTTTAGTTCTTTCTCAGTTTTCACAGATGATTCATCTTTAAGTTCACTAAATCCACTTTATATGGTTATGGGTCCATACTTTGTGTGCTGTTATTCTTGGATAACCATCACTCTTTGTCTGTGTCTCCTGCCCTCCGTTCCATCGCCTATTCATCTGTCTACCTGTCCCACTAGCACTGGCCCTCCCTTTAACAATTTCACTCTACTCTCTCAACCTAGAGACAGCACTGGTGCTTAATGGCCCTAACAAACCATCTATTACTCTACAGAAGAATAACCTCTAAACCTCAGTAAGTTACGATCTGCAGGTGGGCCTAGGAGCTACTTTGAGTGCTACTCAAAGGCAAGGAAAACAGCTCAATAAAGACCCGTCTCAATGCATCCTCCTGTTTCACATAGTATATATTGTTTGTAAAATTTGAAAGACCATCTGATTTAATAGCATTAGCTTATAATATGAGTAAACTCTGTGATTAAATTTCTAGCTCTTATGTTAACCTGAGTGAAAAGGAGAATGCCCTTTTATATACCCCCTTTCACAAGCAATCCTCAAGATTAGTCTTTGTACAAAGACAGAATATAAATATAAAATTCAAAATGTCCTAAATAATAATTTTTAGAATTTAGGGACGTAACTGAATACAAAATTCAAAAGAATAATAATAAAAAAATTCTGGGTAGCATGGTGGTGTAGTGGATAACATGTCTGCCTCACAATAAGAAAGTCTTGGGTTTGAGTCCTGGGCTCAGCTAGGCTGACCTTCATATGCATTACTACCTCCAGGGTTGTTAAACTTGTATAAATAACTTTATTGCTGATTTCCTACAATCCTAGACCAGGCTTTGTTACCACTGTACACTATGTGAGGATGCCAGGTCTACATATACTCATACTATACAACACACTTTTCTATAAAAAGTAAATAATTATCTGTGTGTGCAAACATGCAGTATGTGTATACTCTTATGTCAGAATCAGAATCAGAATACTTTACTGATCCCAGAGGAAATTGTATAAATGTTTTTGTGTCTTTGTACTCAAAAATGTAAGAATCTCCAGCAGGTACATAATACACTAATGTATCCCATTAGGCACCATTTGTCAGGAGGAGGGTTTTCTTTGTTGAATCCCAAATTCACATGGGCTCCATATAATGCCACAGACATTTTATTCCCCATCCCTTTATGAAAGAATGAAGGGTAACCCTGCTGAGAGTCATTAGGACAGCATTTACAGCGGCCCTTTTTCATCCACACACATAGTGAACCGTGGCCGTAGCGCTTTGAAGACGCCATCGAGACATGATGGTTGTAAAAAAAAAAAAAAAAGCTTCCAGCCACTTAGGACAACGGGTCTCAGAAATGGCACACCAAAGGGCCATCAAGCCTCGCGTGTATAGTCTGGAAGCCCTGACAAAATTGCAGATAATGTTTTTAAAGAGGATACAGGCTTTGAAATATTCCTTTCGGGGGAGATGTTGGAAAAAAATAAAAAGAAATCCCTGACAGCCCAGGGTTGGGGAATAAAAATGGCCGTTTGGCCTGCATTTGCAGAGCATGAAACATGAATTAGCACGCTGCAGACTGTAGCAGGGTGGGGAAAATTGCAGCCTTCTCTCAGCCTATCCATTCTTACATTGCCATTCTGTCTTCAAATTCAATCTGACTCTGGTTTGAATTTCGGCCCTGTATAACCTATTATTCATTCATTGCTTTTCTCTCCATATATGCCATTAAATCTTATAATTTGGTTTTTGGTATGGCAAACTAGTACCACGACTGTGCACATTTTGTCAAACGCACATTCCACACAAACCTCATGCTCATGTTCTAACAAATAATAATCAGAAAAACATACTAGCTATTAGATTGGTCAAAAGATAAAAGGGTAATTAAAATTTAAACAGTATATTTGGTCAAATCTTTGATGCTTACCTTGGTTAAGCCTTTAAGCAGGCATTAAGCACTACTCAGACAGCCACTCAATACTTTGCTCTGATTAAATGGTGTAAATAACCACAGTTTATTTTGTTTAACCACGTATATTCTGTTGATATTTATGGAAATTTTACATAATTTAAATGCCACTAAATGCTAAATAAAGAAATAACCTATATATATATATATATGTTTGTGTGTGTGTGTGTGTGTGTGTTTTCTTTCTTTCTTTTTTTTTTTAATAAACGCTTTACAGTTACAGGATGGAAACAAGAGAGCAGGGGCCTCATGTACAAAGCGTGAAATTCTTACTGAAAAATGGCGTATGCCTAAATCCAGAAAATGTCGTACGCACAAAAAAATTCAGATGTATGCGAACGCATGAATCCAAGCACATTTCCTTTGAACGTCCGAATTATCATGGAATTGAGCGCACATGTAGGAGTACCCGACCCCTCCCTGTCCACGCCCACATTTAAATATGCAAATCATATTTAAATTAACCCTGCACCGGAGACTCCTGTCTTCGCAGAATCAGAAAACCCTTATAATATGAGGAAGATTGTAGTGTTTGGCACGCTGTCCTCCGGTATTAACAACAAATGCAGGAGGCCCGAGTGGAAGAGAGTGTGAGTGGGAGGGAGTCAATGCTGTGGGGTCGGAAAGGCGAACACACACGGAGTTATAAAAGAAGTGGTCAGACTTAAAGGTGGCCGTTAAGCAGAGGACGGGCTGCCCACCGCCAAAGTCTGACCCAGTCCGGTGGGGGGAGAGGAGAGGAGAACCTCACCCCGCTTGAGCAGAGAGTCGCCGCAGTCAGAGGTGACACTGCTCTTTCGGGTGGGGGGGCATGCTATTTGGTTTGGCAAATTTAAACATGCCAGTACAAGGAAGAGGATTTCCAAGATTTAAATACAATTAATTTATTTTTTTAAAACAGACAATGAGACTGGAGACACGCAGCCACAGACTCGGGGATTCCTCCACCATCCGCGGCGGCTCTGGGTCACAGAAACGGGGGATTCCTGATGCCTGCCTGACTGGCCGTGTCCTGCCCGCGCTGTGCTGTGCAATCGGTGGCATAAATGACTGTCTTCTCACAGGCTTCCTCACAAATATCAGTGACTCAATAAATGCATTGGTGAATGGTTGAAATCACTATCGCGCACAGTGCCGTTCCCAACCATGCTCTTATGAATCGTGTGTTAAACCAGGAAACCTTGCCATAATGTTAGTTCATTACATTTGCGCATCACATGTGATCGGTACAGTGATGGAATGAAAATGCTTCCTGTTGATATAAATTCACCCTGTGATGGCGCTTTTATAGCAATGTGTGTGCAGTGACAGCGACGATTACATTATGAAAACTGGCTCTCACTGCAAAATGTGCTTTAACCAACTCTGAGGACTAATTTTCACATTAAAAACAGTTTCCCAGAATCACCTCTGAGTGTCGCCAAAGCAGCAACAGCTGCAGAAACATGCGTACGCCAGCCATGAAGTTTGCGTGAAGCACCGCACATTTACACGGACATTTCACTCTTGATACATCTGAACTTTTCCGTGGGAAAGTGCGTTCGCAACGTTTTTGTGCGTACGCACCCCTTGTACATGAGGCCCCAGCTCTTTTGGTATAAGACTGGAAATAATTATATTTTTATTAAGTTGCTCGATCGCACAATAGGTATACAACAGGTCCATAGCAAAAATAAATAAAACAAATTCCTAAGACAGTTGTGGGTGTGTGTTGTAAAAAACTCACCTGTTGTGTGATGGAAAATGCTATCGTAGGCCCTTGTCCTGGAGTATTAATCTCAGTCTGATAGGTAATTCTCAATGTCAGGTCTATTTCCTGTTGTGTGATGCTTTATGGTGTCTGATAGCTTTGTTACAATAGACATACAAATTCTATGTTTCTGTGCCCTCAGAATAGTACGGTTTTCTTCCAATAGTCCTTTGATTGCCCTATGTTAAACTGACAGTGTATTTTTTATGATAGTGGCAGGTTGAGTAAAGCAGTCAGATGTTTACCAAGTATAACAAGAATATTATACAAGAATTTTCTTTTTGCTTCAATGACTTTTGTTTGAGCATTATAAGAATTTGACACAGAACTGACCTTCTTTCCCCACAACAGACGTACTACACATTGTTTATATGCGAACTACACAGCTTTCAAATCCACTTCACCAAAATATAAGTCAGTTCCTTTTGTCTTGCAAATGACAAATAATTGGAACAGAATTAATTTTACAAAAAAAAAAATAAATTATAAAAGGACAGCATGGTGGCATAGTGGTTAGCATGTCCACCTTACAGAAAGAAAGTACTGGGTTCAAGTGCCGGCCTTGGTTGTTTCTGTATGGAGTTTGCATGTTCTCCTCATGCTTGCGTGAGTTTTCTCTGTTTTTTTCCCACTGTCCAAAGACATGCAGGTTAGGCATATTGGCTGTTCCAAATTGCCCATAGGTGTGAGTGTGAATGTGTGTGTGTTGGCCCTGCGATGGTTTGAAAGGGCTGTTCAGGATATGCCCAGCCTTCACCCAGTGTTGACTGAAACGGGCTTCAGCCTCTCCACAACCCTAATAGGATTAAGTGGTTCGGCAAATGAGTGAGAGATAGTGAGTTTATGAAAAGGCCTTTACAAAACAATATGCAAAAATACAGAGTAAGTCCTTCGAATAAATCTGAATGCAATAATTTGTAAATCTTTCACCCTGGAAGCATTATTGACTTCACTATAGCAAAATAACTATAAATGCTTATGGAATTTTTTGTTTAAAAAAATATATTTGATATAAAATCCTGCAAATGAACAAAAACAATTATAATTGTAAGCAGCCCACTTTTTATTCCTACTGAATAAATCTTGCTTGTGTATCTTAAACCATAGAGGTCAGGGCCACTGGTGTGACCAGATAAAGAGGCTAATTTAGAACACTGATGTATGTAATGAATGGGGTCCACATTAGCAGTCATATGCCATGGTGTGGCACAAAAGACCTGCTTTCAATGCAGCCCTGATAAAAATACCGACCAAATTTCCCATTGACCTTGACCACAAACTTAATTACTACTGCTGTAGCTGGTAGGCATGTTCATCAAAGTATGCATGTGTGAACACTGTGTCCTGATAAACCCTGTACAGTTTTTAAGGGCACACAGTTTCCGGCTGAAAAATTATAAGGAAAATGGCCTGCATGCACATGCATTCTGTAATGTTGTGTCATCTCAATTTGATGCCACACTTTGACTGGATGATGTGCAAGTCCCCTACAGGGTACGACACTCAAAACAGACACAGTGTATGATGCATTGCCATGGTACACAGGCAGCCAAGCTGAGAGGACACATGTGGGTAATGTTTTATTCTCACTGATAACATCTTTAACTGATTTAGCCAGCAATTCAATCTGTACATACTAACAGAGTACAGACAGATAGCACAGTCATTAGCATGAATTAAAATGTGTTTTATGGTGTGTTCAGCTACACAGGTGTATGGAAATCAGATATAGTCACTGTCCTTCTGTACAGGTTGCCAGGAAATACACCACAGTGAAACAGTGAATGGAAACACCTAAAGATACCACAACCTTGCCAAGAGGGTAAGGATATCATGTCTACAAATTTCATTTCCTATTTTGTTTTCCTTTATTAGTAGTCAGCATGGAGTGAGTCACAGAGTGGATCAGCCACCACCAGCTGAGTGGTCACATGGAATCTGTGTCCTTATCTATGTCTCCTATTTACCCACCACCGTTTTGTGTATGTGTGTGTGTGTGTGTGCGTGCGTGCATGCGTGTGTGTGTATCTTTTGTGTCCTTTTTTTTAAATCAGCTATCATATGCTTTCTGAGTCCTATGGCCTGTCCTGGTGTGCTGATGCTGGCTGAAGTTGTCGTCTTGGAAGCCCCTCCCTCCTGCTAATGAAGACCCATATGCGCTTAGATGTGCACTTGGGGACTGTGGGGGTGGCTTTTCACTGCTGGTTATATGGACTTTTTTGCTACAATTATTTAGGACTCGCAGTTGTGGTAGAACCAACCGGACTACATGTTAGACTACAATGAAGTGTCTCTTCCCTGTATTATATGGTTTCATCCTTGCCACTGTCGTCACGGGCTTGCTCATTAGGGATGTATAGGGGTTGTAGAAAAATGTTTAAATTCCTTTTTAAATTACTTTTACTATGTATAGCTGCTTTACGACAATGTCATTTGTAAAAAGTGCTATACAAATAAAAGTAAATTGAATATGCCACATAGTGGACAGTAGATTAACTTATTTTGTTAAAAGCTAAGAAGACTTGCATACTAGTTTAATATTTCAAAACAAAATTTAAATACTTGCTATAACATTCAGAAATTATAAATAAACCTAAAATTAGGTATATGTTTCATACACACCACACTCATTGTCTACATATTATTAATCACCTGCTACCCCTTATCCTGTTATTACCCTCTGTGTATGATATATAGTTTCAGTTTTAGGGCAAACGGTTCCTCAAACCTAGCTGGGGTTGACATACCAAAATCCAATTAGCTTGCAGCATTTGTTTTTAAACCTGTATGTACAGTATTGTAAAAACGTGTTAAGTGTTACATGTAAAGAAAGGCTGAAAAGCAAAGTGGTATTAGATGCACTTTGTGGTTGTTTTCTAAAAAATCTGCCACAGTTCTGGTTTCTATTATATGATTGTTTTGTTTTCCTTTTGTTTCTTTTGTCAGAAAAAAATATTTTATATAATGTCACTTTTTTTTTTTTTTTTTTACATACAATAAACATATTAAAAAATGTAATTATTAAATAGATAAAAGATAAAATAAATCTCTAAGGCAAATTTGCCCACTGGTAATATGATGGTGTTCAGAATTACCTAATCACATTTAAAATCATGTTAAATATTAGTCACTCCTGACCTAATATCAATTAAGGTGACTCTCATTAACCCCAAAGAAGTTCAGCTGCTCTCCTGACAATAATTTAGTTGCCTCTTATAGCAAAAGTGGTGTGCAGAAAGTTTAAAAGAATCAGAGGGATTTTATTGTTGAAAGTAAAGAAAAGGGCACAAAATAAATTCCAAAGTATTAATTATAGCATGGAACACAGTGAAGATTTTGTTAGTGAAGATATTGTCATCAACAGTAGAGAAAATACAGCACATTTAAAATAAGTGGATATCACTCCAACTCTAATAAAAAGACAAGAAGATAACTGGTCAAGGGGGTTACCAAGGGGTTTACAGCAACATTCAAGGTGCTGCAAAAAATTCTGGCAAGCACTGGTATTGTACTATATGTGACAACAATCTCACATATTGTTTATACGAAAAAAGAAAGGAATAACATCCAAAATAAATTATCCAATATCCAAGTCCAAATAAAGTTTGCAAAAAGTGGAAATATGTTGTGGTCTGATTAATCTAAAGTTGACTGTTTGGTTTCGGCTGGAAAAGGGGCATCGTGTGCGCATGCGTTAACATTTTAACATCCTTTTTTTACTAATTTTTTTCTTACATTAACTTTTTTCTTGCATTTATTGTTTTATTGTCCATAAGTAGCTGCCCTCTCAAGTATGCAAATACTAAGGATGCCTACAGTCCCCCCCACACTGGGGAGATCAGACCACAAGCCAATTCATCTTCATGCTATGTGCCTGTTGTGAAGAGGCAGCTTTTGACTACAAAGACTGTTGGGAGATGGTCGGAGGAGGCCTTGGAGAAATTACAGGACTGCTTTGAAGTGACAGACTGGCAGGCACTCTGTGAGCCCCACGGTGAGGACTCACTGAGTGTATTTTACACTACAAAAATTTCTGTACCGATACCATTGTCCCAGCACAGACAGTCTATTGTTACCTAAATAACAAACCATGTGTGACAAAAGATATCAAAGTATTAATTGGAATTGGAATATAAATAGTATTAAAAAAAGATTATATAGTGTATTAAGGCAGCCTATGCCTTACAAAAGTTGTATAAGAAGCTGCTTTGTAAATGTATTTGCATATTAATGCATATGTTAATATCAATACCGGAAAATAAATAAAATACAGGATTTTGGACTTTAAATTATTATTAATTTTGTGTCAGACATTTTATTTCATTAGATGCAATTTTCTTAAAATATGTTAAGTTATTTTGTGTAATTATGTGTATTTTAGTGCGGCACGGTGGCGCAGTGGTTAGCACGTCCGCCTCACAGCAAGAAGGTTCTGGGTTCGATTCCCAGCTCGGGCGTT
>JAOUQZ010000044.1:18901811-18913399 GCA_028564935.1 Neosilurus hyrtlii
AATTCCAAATGTACACTATAGTCCCTAAAGCCCTTTACAGCATTGGGGGTTGAATAATTTTGAACACAACTGTAGATCTAAAAAATAATAATAGATCTTAGTACAGCAATTAAACGGTGAAAGGAAATCGGGGAACCCACATCCTAATCATGACACTAATAATAATGCATCATAAATTATTCAGGATGGTAATCTAGATCCTGGTAAATTCTAGTAATTAATTTTAAGTTGTTGAGAGAAAACTGCTAAGGATTAAAAACTAATCACACAACACTACTTGACTTGTCTATGCTGTGGAAAACAGTGCTGAATTTCCGACATGCATTTCTCCCTACACTCGTCTGCTGAGTCGAAGGGAGGACCGCGCAAATGTTATTGCGATAATAATGGGACAGGGAGGAATTTTTGACCTTTCGACACCTTAACGGTAGATCTAGTAGAAAACCAAGTTTGAAATATGTTATCAGATATTCGTGAGTTTTGTTTGCACTAATCATTCACTTCCGAAATCACAATGCTAAGTCGCACATGCTCAAAAGAACTTTCCCAGACAGGACAGGAGGAGCTCGGGATTTATTTATTTTTTTAAATCATAGATTTTATTTTTAAAATTATCACTTTTTATCCATTTTAAGTCCTTAAGTTGCATTCATACAGTACTGTTTTGATGAAACAGTATGATTAACATTATGACATCATTGCTTTGATCCCATTACAAAAGCCGTAAGCGTTTTTTTGTTTGTTTGTTTGTTTGTTTTTTTTTATCAATTATTTGATTTAAGCTTATAGAAGTGGAAAAAAAAATATGCACATATAAAAAATCAGCCATTTCTTACCTTTGGAACTCCAGTAGTAAATCCAAGTAAATGCTTCCTGTCATGAATTCTGCTCTTACAACACTTCAAAAAACGTAACAAAAAATACACGATTTTTTCAAATCTCTTGCTGTCAGAGCTTCAGGAATAGTGTAGCAAAGGAACATAATCACACAACACTACTTGACTTGACTATGCTGTGGAAAACAGTGCTGAATTCCCGACATGCATTTCTCCCTGCACCCTCACTACTGTTTACATATTACTTGTGTGTGAAAAATGTCCTTTCAGGCTTCTGTCTGTTTTCTACCATATATAATCCTAATTGAGGCCAACCTCAGGAAAACCCATGCACCAAATTTGGTGATCCTCTGCCATTTCCTTCCAAAGTTTATGCACTTACAAGCCTTGACAAGCTGTATATAGAAGTGATCTTGTGACCCTGAAACAATCTCAAGGTGATGCATATACAATCCAACTAAAATGTTCCTGAGGGGAACCTATTTACTCAATTTGTTTATCCTCTGTCATTTCCTTCCACAGTTATTACACTAACGATCCTTGACAAGCTGAATGTAGAAAAATTATCCTTTTGACCTTGAAACAAGATCAGGGTGACCAACATACAATCCCACCCTATTCGCACCTGAGAGGGACCCATAGACTAAATGTGGTGATGTTATGTAATTTCCTTTCAAAGTTATCGCACTAACAATTGGCATGTATTTACTGACGGATGGACACACTTTTTTATATAGCTCTTACACCACTCACCTTCAGTGACGGTGGGAGCTAAACATATCTATAGCGCATGAGCTGGCACAGATGACTCTTTGGACACCTCACCATGATGCCCAAGGGGTGCACATGACCATTGTCACACCCTAAAACAGAAATTAAACCATAAAAATTTCACTATACTTTGTGTTTTTATCGTTCTGTGTAGTATGCTAAAACTTTAAATGAGCTGTTGCAGGTAAATTTATGTCATCATGCAGCTGTTGTGTGACTGAGTTGTATGAATCGTTAAATTGAGAATCATGAGTGAGTTGATTCTGGTCACTAGAAAGTAATTGGCATGTGTTTAGAAGATGAAGACGAATGTACCCAAGCCATCAAACAAAGCTGAGCTGATTGAATTTTTGTAACAGGAGTGGCATAAAGTCAAACAAGAGAAACATGAAAGACTGTTGGAGTCCATGCCAAGACACAAAACAGCTGTAATTAACATGTCAGAGAAGTCATCATTTGTTTGAAAATGAATATGATCTTAATTTCCATGCATTATGCAAGGTCCAACCAGTTGTCATTTTCTGCAATTAAATGTTCAAAGTGACAATAGCTTTATGTGTAATTTCAGGGAAATGTTGCAAGTAGCTTATGGAATAAAACAAAAATGTTCATGTTCCTCAAAGACATAAATATAAGCTATAGAGAGAGCTGTAATGAATATGTAAAACATGTCTTTTACAGCAGAGACACGGTTCAGATTCATACATTTATACATACATACATACATACATACATACATACATATATATATATATATATATACATATATATATATATATATATATATACGTGTGTGTGTGTGTGCGCATCTGTGGCTTGACATCTCTTAATGTATTTTTTTTCATAAAGAGGCAGAGATGCACTTGCGATATAATAGCAGCTGAACATAAGTGAAGAACAAATAGGTTTAAAAAAACCCAACAATACAGAAACAATATTTAGCCACAAAAAAAAAGTAAAAATGAGATAAGGTCAAATTTTGAGAGATGTGGATAAGGATACGTGTGCCAGAATGGTCCCTTAGTCTTCATTATGACCATGAATCGTATCATGAGCATTATCCCTGATTTAATTTTTTTATATTGTGAAAACTTTAATGTTGTTTTTCTCAAAAACAGTTTCTGATGGTTAGACCACCCTGGTTCTCAGCCCTTTATTTTATTTTATCTCCGTAGTTTCCATTCTGTAACAAAATTGATCTGTTTATTATTTACAATGTCGAGTACTGTCCATTGACAGCTGCATATACATCAGGTTATATATGAAAAAAAGCACATCACTTGGGACATCCTATAACCCCTAAAAAATTGCTCTGCCTGTAGTTTGAAAAAAGTGCCTTAACTCTATCAGCACAATCCGGGGCAATTTTCAACCAGACAGAAGTCACCCTAAAAGGGGCAATACTGCAAGGAATACAACTTAAGGCTAAATTAACTATTATATTTTATACTGGCATATTATACTGGCAGGGCAAACTGTTGGGGAGCGGCATGGTGGCGCAGTAATTAGAACGTCTTCCTGACAGCAAGAAGGTCCTGGGTTCAAGTTTGAGGATTGGTGAGGGCATTTCTGTGTGGAGTTTGCATTTTCTTAGGGGTACTCTTGTTTCCTCACACAGTCCAAAAACATGCATGTTAGGCTGAACGGCTGTTCCCCTAGGCATGAGTGGGAATGTTTTTTTTGTGTGTGTGTGTGTGTGTGTGTGTGTGTGTGTGTGTGTGTGTGTGTGTTGGACCTGTGATGGTCTGAAGAGCTGCTCAGTGAGTGTCGGCTGAGATAGGTTCCAGATTTTCTGCGACCCTAGTAGGATTAAGAAGTCGAAAGGAACAAACAGCCCCTGGTTATAAACCTCACTTGTCAGTTTTATCGTTCTTGCTGATTAGTATAATATTGATATGAATTATACGCATTAAACTATTATGTTCGACTGTAATTTTATTTGTTTCTAAAACCTTAAGAATTGCAGGAAAAAACTCATCCAATTTTCTCACACAATTTAAATAAAAATTTACAAATTACTTTAACAGTAATTACTGTAACAAACAACACTCAGGATGTTACATAATTTTGTACAATAGGGAAATCTGTGAAATTGGGGAGCAGAATAAGCACATTACAGCGACACAAGGTGGCTTCACAAAATAAAACATTATGTGTCTCATTTGACTGTCAGAAGAGAACAAGCTTTATATTCATGGACCCTTTTGTCAGGTGTAGTTTAGTTCCTCAGATAAGATGTCAGTCTGTACTGGGAGAGCCTCACAGCTAATCAAGTATGAGAAGAGGGCTGCATATGAGAAGAAAATACTCAGCTTTATCCAGATTTGCGAAAGGCAATCACCACCCATTTCCCTAGCCAACTAATCACGGCTGTAAGATAATTATAGAACCATTCAAAAGGTTTAAGGGAAGAAGAATGGTATGTTCCCAAATTGCAGGGTATTGTGATGATCAGTGTCATTGTTTCTGAAGACAAAACTCTTCATTTTGTGAAAATCAAATTCTAATTTGCATTTACTTGTATTTTTAACTTATTATCAAAAAACATATAGACAGTATTCACTAAATTGGTATAAGAAAATGGAAAGAAAAGAAATGGAACAAATTGGTTGTTATTATTGAAATACAAATGGTGTAATCCGAAAAGATGAGACATGGGTTGGGGTTAGATTGGTAGAGAATGGGCCATTGTGGGCCAGTGAGGATTTGCTATAATGTGCACAGACTGAATAGGATTAAATTTGCAATCTGCAGGATGAGGTCTGCTTTGCGGATGAACTATCTACAAAGACAACTTCTTTCACAAAACTGCAGCCAGGCACATTACGAAAATTATGTGAGTGGTAGTTTTGAACCAGGAAGAAGAGAAGGGCAGTTGAAGTGACAGGAATAGAAAGCCTGTGTATAGCATCTGTGGGAATTGGAAAGAGTAGGACTTGCTGACTTTATGAAACAGTCTGGCTACCTCTGTTTCATTCAATCATACTGGTCAGGACAGCCCATAATATGAAGGTAATATCTTCACGAGTTGTTCTTTTTAAAGCCTCAAAGTGACTGGAGTTCTTGGCTCTTGGCCCTTAATACTCACCATCCAGCACACGCTCATTGCATGGCTCCAGTTATCTCGATGGAACAGCAGCCACCAGCCCTTTCACTTATTCTTATGCGCAGAGCATCCTAAATGTCATTACCGGCAGGGAAAACTGCACAAAGGCCCACTGATTGTCCTCTGGCCTTGACGTGTGTCATGCTTTTTAATCACAGCTACATTTCAAGTTGTTTAATCAGCTGACTTCATTTTTTTGCAGATCAAGTACCTGTAGTGTAATAATATGCAACATCTCACATGATTCTGTATAATTTGAGATTTGTTTAGTGTTGTGTGTGCATACTCATTTTCTAGCACTGTCATTTGCTGTTATTGAAACATTCTGCAGTCTGAGTAAAGCATCTTCTGTTTTCATAGTGAAAAGTATATTAAGGGAAATCAGTTCACTAGAGGCATCAGTTAGAAAGTGTTCCCTCAAACATAAATGACTCAACACTGAATAACACTACCTTTGACATTTTACTTGCTTGCTTCAATGAATAAACATGCTTTGTATCATGTACGTGCCTTACAAATCCAGTTTAAAATCATATCAAAATTTATTATGTATAAACTATAAACTTAATTACATACACACTATCTACATTTAATGCTATATATAAACTATAGTTGCAATACATCTCTTTGAGTCATCAATACAACTGAGTCCATTATAAAATACTTGTGCAATAATACATAATAGGTTACCTTCACAGAATAAACACTATTGGTGCAGCAGTAGTTCAAATAGTACTATTTGTTTTTTGAAGTGAGGCTGCAATTTGTTGGTGGGGATCTGTTTATCCCTACAGGCAATTATATCAAGTTATAGAGAGCAAAAGAGTAAAATCACTTATATTCTCTTAATGAAAGAGATCTCTCATTGATAGAGTATTCTTTCTTACTCCTATCAATCAGTTCAGAGCACCACTAGCTATTAGTGGTCATCTCTGAGTTCATGGAAATTAACCTTGGAGCACATCGTACAACAATTACAACTTCAACTCCACTATCAACTCCACTATCATAAGAAATATAGTGAAGCATAAGATTTAAACAGAACATGTGGAGCGAAACTGGGAATGTGAGAGTTTTTTGGCTAAAAGTTTAAGAAATTCAATAATAGATTAATAATTATTTTGTGGCATGACAAACTGAGTTGGAAAGTGTTAGGAAATAGTTTCATTTTGAATTATCATTACTAATGCACCATGACAGATATGTTGTTTAAAAAAATACCACAATCACAAGGCTCATCTTAGATATTCTTTTCGTACATTTTGGTAGCTGCTGGCAGGCAAACTAGCCATGGTGGAGCAGTGATTCTGGCTGGATGATGCTGAACATCAAATTTTTAATGTTCATTGACTATAAGGACCTCAATTAGCCTGGGTTTACACTGGAGTCACAATGTATGGGATTGAAACGTAGTCTTGAGGGAACTTGGTGGAACCGTAGTGATCGTGACAAAACTTTTGACTGTCAAAAATGTTTACAATTTATGATGATTTGATGCTAATCATGATATAACATGGGAATCGCAGCAGAGCATAGTCGAGTTTAACAGACCTTAACAGAGCATAACAGACCTTACTGCACCATCGTAGGGAATCTTGATGAACTTGAAAACACGATTCCTTCAAGTTTCAGTTCTTCAGTGTAAACCCGGGTTTACTCTCAAACAACCAAAAAACTCAGCACAAGAAAGATCTGGTGGGCTCTATTGTTCAGCACATTTCTTTTTACAACTTCATGCCATCCAGAGGGGAAGCACAGTGGCATAGTGGTTAGAGCGTTTGTCTCACAGCAAGAAGGTGTATGGTTGTGTGTGTTGGACTGCGATGGACTGGCTGTTCAGGTTGTACCCCATCTTTGCCCAGAATTGGCTGAGATATGCTCCAGCCTCCCCGCAGCCCTAGTTAAACTTATGCAATATTGGTGGGAGAACATGATACACAACATAAAGAAGTTTGCAAAATCATTCTTTCTCACACTCTTCCAACTGATTAATTCACAGTCCCTCAACACTGATGGTCTCAATTTGTATTAGGATATTTATTATTATTATTTTATTTTATCATAGATGTGCATTCACAGGTCACATTAAACATTCAATAACAAAATTAATTTAGCGAGAGACACTATTCTAAGACTTGCAGTTATAAACCAGGTGACTGGTTATGGTTGTCATCCAAGAACTTCATATTATTTAGAAGAAGAAAAACTCATGCACCATTACATGTGCCCATCAGAGTATTCCACTGAATCAGCTAAGTAACCTTCAAGCTACAACTGCCATATCATTACCATATATCCCCAAGCTTCCATTATTCCCTTTTCAAACCTCTTATTACTGGTCCACTCGATGATGCCACACTGATAACAGTCCCAGCCACTACTGTTTCCAACGATACTTCTATCTAATTACTTCCTTGGAAGGCATTCTATTTACCATTTGTGAATGTTTCTATACTCCCTAAATGTCTGAGTCAGATCCCACTCACCACCATATGGTTAATCTGTGAGGTGGAATCAAGCATAGCACAACAGTCTCTACCAAATATTCCATACCAAGCCTCATATGTGAACCACTTAACAAAGGACACATCCAAAAAAATATTGTAACTCAAGAGTTATTTGCCTACTATTAGTAATTTTGCTTTATAAAATATGCCTAATTTAAGCCTATTATTTAAAGAACAAAAAAGAAAAAAAAAACCTTGGCATGTCAGAAACATAACAAAATAGAGAAGGACAAGGGTTTCAAATTAAATGTTTGCATCCTGTCTTCTGAGGGATGTTAAAAGTATCCTTTGCCACACTATATATAAAGCACAATGTACTACATTAGCCAGGCTGTAAGAATACTGCAAGGGAAATACTGTTATACATGTTTACCATATGTATATAATAGTTATGGTAACTGTTTTGTCTTAAATATATCCATGTTAGTATGTTCATCAGAATTAAAAAAAATGTAGGCAGTACCTTTTAGACTAACTGTTTTAATGTGAACCGCTTTCACAAACAATGCATGTCTGCTTCATCAGGAGAAGTCTCAAAGTTTCTTCCCAAGAGTGGCATATACATTTTCAGAGTGTCTTGCCAGTAAGCTGAATGAAATGGATTCATTCTCGTGTAGGCCCCTAGGTACGATATCCTGGTGTTAGCATTTTGTTATAATGATATATCTGAGCAAATCCATACATGTTTCTTCATTAGGTTGACTTCAATCCATTTCATTTGGCTAAACATAGTGCCTGATATCTCCTTGCAGATCACTTTTTGTGTAGCCATATTAGTCCATTCATCAGGAAAAACAACAAACAAAAAACAAGGTATCACCTTTAAGATTTGATGTGATAAACCTTTAAAAAAAGTATATGTCTGTTTCAATTAAGAATTAAGGTCATATGTGATGAAATATTTGTTGTGGAATGTTTCATGTGGGATTTTCCACAACATATATTTGGAGTTACAAAGTGATAACATATGCTGGTGTCTTGGCAACATCCTGTCATATGTTGCCTTCAAGGGGTGTCCCAAAACGATTTCTTGTAGGTAACGTAATAGCTACCAGAATACTGCTTTCTGGGACATTTCCTTATGAGAGTGCCTACCTCATGAGAGACAGCATGGCATTAGAGCAGCTGTTGTCTGTTATGGGACACACCTCTTTCTTATTGTTTGGTTCTAGATTTCTGTGAGGAAATTCACTCAAAACCTATTATTCACCAATAAATGTTAATTTTTTCCCCCCTAAACCTTCACCCCCCTCAAACCTGTATGCCTCTGTATATGACTGTGAAATTCACACTGCTTAGTAACAGAATACCACTTTCATGATATCATATATGTGTTCAGTGCCAACCAATTAGTAGCAAGCTAATTAATTCAGCTAATTTATGTTCCTTAGTCTAACCCACAGTTAGTGGACACAGATTTATTTTTAGCTGTGCACTCATAGAATAAAACATGACTGGTTACTAAAAGGTTTGGAATTGAAGCTTTTATTCACATGGATGAGAATCTACACTTGACTGATTTCTGTATTGGTGAACTTGCAACCACCAATTTATTATTTATGCTTGTGGAGGGGTAACAGAGCAATATGCAAATAAACTCACTAAAAGTGTGAATGGTTGACAGGCCAGAGAATATGTTCAAAGTGTTTATTTCCAAAAGGTTTGTATTACTATTCTTTACAATCTTTATTCTCCTTAGAGTGGAATAAGAGTATATTCTACATTTGGTTTTCCATGGCACTGTATTTATAATATTACAGTTGGAAAAACTGAGCAAGCAGTGAAATCAAGATCCTTTTAATGATGACAAGCTAGTGATCAAATAAATGATAATGGTAATGAGATTCATAGTGCTTCAACAGCTTTTTAAATAAACTGCTGTACAGCATACTGGGTCAATAAATAGTAATGAGAGGGAGTAATGATACAACTTCCTGGCTTCATGACTATAAATCTGAGCCTTCACATATCAAACAATTTTTTACCTAACAAACAATGCCCAGACAAAATTAAAGCAAAATACTGTTATTAAAGCTGTTTGATCGTTTCATTTAAGATGCCATCCTGCATTAAAACAAGTGTTTGTGTTTGATTACATTTGACAGCTGATGGCAAGCTTTTCAAAAAGGGGATTCATGTGGTGTATCCTGATAAGCACAGAGGTTATATTGCACTGAGTCCATGAGTCACAGACTGGCAAGATTCCACATCACTTACAGGCTCTCAAAAATGACAACGACATAAAGAGGAGAGAAAAGTGCTTTTCCAGAGAATCTGAAGGCTATTCCAAATGTGGTCCCTGACCTCCAAAGGTCTGCACTGTTGAGTGTAATAACTACTCACGATTTTCAAGACCATTTTAAAAACAATTAGGAGAAGACGTTCCACATAAATTTTCATGTGCTCATTCTTAGCAAGGTGGCCCGATTTTAACTAGAGCTTAATCCAAACACATCAGTCCTGCCCTGTAAAAAAATTAACAGAATTATGAATATCCAAGTACAAGATAGCATGTTCCATAATGTGACACAAAACCTGCCAGTTCCAGTTTGATTCTGAAAAGGTCAGTGCAAACCCATGTACCTCCTCAAACACACTCTCTATTTAACACACTCTGTTAAATATGGACTTGACCATGACCAATGAATCCTGTATGTCATAGCCTGATTAAAGAGGAAGAAAAGGTCTGCTATTGTATTACTACAGCAACAACCAGGCTGCATTGTAGCACTGGTTTCTGCAGATGGTGGCCATGTCTGGAGATGGATAAGGCACTTCTCATTGTGAATGTGAGTGTGTGTGCATGGGGAGGAGGGGGGGGTGAACAGGCAAGGCCTTGAATGCCACTGTTTGAAAGGCAGGGGGGAAGGTTCCACTTTATCTTGCTAGGCACAACACACAAAAGAGGCAAGCACGGCAGTGTGGCAGGTTTTCAAAATTGGGTTCAAAAGGCTTTAGCTAATTAACAAACTAAATAAAAGGCTCAGCAGCTTCATCTGACAAGAGTCTTCTTCTTTTCATGACTTTTCATAGGCCAGGCCATAGTGGATATTTACTCCATGTTTGTAGGTGTGGGTGTAAGAATGTGTGTATTTATTTATTGTTAAATAAATGTTGTTCACAGCAATACAGTGAGTGAAACAACATTTATTTATCATTAACTAAATGTTGTTTTACTTACTGTATTACTGGGAAACAGGACAACAATATTATTGTGTATGCTGGTGAAACTGGTAACCATTAAAGAAATCAGACAGCTGTTTTTTCCTGTTTCAATGCTTTAATTATATTTGACTTTCCATGCAGTAGCCAGGCCACTCTAGAGTCAGATGGGTGAGACAGGGGTTCGTAATAAAGACAAATGGAGAGAACATGAAATTTGATTCTGTCTGCTATTGCAGCACCTGCCACAAAAGAAGACAGTGTGTGTATAAAAGACAGGGGGAGAGAGAGAGAGAGAGAGAGAGAGAGAGCATTGACAACCCAAGAATTTTCCCTGAGCTGTCAAATCTAGAAGGGCACATATCAAGCTGTAATGGCATGCCATCTCCAGAGACAAGCAGGTAGAATAAAATAGGAACAGCACAATATTATCTGATTCCATCTAGCAGGCGCTTTGTTGGATTTCCCCTACACAACCCCAACTTCCCAGCATGAGACAAATGGAGCTCCACAGGTCCACATACCTCCAAATGCTGGGTTTTCATTTTCATTGCTCTGACGCTATCCACAGTTGAGTCACTACAAGGTTCACTTACGCATTATTTATTTAATTACTAAGAGCATATGTTCCCCACCGACCTTGTTCTGTGGAGCACACACTTTGTAGCGTGATATGAAAACACCATCTGCTCTGCGAACAGTTCATGGCTTGCAGTGCAGGGAAAGGCCCACTGTGTCAGTGGATTATCTCAGTGTTTTTGAATTGCATTTTACTTTAAAGCATCTCCCTGATGGCCATCATGAACTCATCCTTAAAATATTTAATTACCCATTATGATCCACATATGATCCCTATTCCTACAATAATTCACCTTCAAAACAAATGCTTTCATCTGTTAACATACTTTTCATAGTGTTAACAGTAAAATCTGGTGCCTACAACATTTCTGAATATTTCTGCTTCCCCACTCTATTATATTGACATTGTAATCAGTTTACATAAAAATGACCTCCTAGAGTAACAGCTATTTATTCCCTCTCTAAGCATATATATTGGAAGACTGGTTTTTAAGGAGAAATAGTACAAAAGTACCAAACAATAAAGTCATTACATTGCTTTGTGTATATCGTTATAAAGTGTGTGTGTGTGTGTGTGTGTGTGTGTGTGTGTGTGTGTGTGTGTGTGTGTGTGTGTGTGTGTGTGTG
>JAOUQZ010000044.1:18992032-19009993 GCA_028564935.1 Neosilurus hyrtlii
CTCCACACAGAAACGCCCGAGCTGGAAATCGAACCCAGGACCTTCTTGCTGTGAGGCGGACGTGCTAACCACTGCGCTACCGTGCCACCCATTTTATTAGATATTGATATGCCTATCTGATAACACAGGTGTACTCCATCCTAATTTCCACTTGTCATAGTCTGTTGCCCATATAAGAATTTTAGTTATTACAGCCAGAGCAACAATAAATTAATCCATCAAAATGAGGCCAATTCTCTCATCTCATCATTAGTTTGGTCAAGGAAATAATAATAATAATAATAATAATAATAATAATAATAATAAAGAGCAATTCGGTTGTAATCATAAGTCATGTAACTCTTAAATGAAGTTTTGGGAAAACACCCTATTCAACATGGATTAAATAAATAATGTAGACTAGGGTATAAGTGAGAGTTATCTTGTCTACCAGTTTTACAGGATCACTGAATCAGCCTTTATGCACAATGAGATGTGGTATTCAGTCACTTGCTCACCTTCAGACAATACTGATTTATATATCAGCCCACTGTATCTATTCAATACTTCTCCCATCCCTTTCTGCACCAGGTTACAGGGCTCCCATATAAGCAGAGATATAATGAAATATTCAAAGACAGTGTGCACCTGGGCCAGCATAGCAATGCTTGATTGACTCTGCAGAGCCAAGCAGTAGTATATGACAATGATGATGATGATGATGACGATGATGATGGTGCTGGTAGAGAACTCGAAGGCTATATTTATCCAATGATGACAGTGTTCTGACACATAGAGCCCTCTTCTGGCAACTGTAACTCCCTGCCTCACTCCTCGTTCTCTTACATAGCCCAGCCTCTGCAGCACTTCCTTCCAATCAAGATAAGCCCATCTTATCATATTGCCATATATTTCCAGTGTCTGCAGTGTGGCTTACTCTTGGAAATAAGGGAAAGTGCTCTTTCATTTCTAAATTGGTGAAACAGAAATAAAACTAAGCCCTAACAAAATGAAGTACTTCTATTTTATGTCAACAAAAAAGGACACTGAAGGACATTTAGGCATAAACTAAATCATAAATGCAAACCTTGGCTTTTTAATTTTTTAACTAATTTAAAGCATCCCATACTTTCCTTTGCAGGATGACATTAGAAGCATTCCCAAAATTATCTGACAAAATTTATTTCTAGGGATTGCTAACTCCATTCTTTATTTTAAGTTGAAGCACTTTAAAAGCTATTTTGTAGGCATACAGTGAAGTAGTACGTATTTGACATTAAAAAACATAGAGAGGGCTGAGAGGCCCACTGTGCATTTGAACAACCTGTGCTTCTTTTAGCAGTCTGGCAGTTGAGAAAAAGTGATTCTTTGCTGATGAAGAACCCTCTGTTGTGTATTTGCCAGCTCTCCAGCTTTAAACCAAGCACAATTCAGTCTCCCACTGTAGCCATAACATCAACCAGAAAGAGAGAGAGAGAGAGAGAGAGAGAGAGAGAGAGAGAGAGAGAGAGAGAGAGAAAGGTAGAACAGCCTCACTCTGAAGATAGTTGAAAAGAACTATAATATATGAAATAGTTGTGTACTATACACTGTGGCATTTACAAAGCTATCCCCTGGAGAGCATTCCGGACAAAGCAAACTGTTCTCAGAGAAAAGCAACTGCTATAGTGTGAAGCTTTACATCTTCCTTTTCAAGTATTTCACCTGAAAGCACAATACAATAATAGTAATAGAAATAAAGAAATAAATACCAAAATAGAGAAAGAAAGAAATACACACATACATGCGTACATAAATATATACATACATACTTACATACATACATACATAAGTAAGCAATACACCTAACTTTGTTGCTCATTATGTTTCTGTAAAGATATGCTTTTCTTGTGGAAACAACAGTTTTTACAAAGCAATAAATATGAAACATTCTGTAGTTTGATAATTTATATATTCTGTATATTTACTGCTCTAGAAAGCTAAAAAAGACTTTACTTTAATCAACGATTAAATGTTGCTGATTTTTTGTTTGTTTGTTTTTCAGTGATGGTTGTGGGTATGCTATGTGCCTGGAGATGAAGGTGAAGGCACCAGTGAGTCAGCCTTGGCCTGGGAGCTACACAGAATAGTCAGTCAGGTCAGTGAGCAGAGGGAAGCAGAGCAGAATGTCAAATTGAGGCAAAGATGCTAGTCTTTCCCTATGGCGATAGTGTTGCAACCTCAGATCAGATTCTGAAAATATTTTTCCTTACATTGGACAACAGTTCTTTCCCCCTTATATTGACATATTTATTTTTCTTACATCCTTTGGTTACCTGTCTTACACTCTCTTATCTCATATGATAGGTTACTGTTGGTCAGTACAAACCTCCCACTGCTTCTATTATGTAGGCAACCCCGGGGTTCAGGCTTTCGTCCTTTGTATTTGTTTGGTTTTTAATAATTGAAAACCTGAGAAGTTGCATTTACATCAGTTCAGAAAACAACTGCATTAAAATACTCATGTTAAAGGAGTATAGATAACTTATAAAGATTTTTATAAAGAGTTTGCTTAACTTATTTCATTACTTATTTCATTACACTTCACTTCATACAACTAGTAATTGTTGGTTTTGAAATCCTCTATTTTTTTTTTAACAAAAATATGGTAAACATGAAACATCTTACTAAATCACAGAAACCACTTTAACGTAACTAATTTATCTTAGCTAATCCACCTGCTGGTGCAGAAACACAGGGAGAATGCAAAACCCCAACGCAAGGATCAAACCCAGGACCCTGGAGCTGTGAGCCAGAAACTCTTCCACTATTTTTCAAATAACTGAGTTTAAAATAAGAACTCACCAGTATGTGTATGAAGTGTTAAAGATAGATTTAAAACAAGATGTATCACAGTTATTACCTGATTTTATCACCTTTTATTTCTCCCTCTGCAACCCCACTACTCTATTCTTTACAACCAACTTAAACATTATGTATATTATGGTAATGTGTAATTATCAGCTAGTGGTTGATCGATCAGTGAGGTTTATTTTTGTTTGTTTGGTTGGTTTTGAAGCAAGGAATGCACCTGAAGTACAAATTTTACATAATGGCTAGGTTAATATGGAATTGGATGGGAAGAAGAATTAATTAAGCCTATATTAGTGATGTAAAACATACATTAGCAGCTCCACGAACATGTAAACATATCCATTTTGTACATTGATGAAGGCTGCATGTACACCACTAAACTTGATAGAATAAAATTATTTTATTTTATGACCACATGTATCATATAACATGTTTACAACAGTGTTAGTTTGAGTCATGTAGCAGTCATACATAAGCCGAGAATCACAGCAATATCATACTAGATTTTTTTTTAGTCTTGCAACTACTTTATCTCTTTCATGTGAATGGTGAACAATATGACTTAAAGACCTGACCTATTTTTCTCTCGAATCTAACTCACTCCATGCTATGTCAGATCTTCCTCTTGTAGCTCCACTAAATTTTGTAAGGGAAAAAAAATCACAGATTGCCTGTGAAATGGGCTTAAAAACCATATTTTACCATAGTCCACACTTCACCTGACCCCTATGAAATATGCTAAAACATAAACACAGATTAGAAACTACATTCTTTATGCCAACTGCCCTTGGAGAAGCCTCCGTTAATCTACAAACTTTTTTATAAGGAGAGGCAGCTTGCCAGTAGTGTTGAAGATAGATTGCATGTAAATAGGAATGCCAAGTTGCAAATAACTAGATAAAAACATAAGCAACTGACAATAGATATCAAATCACTTCAGAGAATTCTTGAGATCAGAGCTTTACAAAGCTTCTGTTCTGGGACACATTTACAACTGCACTGACAATGTCATCACCCATGAAACAATAATTAAATTTCAAAACCAAAAACCCCGGATGAACAATGAGATACATATTTTGATGAAAGCTAGGGATGCTGCTTTCAGATCAGGTAATGCAGCGTACAGAACATCCAGGGCCAACCTCAAGAAAGCCATCAGAACAACCAAGGAAGAGCATCATTGCAAAATTGAAGATCACTTCAAAAACCTTAACAGACAGATCTGGGCATCTAGCTTATTTTGTAATATCAATCACCCAGAGCAGCTTTCTCCAAATCCAGATCCTTCCTCCAAAACAGATTTAACCAGTTTTATGCATAATTCGAAAGGAGCAACAAAACTGCTCCCTGTATACCTATGACTGCTCCTCTTTCCATGGATCCAACACCATCATGAATTATACAGACAACGTCATGGCAGTGCGTCTGGTCACCTGGAACAACGAGGAGGCCTGCAGGGAGGAGGTGGAACACCTGGCTGCTTAGCATAAAGACAATGATCTGACCATGAACACCAAGAAGACCAAGAAGCTCATTGTGAACAGTTCACACATTCCACTTAACAAGAAAGCAAAGTGGGGCTTGTCTCTATTTTTAAAGTCCTGGGGGTCCACATCAGCAACAACCTCATCAGGCACGCTAACACATTCAGCCTGGCCAAGAAAGCACAGAAATACTTGTACTTTCTATGAAAACTAAAGAAATCTTTCCCCCAGACTCTTCACAAACTTCTACAAAGGCATCATCGAGTGCATCCTAACCAGAAGTATTATGGTGGGGCACATGAAAGTGCTGCAATGGGTAATTAAAACTGACATAGCATGGAAGCAGAGCCTAAAAAAAGCTTGCAGCAAAACCAAAGAGGAGTGATTAGGAGGAACGGCCTTACCAATCTGAACCCAGAACTGTGTTTTGTTATTGGAATTCTGTGCTAGTCATGAACTGTCCATCATGAACACCATGTCCGGGCATAAGTTGGTTCATAAGTGTACTTGGTCCCAGGCTACCTAAGGCCAAAGATTGACTTTGTAGTTATATCATGTGACCTGCGGTCATATGTCTTGATCACCACCTGGTGGTGAGTTGAATCCAGTGGCGACGAAGACTGCCAGACAGACCTGGTAAACCCAAACCTGTAGTAATAGTGAACTGGGAACATCTGGCGGAGACCCCTATCTCTGAGACCTTTAACTCACACCTCCAGGAGAATTTCTCTCATGTCCTGGGGGAGTTTGGGGACATGGCATCTGAGTTAACCACAGCTACAGCTTCGGCAGTCACCAAAGCAAAATCCCGGGAATTGGAGGAAGCCATGGTGAAGGAGTTTTGGTCTTAATGTCATATGGAGGAACAGGGTGATGCTTGTGGAGTGGCAGACTGTGCTGGTTGTAATGATCAGTTGCAATTATATATGTTTGCCACTAGTATGCACTCATTAACAGTCATTGGGTAGAGACCACAAGAAGAAGTGTGAAAGGACACCAGGATGTATGACTGAGGGTGAAGGCTGTTTAGAAAATAAAAGAAGATAAAAAGAATAACCAAGACTCATCTTTTTAAACAAAAACCCAAACACAACATGGTACCAGGAGTAAATTAAGTTTGCGAAGTGCGTCATCATGGAACCAAAGCCTCCAGAAAGCCTGAACTTGATGGTAAATTTTGATGAAAATTGGCATGTTTTTAAGAAGCAGTTTCACCTATTTGTCACGGCGATGAGACTGAATACAAAGTCGGACACAAGAAAGGTAGTGCTTTTGCTGACCATAGCAGGGCCACAGGCCATAGAAGTTTATAACACATTTGTGTTTGACACGCCAGAGGATAAAGAAAAGCTGGATGAAGTGCTTCATAAATTTGACACCTACTGTACTCTGAAGAAAAACGAGATGTATGAAAGATACATGTTTAGATCTCATGTATAGCAGCAAAATGCGCCGTTTGATAGTTTTGTGACGGCGCTGCGTCTGAAGGTACAATTCTGCAACTTTGGGACACTGAAAGACTCAATGATAAGAGACCAGATAGGGTGCAGTGTGGATGAAAAAAATTAATGGAACGGCTGCTACGCGAGTCGGACCTGACGTTGGAGGCAGCCATCATTCTCATGCTTATCCATCCAGTTGAAATCACAATTATTGTGCAAGAGTTCACGGATGCATGCTGTTTTAACTGTCAGATTGGGTATAAATTTCCCGATGAAGTTGACCATCCCCATGATGCGCAATACCCTTTGTCTTATCTGTTGGCTTAGACATATTTAGTATTGCCTTTACCTTATCCTGATCCGGTTGGACACCTTAAGCAGTGAGCTTGTCTCCATGGAAGAGGGCCATGACCAAATTGGAATGCAAGTATGCCCAGATTGAGAAGGGGTGTTTGGGTGTGGCCTATGGTCTGGAACGATTTCACTGATTCATATATGGACTGCCATCTTATATTGTAGAGACTGATCATTGATCACTTGTCTCCATCAGCAAAAAGAATCTGAACGAAATGTCTCCACGGATTCAACGCCTCATGATGAAAATGCAGAGGTATGATTTTGAACTGGTTTATATGCCAGGAAAACACTTGTTCCTCGCTAATGCCCTCTCCAGAGCACCTGCAGGCAGCTGCGAAAGTACGACTGATGAAGATGTTGAACACCATGTCAATATGGTGTCTCATGCACTGCCAGTGTCTGACACAAAGTACAAACAAATAGTGGAAGCAACAAAACAGGACACAGAACTGCAGCGTGTCATCCAGAACATGGACGAGGGATGGCCTGTTGGATCATGTCCGCAGTTTTACCATGTTCGTGGCAATCTCAGCTTTGTGGGTGGACTCTTACTCAAGAAGGGGAGGATAGTCATCCCACAAGTCTTTAGACAGGACATTCTAAACAGAATACATGAGGGGCATCTTGGAATTGAAAAGTGCAAGAGGAGAGCAAGAGAGTCAGTCTACTGGCCTGGACTCAATAAAGACATTGAGACACTTGTAAGCAGATGTGACACATGCCAAAAACACCAAAGCAGGCAAAGAGCCAATGGTGGTGATGGAGGTGTCCACTTCACCCTGGCACAAAGTAGGAATGGACTTGTTTCATTTCAAAGGCAAAGACTATCTGGTGGTAATTGATTACTACTCTAACTTTCCAGAAATGGCGCTGCTGGCAAACACATCATCAGCATGCGTATTAACACACACCAAATCCATATTTGCCAGGCATGGCATCCCACACACGGTAGTGAGTGACACATGGCCCATGTTTTAGTAGCAAGGAATGGCAAAGGTTTGCAGAGCAATATGATTTTCAGCATGTCACATCAAGTTCACACTATGCACAGTCAAACAGACAGGCAGAAAAGGAAGTTCATATTCTGAACAAAGCATCATTGAGTAGTTCAGATCCTTATCTAGCTCTTCTCAGTTACAGAGCATCTCCTCTTCAGTGTGGATTATCACCTGCTGAACTGCTAATGAACAGAAAGCTTCGCACTACATTACCAAGCCACTCAAACAGCAGTGTAAAACAAAAGAAACATGTGAAGCTGGAAAACCGACGGCACCAGCAGAAAATGAGACAAAAGACATTCTATGACATTTCAGCCAAACTGCTATCTCCACTGACAAGCAATGACAACGTGCGGATTGAGGATGCTGACGGTTGGAATACAAAGAGAACTGTGTTACAGGAAGTGGCACCAAGATCGTTCAAAGTGAGGACGGAAGATGGTCAGGTTCCCAGGCGTAACCGTCGCAGAATGTTAAAGACTCCACAAACAAGTGATGCCTTGGAGGGATCTCACAAAGAACCACCCATCATAACACCTTCTTCTATGGACTGTGATACAGACACTGCATCAGTTAAAAATGAACTCTGGAGGTCTACACGAGAAATAAAGAAACCAGACTGATTGAATCTATAGGAAAAAATACACCCAGAAAGACATAAGATGAGGAAATGTGTTTTGTTCAGTGTAAAATGTTTGCTATTAATATGTTTCCTAAGAGTATGGTCTGGTTGGTTATGTTATCAGATTGTTCATTGCCATAAGGTTCACATGAGCTATTAAGCCATGAAAATGGTGTTTAGGGGGGATGTAATGAGTTGCAATTATATATGTTTGCCACTGGTATGCGCTCATTAACAGTCATTGGGTGGAGACCACAAGAAGAAGAGGTGTGAAAGGACACCTGGATGTATGACTGAGGGTGAAGGCTGTTTAGAAAATAAAAGAAGATAAAAAGGATAACCAAGACTCATCTTTTTAAACAAAAACCCAAACACAACAGTGGTGGTTCCCATTTTTTAACCAAGGAGAAGCATGGAATGTGCTCTAGTTATTGGGTTTCACACTTTTCAGCCTCCCATCAAGGTACTGGGGGAGTATGGGTACCAGGTGTTGCAAGCTATCTGGCCTTCACATTTCCTTCCTTTACAGTGAATAATATTACCAAAAACTGTCTTATATTTACAGACTTCTTGCAATTCATACTACACATTTTGTAGGGTTTTTTATTATTATTTTTTTTTACATTTTGTAGATTTTATCAGTGGGTGTGCATGATGGTGTAGTGGTTAGCATGTCTGCCTCACAGACAGAAATTCCTGGGTACAGCAGAGCATTTCTGTGTGGAGTTTTTATGTTCTCTTAGTACTTGCATGGGTTTCCTCCAGGTACTCTGGTCTGCACCCAGGCTAATTGGCTGTTCCAAATTGCCCCTAGTTGTGAGTGTGAATGGCTGTGTGTTTGTGATGGTCCTGCAATGGAAGGGCGAGCTGTTCAGGGTATATCCTGTCTTCATCCAAAGTCAGCTTTGATATGCTCCAGCCTCCCCTGCGACACGTGTAGGATGAACCAGTTGAACCAGCAAATGAATAAACAAATTAATGGTTTCTCATGCGGAAGCAAATTAGGGAAGCCAAAATTCAATAACACAGTTGACCAAAGAGCAGTGAGGGAACTATAAATTCAACCTAGGCTGCATTAATAACCAGTACCCTAATTGGAAGAACTGTGGAAAGATTGTTGAGCTGCTTGTAGCTCTGTAGATCTTGTATACATTAATTAATCAAAAGTGAATGGGATACCACTCTTTCTAATCAAAAATAAAACTTTATAAGGGCGGTGCACACCCACACAAGTGTAGTGCTCACTCCACATCCACAAGAGACATAATGCTTGATGGAATGACAATCTATAGCATATATATATATATGTGTGTGTGTGGGCGTGTGTGTGTGTGTGTGTATGAATGGCCTTATGTTAGTGTGGCAGATTGGGTGTTTTTACCCATCTATCTCTGTATATTTGGCTGGGTAGTCTGGTTCCAGGGCATTTTAATTACAAGTTTGACCCCTTTTGGCATTACATCTAGGCAAGGGGACTGCTTCCAAGAGGCACATTTTTAGTGTTTCTTCTTTTTTTTTTTTGCCCAGATTTGGGTGTTTGCCTGTGGGGTTGCTGGGATTTTTTTGTTTTCATGTCCCTTATGGGTTGCAGTGTGTGTGTGTGTGTGTGTGTGTGTGTGTGTGTGTGTGTGTGTGTGTGTGTGTGTGTGTAGAGGGAAGCTCCAGAGAAGATAAATGGCTTCTGATTTATTTATTTATTTAGATTTGCTCTTTTTTTTTCATTAAACCAGTAATTGTCTATTGTTTTGAGTGACTGCTTGTCCTCCTCTCTCCATGTTGCTTTGCTGATGGTTGTGTTTCTTCTTCTCTCTTTGCTGGATATGAGATGTTGGGCCAACACAGATGGGTGTCTGATTCCCTGGTGATGGAATTTTGCACTGGTCCTCTGTAGCTGTAGCATACTGTGTCAACTTGATTGTCTCTCTCTCTCACTCATCACTTTTTTTATTACTAGCTCCATACCATGAAAAGCCCCAGACATGTCCCTGGCTCCTTCTTCCTTGTTATTATTCTCGTATTAATCTGTTCATGTGCCTCATGTAACATTCCCTGTGCTACTAGTGACATTAAGAATGTGCATTTTACTTCTCTAGGTTAATGTATCCCCTTTTTGTTGGTATTATTTTAATCTATTTCCTCAATAAAATGTGTACTCTCTTAATGAGTGTGTTCTCATTCAAACTTATGTGACCATTCAGGCTCACTGTAGTTACATTATTACAGCTATCTCACCTTGTGGTAAGATTCCCTTGGGTGCCCTAAACAACACGACCAACCTTCCACTGCTCATGTTTCACCTTGGCAGACCATGTCATCATGGACCTTGCTTTGTGCACAAGGGCATTGGCACCCTTTTTTTTTTTTTTTTGGTTACAACATGTCAAATTAATTTTCAGTGGAGGTAGGACTCTGCCAAGGCTGCCCTTTGTTACCGGTTCTGTTCATAAATTTTATGGATAGAATTTCTAGGGGCAGCCAAGATGTTGATGGGTTCTGGTTTGGTGGCCATGGGATCTCGTCACTGCTTTTTGCAGATGACGTTATCCTTTTGACTTCATCGAGCCCAGACCTCCAGCTCTCACTGGAGTGTTTCACAGCTCAGTGTGAAGCGACAGGGATGAGAATCAGCACTTCCAAGTCCGAGACCATGGTTCTCAGCTGGAAAAGGGTGGAATGCACCTTCTGGTTCTGAAATAATGTCCTACCCCAAGTGGAGGAGTTCAAGTATCTTAGGGTCTTGTTCATGAGTGAGGGAGAGATGGAGCGTGAGATCGACAGGCAGATCAGTGCAGCCTCTGCTGAAAAGCGGAGCTTGTCACCGGTCCATCGCGGTGAAGAGGTAGCTGAGCCAGAAGGTTAATTTACGATCCTACCCTCACCTATGGTCATGAGCTTTGGGTAGTGAATGAAAGAACAAGATCGTGAATACAAGCGGCTGAAATGAGTTTCCTTTGCAGGGTGGCAGGGCTGTACCTTAGAGAAAGAGTGAGAAGTTCTGTCATCCTGTAGGAGCTCTGAGTAGAACCGCCCCTTTTTTACGTCGAGAGGAGCCAGTTGAGGAGGCTCGGGTGTCTGATTAGAATGCCTCCTGAACACCTCCCTGGTGTGGTGTTTCAGACATGTCCAACTGTGAAGAGACCTCGGGGCCAACCCAGAACACGCTGGTTGGACAAAAGGTCTCTCAGCTGGTCTGGGAATGCCTTGGCATCCCCCCGGAAGAGCTGAAGGAAGTGGCTGGGGAGCGGAACGTCTGGACCTCACTGCTTAGGTTGCTGCCCCTGTGACCCAACCCCAGAACAAGCAGAAGCAGATGAAACAAAAATAATGAGGAAATTATTTTAAATTGCGAATTTAAAAAAATTTAAAAGTAAAAATCTTTTTCTATGAATGGGCAAAAGCAAACTCAGAAGTTAATTTTCTTTTTCCCTCTGGTTTGTCATCCAAGCAATGGTTTGCTGGCTTGCTGGTGAAAGAAATAATAATAATAAATAAATGGTGGCACCTGTGGCTTGATAGTAATTTTTTTTTTTTATGTTTTGAGATAAGTCTTTGTTTTAAATCAGTATAAACAAGAAGGTCCTCCTTGAATTAGATAAGATTTTGAATTATTGCAGTTGCTGTAAGCCTCATATTTTCTTATGATCCCATTTCACAGGAAATAATTAGTTTCCATATGTCAAGTTCTTTAATGCTGTGTGAGTTTTAGTGCAACATCAAGTAAATATATTACTCAAACTCTCTAACATTACTCTTCCCTTTAGGGTTTCAAGTAAACTTTGTCGCTGTCTAAATATTGTACTTTATCTCCACACGTAAAAATTAAATAAATAAACAAACAAACAAACAAACAAACAAATAAATGAATAAAACACAAACATATTTATTATTAACAAGTTAACCCCTGTAAAATATATTTATTTGGGCTAACCCAGAAATCAACTTGTCACTTGTCTGCAACATGGTGAAAAGGGGGATGAAAAAAGCAAATCCATGCCAAAACTACATTTTTCCTGTAATAATTAATTTTTTCTATCGGATATTGTGGCTGTTCAGATGCAACATAAACAACTGTGATACACAACAATGCCATGCATTACATGATTCATGCATTTGCTCAGATCCATACTTATCAGAGTCCTTTCCAGTTATCATCTAAATAAAACAGGCAATGCATACATTAATTACATTATTGATGTTTGTGCTCATTTGGTGTTACAAGTATAGCATACATATAAGATTGCTTACAAGGAAATGACTTGTGCACCAAACACACACATTCACTGTCCATTTGCATGTTATGGGTACTCGGACAAATGCATGCCCTTTCTAACTTGAAGAGAAAGTTTAATTTAATTAGACCTTTTGGTCTGTCTATGTAAATATAATGACTATTGTAATTTAGAACAGTTTACATAAGCTCTCAAATTTCTAGTAACTAGTGCGGCTGGTGCCCCCAAAGGACTAGCTAATTTTACGTGGCTTAAAATAGAGCTTCTGTCAGGTTTCTCAGTGGTTGTCTCACTGAGAATACAAACCTGTTCGACACATGAACCAGAGACGAGTGGTGCTCCTGTGGGTGAGCCTCAACATTAGCATTGGCTTTACAAGTGTGCAGCCGAGTCATCACCCATTCGCCCATCTGTGAGGGCTCTGATGCCGGAGGAGGTGGGTTGTTATCTCCTCCAAATGCACACATACTTTTTGCTGCAGAAACAAAGCAACTCTCACTCTCACTAGCCCTCTCTAAAGTCTGTATGTGCACGTCTAACACTATAATCTTCTCTGTCAGAGCTAACTACAGTATACTTATCACAGATAAAATTATTGCTAATGACAGAGGGAGAACTACTAAACATCCTGCAATCAATATACTGAGCAAGCTGAAATCCAGCCATGATGCAAAAAACAATCCTTAGCCGGAGATTTGTAGATATCAACAGGGTGCTGTTGAATCCCTCAGCTTACTGCCTTAAGATGAAGAAAATGCAGTATTAGAAGAAAAAAGTCTTCTTCATATATAAAATAACTAAAACTGAAACAGGAAGTGTGAACCAGAAACACACTCCGCACTCTTCCTGGGGTGGTGTAGGTATGATTATCTAATTAGATTCCAGTGTTTGACCTATTGGAAAGTTCCTGTCTATGTAAATGTAATGACTGTCAAAATATTACTTTACTTTAGTGCAATTCCCGTAAGCAATATATATTTATACTATATATATCATATGAAATGTAATAACATACTAGGGCCAAGCGCGCACTCGAGGACTGTGGATAGACAAACACACATACAATTTCCTATGGAAACAAAAATCAGCACATTACAGTACTTCTGCAATGCTCAAGCAAAAGGTAGACACACAAGCCAATGAATCAGCATGATGCAAAGAGCACTGATGCTTCAGCCTTGCTTTGTCCTTCATCTTCATCTTCTTCTGCTTGTTCTGGGGTCAGGTTGCAGGGGCAGTGTTATGGTTTGTAACCAGACGTGAGGTTGAACCCAAAAGCAAACCCAGAGGCGAGATGAAAATTTAAAGGCTTTTTATTGAAGACGGAGGGGAAGCAGAGGGAACCAGGGACCCGGGGAGTGAGGAAGGGATCCGCGTAGATGGGGCGGAAACGTCGAATGACCAATCGCGGAAGAGCGTCTGTCTGCGTACCAGAAATGGGTCGGAAGCACTGGACGAGCGATCCCGGAAGAGAGTGTGTCCACGTAGAAGAGATGGGGCAGATGCGCTGGGACTCAAGTAGGCACTGAAAAGAAGCACAAAACAACAGTCATTAACAACGGGACTGACAACAACTCAAACCCGAGTAGTCACAAAACGTTTACTAGCGAACTGGCCGAGATACCGCGTAAGCTACGAGAATACTCTGGCGCTGGAGGAGCCTCTCAACAGTGCTTAAATGGAAACCGCCCCATCTCTGAGAAAACAAACACAAAAGAGACACCACGCGAGAAAACAGTCAACACCGATGTACCCGTGAACGCAATCACCACAGGCAGCAGCCTTAGCAGTGAGGTCCAGACATCCCTCTACCCAGCCACTTCCTCCAGCTCTTCTGGGTGAGCCCAGGCCTTCTCCGACCAGCTGAAAGACACTGTAGTCCCTCCAGCATGTTCCGGGTCAACCTTGGGGTCTCTTCCTGGTTGGACATGCCCAAAACACCACACCAGGGAGGCGTTTGGGGGGCATTCAAATTAGATACCTGAGCCTCCTCAACTGGCTCCTCTCAAAGTGGAGAAACAGTGGTTCTACTCCGAGCTCATCCCAGATGACAGGACTTCTTGCCCTATCTCTAAGGGAGAGCCCTGTCACCCTATAAAGAAAGCTTATTTCAGCCACTTGTATTTGCAATCTTGTTCTTTCGGTCACTACCCAAAGCTTGTGACTGTAGGTGAGGGTAGGAACGTAAATTGACTGGTAAATCAAAGGCTTAGCCTTCCTGTTCAGCTCCCTCTTCACCTTGATGAACCGGTACTTTGCTTTAGAGCAGATGCTGCACCAATCTGCCTGTTGATCTCCTGCTCCATCCTTCCCTCACTCGTAAACAAGACCCCGAGATACTCCTCCACTTGGGTCAGGACCTCATTCCAGACCTGGAGGGTGCATTCCACCCTTTTCCAGCTGTGGACCATAGCCTCAGACTTGGAGGTGCTGATTCTCATCCCGATCACTTCATACTCAGCTGCAAATCACTCCAGCGAGAGCTGGAGGTCCCGACTCAATGAAGCCAAAAGGACAACATCATCCACAAAAAGCAGAGAAGAGATCCTATGGCCACCAAACCAGAAGGCATGTGAGGTCCCGTCGAAGGCTTTAGTCATGTCTGTTCTGTTTTGATCTGATCTCTCCTCTCCCATGTGTGTTTCTGATTACAGGCTCTGCCCTGATTAGCTCACCTGTTCCTCATCCCCACCGGAGGATAAAAGGGGGCCGCTTACCTTGTCCTGATTGCCAGATCATCTTGGGCCGTCATTGAATGAGCGCTGCGTATTCACTGAGAGAGCTTGTGCCGTCTTAGAGAAAAGACGTATCTCAGTGTACGCACCGCGATCCAGCCGTATATCCATAGTGTTCATGTTACACGTTTTCTGTGTCCTAATAAAGGATCCTTGTTTGCACTTTAACCTGATTGTATCATCTCTGTCCTGCATTTGGGTCTATCTGTTTATGGTATCACTGTAACATTACGATCTGGCCAGACATGGACCCAGCAGACAGGGATCCGATTAGTCACAAGTGCTTGTGTCTCAGGAGCTGCAGATCAAAGCCCATGAGACGCAGTTATCTCACCGAACAGGCTCAGGTGGCGTTCATGATCTCCCATCTGTCAGGAAGAGCGGCGGTGTGGGTTACAGCGGAATGAGCTCAAGGCGCAGCGGTATGTCAAGGTTGCCAAGTATTTAAAGGAACACTCATGCGCATGTTCGATCACTCCTCCACGGCTCGCGATGCTTCGCGATAGATGAGATAAGGTTCTCGGAGGGTGATCGATTAATGCCATTGAGTTCCGCATGTTGGCCGCCGACAGTGGCTGGAATTCCGCGACCATCAAGGACGCCTTTGTCAGCGAGCTCGGCAAGGAGATCAAGGACCAGCTCGCCCCTCATGAAACTCCCACCGAGTTTGAGGATTTAGTTGACCTGGCGATCCGTATCGATAACCAGCTTCAGGAGAGGGAGTCGGATCGGCGCCGAGCCTCTAGGGGGACCTTTGCACACCTAGAGTTTCGCCCTGGATCACCAGTGTTTTTGCCACCCAGCGCGGAACTAGCGCCCCCTCCCATCCTGGAGAAGCCCATGCAGTTGGGATGGGCCAAGTTAAGCCCAGAGGAGCGCCAACGCCGCCAGCGGATGGGCGCGAGTTATTACTGCGGACAAACCGGCCATCGAGCAGATTCTTGTCCGGCCAAGAGACCAGTTCACTGGGCTTAAGGAGTGCACGGGTAAGCAGAGACACATGTACATATTTTTCTCCTCGTACTTTGACTGCTGTATCTCTGCTAATCAAGGGCAACGCTATTTCCATCCAGGCTTTCATCGATTCAGGGGCTGATGAGAACCTGATGGACTACTCTCTAGCCAGGAGGTTGGACATCATGGAGAGGCCCACTCGCCCAACCAGTCACCACCCGTGCACCTAATAACCAGTTGCTAAGCCGGGTTACCCACAGGACAGAGACCCAACTCATGTCTATTGGCGGGGATCACACCGAATCCATTGCTTTCCATCTCCTCATCATCCCTTGGCTGAGGGCTCACAACCCTCACATTATCTGGGAGACGGTGGGTAATTAGACGCTGGGACCCCGCCTGTAGTTCGTATTGTCTTGCTGCACCCCCGTCTGTTCACGGATCCCGGGAGGGTAAGGCAAGCCCTGTATCGCAGTCTGGCCCCCTGAATGTCAAGCCTGACAGCCCGTCCCGCCAATGCAAGTCAAGCTCTCCTTCCAATCATGTGGGGGTGACATTAAAGGAGGGTAAACCATGCAAGTCCACAGTAAGTAAGAAAAGACGCAAGAAGAGGAGGGCTGTAAGAGATAGCAGCTCTGAATCTGTTGTGGAATCAGATCAGGAATCACTGACTATGACAAAGACGGGGATAAAGAAGAAAATGAGACGAAGAAAAGAAGAGCCACAGAAAGATTCTCCTCAGTCATGCTCACAGAGTTCATCGGAATCTGAGTCTGAAAGTGAATCGGAGTTCGAGGATAGGAGGATCGTTCAGGACGTCCTGGAGCATTCCCTCAGTAAGGGGACTTTCAGTTCCAGGAAGAGGCTTAAAGAGGTCCCTGGTGCTAGTATCCACAATGAGGGACATACTAGCAGGCAGAAACCTCACCCTGAGAGCTGATTGGTGCCACCCACCAGTCCCCCACCACCACTTAAGATGGTGGAGGATGGCCCAGCCTATCCGGTGAAGAGTGTTCTGGCGGTACGCAAGAGGGGTCGGGGGAGAGGGTTCTTGGCTGACTGGGAGGGCTACGGTCCTGAGGATTGCTCCTGAATCTAAGCAAGCTCCATCGCTGACCACACTCCAGTGGATGACTTCTATAGACAGCATCCCGAGAGACTGGGACTGTCAGGAGCCGGTCCTGGGGATGGGAGGGTGGGGGACGGGGGGATAAAGGGTACTGTGAGGTCCCACCAAAGGCTTTAGTCATGTCTGTTCTGTTTTGATTTGCTCTCTCCTTCCCCCATGTGTGTTTCTGATTACAGGCTCCGCCCTGATTAGCTCACCTGTTCCTCATCCCCACCGGAGGATAAAAGGGGGCCGCTTACCTTGTCCCAATTGCCAGATCGTCTTGGGCCGTCATTGAATGAGCGCTGCGTATTCACTGAGAGAGCTTGTGTCGTCTTAGAGAGAAGACGTATCTCAGTATACGCACCGCTATCCAGCCGTATATCCATGTTGTTCATGTTACACATTTTCTGTGTCCTAATAAAGGATCCTTGTTTGCACTTTAACCTGATTGTATCGTCTCTGTCCTACATTTAAGTCTATCTGTTCATCGTATCGCCGTAAGAAGGTAAAGGGCAGCCTTGGCGGAGTCCATCCCCCAGTGGAAACAAATTTGACATGTTGTTACTAATGCGGACTAAGCTCTGACTCCGGCAATACAGAGACCTAAGTATACCATATTCCCGGAGCCCACCCCAGAAGCTAGCCCAAGGGAACTGTTAAAAGCCTGTTCCAAGTCCACAAATTACATGTGGACAGGTTAGGCAAACTCCCATGCCCCCTCCAGGATCCTGTAGAGTGTGTAGAGCTGTCAAGAGTGCTGCAACCAGGACAATAACCACATTGTTCCTCCTGAATCCGAGGTTCAGCCATCCATCAGATCCTCCTCTCCAGTACTATTGAAATGACTTTTCCAGGTAGGTTGAGGAGTGTGATTCCACAATAGTTGGAACACCCTCTCCGGTCCCCTTTTTTAAAAATGGGAACTACCACCCCGGTTTGCCAATCCAGAGGTTCGGCCCCCGATGTCCATAAAATGTTGCAGAGATGTGTCAACCAAGACAGTCCTACAACATGCAGAACCTTGAGGTATTCAGGGCAGATCTCATCCATCCCCGGAGCCCGGCCACCTTCTTAACTATCTCGGTGACCTCAGCTCCAGTGATGTTCAGGCCTTCCCTCTGAACACCCCCCCCCCCCCCCCCCCCCCCCCCCCCCCCCCCCCCCCCCCCCCCCCCCCCCCCCCCCCCCCCCCCCCCC
>JAOUQZ010000044.1:19045309-19054171 GCA_028564935.1 Neosilurus hyrtlii
AGGAACCTATGCAAGCACAGGAGGAATCTCTCTGCCACTTATTAGTAATACTTCTTTAAAAAAAAAGTATGTCAACTATTTCCTTTTTTTTACACTTATACTGGACTGGATTGACGGTACCAAGGTGGCATAGTAGAATAGTGGTTAGCACATACACCACATAGCAAGAATGTACTGGGCTCGAGTCCTGGGCACTAATGTTTCTCCCGTGGTTCACAAAAAAGGTTGTGGAACAAATTGCCCCTAGATGTGGATGTAAATGTGAATAATTGTGTGCGTTTTTCCTGCAATGGACTGCCAATGGGCCAGCCTCCTTGCAAATCAAGTAGGATTAAGTGGCTCAGCGTGTGAGTGAGTGAGTGAATAAGTAGATGGCACCAAATTCACCTTTGTAATTTCTGTTGCCTATGCAGGTTCTTTGACTCTGCTGTTTGTTAAAATTTGTCAATATGTCAGCCATTTCTCTTTTTTCACATTTATATATTCATTGTTTCAGTATGAAAGGAGTTTTTTCTTCCTTGGATTTCTTTGTTTGTGGTTGTTTGTAGTTTTATTTTTGTCTTTCTATTGTGTTTTGTCATTCCTGTCTTGTGTTTCATTAAAAAAAATTATAACTGAAAATAATAGAAAATATTAATATTATTATTATTATTATTATTATTATTATTATTATTATTATTATTATTATTATTATTATTATTATTATTATTGTTATTATTATTATTATTATTTACTGTAATGACCATATATTAATGTACATACAAGGTCATGAAGTAAGACATTTGTAAATAGTGTACATCTTTAGTTCATGTTCATTCATTCATTCATTTTTTAAGTCACTTAAACCTAATTAGGGTCACAGGTAGGCTGGTGCCCATCTCAGCTGACTCTAGGCGAAGGCAGGGTACACTCTGGACAGCTCACAGGCCATTGCAGGGCAACACACACACAACTATTCACATTCACTCTTTTACCTAGGGGTGATTTGGAACAGCCAATTAGCCTACTCTGCATGTCTTTAGACCGTGGGCAGAAACCGGAGTACCCAGAGGAAACCCACACAAACATGGAGCGAACATACAAACTCCACACAGAAATGCCCAAGTCTGGGAAAGGAACCAAGGACCTTCTTGCAGTGAGGCAGAAGTGCTAACCACTGCACCATCATGCCATTATTTTTATATCAGGTGATAATATTTTAAATATATTATTATAAAATAATTACATCTTCTGCAACATCAGCCACTAATATTTAATTTCATCAGTGGTTTTAAAAACTGGTTCGAATAAACAGTATAAATATCCTGTAATTTGTGTGCCATAATTTTCCTGCACCTCCTCCAGGCTGCAAGATATGTGTTGTCTGTCTCAGACAAGCAGTATGGCCTTGGGTGCTTGTCATACATAGTGTAATCCTTGAGGATTAAGAGGGAGAGCCTCTTCAGTGTGTGATTGCATGGTATTAAAAATAGAATACTTTGCTCAACATGGGCAATAAACAAAGCCCTCCTGTCCCCACTTCAGTAAAACAAACATGGATACACTTCTGCTACAGGCTACCTTTTCCTGGGAATGATCATAATGCTAAATGAAGACAGGTTTGGTGAAGGACCCTTCCATATTGAACATCAGCCATGAATCTCATACATTTCATTTGAAATCTACTGTATATTTCGGAAGGCTTATTTGTCTTTTGCACATGAACATTGATCTTGATTATTGGCATCAACAGTAAAACTGTGGAGACATATGGAGAAAGAGCTACAAATTTTATGCCAAGTAATGCTAGTTTGAAATCATTGATTGAGTAAAAAAGTCCTTGGCTCACATAGTAGTGAGAAACATAGAGTAAAAGAGCAGTTTGTTTTCCTGAGCCCTAGTGGGACCTTGAAATTTAATTAGATATTTGAGAGTAATATAATTCTAAAGCTTAAGTGTGCCTCTTACCTAATTATTTATTATTTTTTCATTAATTCATTAACTAATAGAATATTTTATTTACTGGCAATAAAAAAAAATTAGGCTTATGACAATATGATTATTGTGACATTTTGAAAAAGGCTTGTGGCCGAAATAAGACAAATTTATATTGTTTTAATGCATTTATATAAACTTATATATGAGAGGTTAGTAAGCTACTTTTTACTTAGAACAATTAAATTGTACTTAAAAAGTACAGTGTCTTGCAAATTTTACCCCCTTTGGAATCTCTCCTATTTTGTTGCCTTACAACCTAAAATTTAAAAATAGGCATTCTATAGAACATCGTCAGCCAGAACGCCTCATGCGCATGGAGGACAAACTTTATACATTCAAGGTCGCTGTGCCAAGGTCAAAGGTCACATGTGCAAATTAGCTACCTCACGCACAGGTTTAGGTCATACGGAGTGCCTATGAAAAAGTTATTGTCTCCCCGCCCAGCCGCCTGGCCGCCAAGCCAACAACAATACCCTTCCAGTCATAATTGACTGAGGTGCAAAAACTACTTGTTATTGAGAAGCAAACAAGAAATAGTACAGGAAACTTGACTGTGCATGACTATTCACCCCAAAGTCAGTACCTTTTTAAAGCCATTTTTGCAACAATTTCTGCTGTAAGCCTAAAGCTTAAAAAAAAAGCTTTTTTCCCTGCCCACTCACATATAAAGACCAGCTCTTTGAAGTGTATGGCTCAGAGTGTTCCTATGGATGTGTAAACCAGTCTTTGTGGAGCTTTCCAAATCCTTCAGGGTTACCTTTGGTCTCTTTGTGTAGGACTGTCCTCTCTGGGAATGGTTGTTGTGGTGGCATATTTTTGTAATGAGCAATTTAAGATTTCGGATGTTTTTTATAACCCAAACCTGATTTGTACTTTTCCACTTGTTGACGCCACCTGATGTCAGAACAGTTGTGTGTATACTGAAGTAATAGCATTGTACACAGTTGAACCTTATTTAACTAATTATGTGACTTCTGAAGGTAATTGTGAGCACAAGATCTTATTTAAGTGCTTCATAGCAAAGGGAAAGGTGGCATAGCTGTTATCCCATCCACCTAAGAGCAAAAGGGTCCTGGGTTTGAGACTCAGGCTCAGGTTTTTTGTGTGGAGTTCACATGTTCTCCCCATGTTTGCATGTGCTTCCTCTGGGTACTCCAGTTTCCTTCCACAGGTCAAAGACATGCACACTAGGCTCACTGGCTGTTCCAGATAGCCCCTAGGTAAAAGTGTGTATGGTTGTGTGTGTTGGCCCTGCAGTGGACTGGTAAGTTGTTTTATGGTGTAACCCAGCTTCGCCCAGAGTCAGCCGAGATAGGCTCCAGCCTCCCAATGAACCTTTTAGGATTAAGTTGTTCAACAAATGAATGAATGAATAAATAGCAAAGGGAGTGAATACATGTGCATGCACCACTTTTCACTGTATTTTTATAATTTTTTAACTGTTTTTTTTTTTTTTTTTCATTTCACTTTTTGGACCATTGTGTACTTATGTTACATAAAGTAGGCACACAACACTGTTGTAAACATGTCATACAAATCATACAATTGTAAGTGTATAAATAAAATGTAGGACAATAATAGGACTACTGATAAGGAAAAAAATAATAAGTGCTCAGATGATCCAAAAAATTTATGAAATTCATATGTTTATCCTAACCCAGCCATAGGAGGCTGTAGGGTATCCCACAACAGACCTAGAAAATGGACCTGTCAAATATTACCTGTGAAAAAGAAACATTTCTGGCATAGTAGGTGAGTTTCTTATGACACATCAACTACTACATACTAGATAAATTTCTTATGACTTTCTAATGACGACTGTCCTAGGAATTTGTTTAATTTTCTGTTGTGGACCTGTTAGGTAAGTTACCGATGCATTTAGCATTTCACTTATTTTATATTCCTGTTAACTGAATTTTTTTCTTATTATAAATTGATTCTATGTTTACTGTATACTATGAATTATAGCTGATGAGCTACATGAGCATGTGTCTTTTCTTTATGTTTCTGAAAAGGATGATCCTCTATTCAACATCCGTAAACATGTCAAGATCATTTCTAGAACAGAGAGGGAAATCAGCCCAACCTCTCTTCATCCCAAGCCCAAAAATCCCCTACATGCACACACTCACCAGCTTTACCCAGGAATCTGAAAGTAGATTGATTAGGTTCCCAAAAGAGCAACAAAGCAAGTAGATTTCAAAAGAAATAAAGAATCTGCTCTGAGGCAAGTCAGCTCTTTCAGATCCCACCTCACCAGGCATCAGCACAAACCAAAGACGATGTCAAGGTCAGCAGAGATATTTTGACTTAAATTAATCATGAGAGGAGACATCACTGGACAATCTCGAATACATATCTACATCACTGGACCATAGAATATGAAGCACTGCTTATTTTCTCACCCTGCATATACACACGTACATGCCTAGCATTTGTTTGAATTCATTCAAACTTTTTTTTATCGTTTTCATGAAATTTTTATTTTTATGATCATTAATATTAAGTCAGTATTTACTGAATTTGGTGGTCAGGGAACCTTCTAAAGAAAAAATAAATTAAATCACCAATTTCTGTCTTTATTTATTACTGGTAATAGCAGCACCAGAACCATTCTTAGAGCAAATTACAAATGCCTGTGCAGAAGAGTCACATAAAGGTTACAGTGGCATAAACACACAATTCACACATGTGGTAAACAGCATGCTTGTGGTCATGTGATGTTTCACACTTATGCATTTGTTTTTATTTTCAAATGCTATTTTTTCACATGATTCCTCTGCAGGGAGGTACAATGGTGTAGTGTTTGGGCTCAGCAAGGGTGTCTCTGTGTAGAATTTACATGTTCTCCCCTTTTGTATAGGTTTCCTCCGGGTACACTGGTTAATTGGCTGTTCCGAATTTTCCTTTGGTTTAAGTGTGAATTATTGTGTGTGTGTGTCGGCCCTGCGATGGACTGTTCGGGTGTAACCCACCTATGCCCAGTGTCAGCTGAGACCTCCAGTCTCCCCACTAGTAGAATGAAGCAGTTCGGCAAATGAGTGAGTGAGACATTCACTATAGTCACATGTGAGCCTTTTTCATGTGATTTTTTTACAGAATGTGAGGTACATGTGATTTTCTTTATATGATTATATACAATTCTAAGCATATCTTAGTAAAATACATGCTCAATCAAAATAAAAAATAAACTGATTTATTAATAATAACAAAACTAAAACCCAGCAAAAAGGTTCATACACCACCACTTAGACTTGTGCAGAATAAAAAACAAACAGTCAAATTCAGGTAGGCAGACAGACTTGCAGGTATATAAATGTTTGTGGAGCAAATGCCAAAATCAGAAGCTTAACAGGACAGAAACTCATTAAACTGATATTTAAACTAACAAGTGAGGTGATACAAATGAAAGCAAAATAAGGTAGTGAAAGAAATTGTAAAGCAAACCCAGGCTCAGACACCTGGAGACATCTGTAAAAAGATCCACTTTTAGAAGTGTATAAATCTATATGGTATTAGGAACATATGGAATATTATTCAAATAACTACATGTGATTTTATCTAGGAGTGTCCATAATATTAAAAACATAATTTTAATGAATATATTTGGACTCCATTACAGGTAAAAAAAAAATGTATGTGATTTTTTTTTATACATTCCTGAATTTTAAAAGTGGTCTTGAACCACCAAGATATCACTGTTATTCTTTTCATTAAATTGTGTGTCGTCCTCTCAACATTCCTCTCTAAAAGGAGACACTTAGAAAAGCAGGTACTCTTTGGTTAGCTCAATATTGTTAAAGAATTCGAACTCACTGTATGAGAAAGAGTCACTGGTAGGCATTGTAACAGCTGGGAAATGCTCTCCTGCAGTTTGTGCTGCCTTAACTGTGACTACACTCCTCATTAAATGCAGCTTGCTCCCACGCAAATCTCTTTCCACTATCAAGCTTTCAGCAGCCTTTAATGGGCTATTGCCACTCACCTAGTCAGTTCCCTCCTCCATGGGATAATGGCAGTGCCAAACATTTTCTGAGATCATGTAAATAATTATTGTGAAAAACATTTATAAAACTGATGTCTGCCTTGTGGAGATTATTCTGTCATTAAAAGAGGTAAATATGTTAAATATGTCTAAATAGTGTTTTCTGCACTGCACAAATGCAACTGATTGCTGTGGACATCCCACTGAGACTTTTCAATGTGAGTGACCTAATTACACAGTCCAGGCTTTTGTGGTTGTTGAAAATTTGTTTGTTATTGATCCATCTCCCACCTCTCCTATTGCGATCTAAAATGCAGCACTCTATTGATCCCAGTTTGGCATTCACAGTCTAGCAGCACTGTATTCTTTTACCCCAGTCATTAGGCATTGATCTAGCTAAACTTTTCATTTTCCAGCCAGATGAATTCAGTAGGCTGGATACCAACTTTCATTCCTACAGTCAAAAGGGAGTTGACTTTTTCTGATACACTGCTACAAGCCATGAATTTATACGCAATTAAACGATTCAGCCCTTGTAATCGTAAAATCAATAAGTCCTATGCTGCAAACCAAGCATGAATTTTCCTTTTTTTAAGTATATTTGTGTGCAAGATTTAAACAACTCAGTGTTGTTTCAGTGTTCATCTTCTAAATGTCATTAATAAGGAAACTTATGAATCATTTCTGTCAAAAAAGATGTAAAAAGATCATTTTTGAAATGTGGAATAAGCTTCAAGGTAGAGCTTTTGCGGTTTTGATTTGCATAGCTTTTGTTGCTGCAGTGAAGAAATACAGAGATAAAGAAAACAGTGTCTATTTTTGTATGACGACAACTCTCTGCAGTCTTCCTGTAAGATGTTAAATTTACAAGGCAAAGCCAGCCTGCACCGTGAAGACTTGCTGAGATTCTCCTGACAGATGGGAGAGAAATAAAGTATGGCAAGTAAAAAAGGAAAGCACAAAGACCCTTCAAGTTGATGTAACACTTTGGACAAACTCCCTATAATAAAAAATATATAAGTTAAACAGCATAAACATCTGTCATTTTATGTTCTTTTTTTTCTGTAATCTCCCAGGGTTAGGAAACCCTCTTTTATACAGAAGTCCATCAACTTTATAATGACCAATGTAATATGATAACAACTAAAAATAAGGCTAATGCATTTTTATAAATTATATAAATTTTACTAATTAAATTATATTGCATTTATTTGAAGCTATGTAATAGCATCTCTTTACACACCTTTAAGAGTTTTAATATATACTATGGCAAAATCATTAATGAAAGCAAATAAAAACAATTGTCATATATTTTATCCATGACAAAGGTAGGTCAGTTAAGCTTTGCACAGTACAAGCAGAAATAGCTAAACACTAATGTCATTTTGATGCAAGCATTATCCACTTGGAATGATGATTTATGATCCTGAGATAGTGGGCCCCTCAGATTGCACCATTCCTGTGTAGTATAAGCTAATGAATATTATCCACTTTGCAAGCTTGGTATAATGCTTGATCATTAGCAGACAAAAACTCATGGTTTGGATCAGTCACTGATTCTGAAAGCCTAGAAATTGAACAAATACTGTCCCAAAATATGAAGAAAGCTACGCAATACAGCCTTCACGATTGAAGTATAAAAAAACAAGACAAACATACAAAAAAAACTTAAATCTTAAACTTTAAAGAAGTTTCAAGAATTGTTGTATTGGACACGTGTGACCATTGATACACAATCAATGTTCCAAAATGTTACATAAAATGTAAAAATAACCCATCTCATCTCATCTCATCTTCTTCCCCTTGTTCCTGGGTCGGGTCGTGGGGGCAGCAGCCTAAGTAGTGAGGTCCAGACGTTCCTCTCCCCAGCCACTTCCTCCAGCTCTTCCGGGGGTATGCCAAGGCGTTCCCAGACCAGCCAAGAGGCAAAGTCCCTCCAGCTTGTTCTGGGTCGATCCCAGGTTCCCTTCCCTGTTGGGCATGCCCGAAACACCACACCAGCGAGGTGTTCAGGAGGCATTCTATTCAGATGCCCAAGCCACCTCAACTGCCTCCTCTCAATGCAGAGGAGCAGCAGTTCTACTCCAAGCTCCTCCTGGATGGCAGACCTTTTTTTTTTCCTTTTGTGAGAGTAACCCATAAAAATCTAATTATACTTTTCTATGGTTTACCTTTCCTATGTTTCTGTGAATATACTTACTCACTGAGAAACAATCATTCACTTATAGTTTGACATTTTATCTCGAGGACTATTCAACAATATTCACCTTACCTTTGGCAAATAACTGTTATTTATAGTATTAGGTGTTATCTGACTTGTCCTGCTTTTAGTCAAGGCACAACATTTAAAGTATTGATTTCAAAAATTTGTGTCATGTTGTTGAAAAGTGAAGAGGAAGAGAATCATGTCATGTTGTGGAAGAGGAGCTTAATACCAGGCACCGTAATGAAATTTGCTTATTGATTAGTTTTTATTTTGCCAGTCTGAAGTCAAAGAAAGGACCACAAAGGGTGCTTGTGATCACACAGTGAATATGTACTAGTGATAATAGAGTATAAATATAATATTGCTGTGTTTCTAATGAGAAACATAATATTACAGTGAGTTTATACTGCTTTGAGATATGTACCTTCCCCAAAGTCTGGTTTATTCAGAGAAGTCCCATGATGTGAATACATAATGGTATTCTTTCTCTCGCTTCAGCTTACATAAATATGTGTGAACCTAGAGGACTTGTTGTAAGTTAGATACTTGTGAATTTATTTTAGAATGATGGAATAAAGTGATAGATTGTGTATAGATCTACATTTATGTTTACATTCACAGCATTTAGCAGACGCTCTTATCCAGAGCGACTTACAGAAGTGCTTTAAAGTCATTATCAGTGAATATATTCTTA
>JAOUQZ010000044.1:19087233-19100490 GCA_028564935.1 Neosilurus hyrtlii
CACACACACACACACACACACACACACATATATGTGTGTGTGTGTGTGTGTGTGTGTGTGTGTGTGTGTGTGTGTGTAACAAGCCAAGAAACACTGCTGCAGTGATAGATGATAATTTCTATAAAATATTTACTTTAGTTTTGGATGAAGTATAATTTTTAAATGATTTTCCAGACTTATTTTAAATGTAAGGTCTACCTCATGCCATGTGTTTTGCAGTCTGAACTTAGAGTTATGCAAATCATTTTAGGCTGCTTTTAAGAAATGCACTGTTTTAGCTATTAAATTGTACTGTACACTCAAATAGTTATATTAGCTTGATATGCAAATACTCCTCTTGTATGTATTTACTCACTCAAATGTATCTCTCTCTCTCTCTCTCTCTCTCTCTTTCTCTCTCTCTCTCTCTCTCTCTCTCTGGGTTTCCCATCAAGTCATGGAAACAAGGACGTTTTTTCGTGTCGTGGAATTGAGCTGGCAGTTAACTACTTCCTTGAGAGAGGACACATGAACATCACAGTTTTTGTGCCCTCGTGGCGAAAAGAGCAACCTAGGCCAGATGTCCCCATTTCAGGTAAGGACACTCCCTTCTCTGAAAAAATGAGTCATCAAGGAATCATGTGTGTGAACATCACAACCTCACCAGTTGCAGTGTTAATACACATATCACATTTTGTATCTCAGATGATTGCTGTTTGTGGTTCATAAAAGCACAGGAATTCAAAAATGTATTGGAGGCATGCATTTGAGTGTGTTTGTTTACTGTTTTGTTCTGCATAAAGATTAATGTGTGCAATTGCAAGCTTGCTACAAAGACTAGGGCACATTCTTTTAGACTCTTCTTCTGTGTAATTTTAACATAATGTTAGATTCATTAATTGGTATATATATATATATATATATATATATATATATATATATATAGTAATATCATGTACTAATGTACATGGCGTGATTTGACTGGTTTGTCCTAATGGATACAGCAGAAAGAGGAAGATGATGCACTTAAAGTTTTCATGAGTTTAAAAACATGGTATTAGCTCCACAGTGCTTAGCTGTTTGTGGAGGGTGTGTTTAGCTCACCTCTTTTATGGTTAAAATATATAAATTCTTTTTTAGTTAGTTCTTTTTCTTAGTTTGCTTTTTTTTGTTCCAGTGTACTTAAATAACTTTTCACATCAGGCTTGGTAAGGTCGATGTTCTGTCTCTGGGACTATTCAGCGACATCTATCTCACCTTTATTGAATAATTGTTAATTATTCTGCATTTCATGCAGTATACTTTTGGGGTATTTGAAAAATTTTATTCGAAACACAAAAATGGTGATGTCTAACAAGAGAATTCCAAATTCACCTACTGCTGATGATGTTTTCATTAAGATACCACTGGTGGTTTCACAATTCAACACAGGGCACAATAATACCCTCAGTATGTTAAGCATTCTTTTTGGACTTTTGAATCGTGAGCCCAATTCTCATATAGGTCTGTTGGGTACAAAGTTAATTTATTTTACTTTGGACTTCTCAGAATAACATACTTTCTTCCTTGTAGAATTATTTGTTATATCAGGAAGAAAAAACCTCCCTTAAGGCTGGACTGGGAAATTCCCCACCAGGAAGTTTAATATATTTTTCTACTTCCTTCTGTCACTGTATTGCTCGCATTAGGAATTTGCCTCCAGTCATGTGTGAGGTGCGGCTGCTTCCTGTTTTACAACTCTCAGCAAAATCTATGGAATCATCACATTAAAGGCTCCTTTAACACATTTAAAGGCCCCCTGGTTTTTTTACTTTATATAAAAAGAAATAAATTACAGATATGATACAAACCAATTTCTAATAAATAGCTGATCATTGTGGCTTTGTGAAATATTATATATAATTAAACAGTAAATAAAGAAAACAGTAAGTAAATCAGTAATGCTTAGGTGTGTGTGTGGGTGTATATATGTATACATATCTCAGATGCAACAATCTATATATATATATATATATATATATATATATAGGCCACATTCAGTGTTGAGGCAAAATATATGGAATTACCAAATATTCAGTTTCTTGGGCCTGATTTCTTTGAGGAATTGACTATTTAAATGAAAAACAGTATTCTCCATCAGGTTTGATATACCTTTGTCATATCACCTCAAATATATTTTTGGTCTGTATATTTTTTTTCCAGCTCATCCGGCCATAGGCCCATTGAGCTTATCCCATGCCGATGTAGCATCTGTCTGTTCGTCTGTCGGTCTATCCAACATCCATTCACAATTTTGAAAACGCTTCTCCCTTGTTGCTTAATTGATTGTGATTTTATTTTATTTATAGGCCTAGGTGTGGGCTTTTAAACTTCTACATGGGATTTTGAAATTCAATAATTATGCAAATTTTACAAGCTTTTTCTACATCATAAATAAAATGCATCTTCTCATACATTTCTTGACTGATACTGATTTTGTTCATTTTATATGATAGTGTTAGGTGTGGGCTTTCAAACTTCTACACAGAATCTGGAAATTCAATAATTCTGCAAATTTATGCAAACATTTTGAAAATCACAAAAAGTGCTTCTTCTCCGTTGTTTCATGAACAATTTGAATTCAGTTTGCTTGCTGATAGAGAGTTAATGATAGTGGTCAGCTATATGCATCCTTATTCCCACAGGTCTTAAAACACATTTTCCCCGGTTTCATTCTTTTACCTGCGGAATTAAACATCTTTATAGAAATTTACCCATTATGTTTGCTCTCATAAATAAATTCATCAAATGCAGTAGGACACAAATAAGTAAAATTTCCCTTCAAATATTCAGTCAAATACCTGCACTTTCTGAAAGAAAAAAAATTATATTGTACAGGTGCCAGATGTGCACCATGCCATTGACCTTGGTTTTATTCTTTATAACCTCTGTAAAAAAAATAAAAAATGAGAGCATTGTTAGTCAAAACATAAACAGACAAACAATATCTGTAACAATATATTTTTTTTATTCTCATTACCTGCATTATTAAATACATTTTCACCCACAAATTATAGAGAAGTCATTTTATACTTCTTTTTATTAGGAGCCCTTTTAGACAAAAGTGGTGGTGTATAATCTTCACTTGCACACTACTGTACCTGTACACTAATTGGTGCAGTGCATACCACGTCCAAAAACAAACAGAAACAGTTAAATTTTGCCACGCTAATGGGGATGCAGTAAAAGTAACTGAATTTCTACTGTACTTTCTGATTTCAGATCAGCACATTCTAACAGAGCTGGAAAGGAAAAAGATAGTTGTATTCACACCCTCCCGGCGGGTAGGAGGGAAGCGTGTGGTCTGTTATGATGATCGCTTTATCGTCAAGCTTGCTTATGAACTGGATGGTGTTATTGTGTCCAATGACACATACCGTGACCTTCAGAGTGAACGGCCTGAATGGAAGCGCTGCATTGAGGAGAGGCTACTCATGTACTCCTTTGTCAATGACAAGTATGTGTTAAAATCATGAAATCATTCTTATTTACAAGGGTGGTCCTTAAAAATTTTAAGTCTAAGCTCCAACCCATGAAATTTGATGGAATAGCTGAAAAAACTCTCCTGGTGAATTTTTTTCATCATTCTAAGACCCCTGGGCAAGGTCTTAACCACAAGTCTGCCTCTGTCCGCCCAGCAGTATAATTGGGTTCCAGTAAAAAATACTGGGGAAGGTAATCTGCAATGGGGGATCCAGGAGGAGTTAAACTCCTAGCCGTTTCACATTATGGAAACTGGGAATAAGCACCGGCCTGATGAGCCACTAAGCGCTGGTGCAAAAGCCCTTCCTTCTATACCTCAGCAACCTTGATGTTTCACCCTGAGGATCCCCAAGAGGCACTTTTTGTCTGTAAATAAACTTAGCATATAAGGATTAAAATGAAAATAAATATATTACTCAATGCAAAGGAAATGTTGTCAATAGTAAAGAAAATTGTAAGTGACTGTAACAATACTAAACATCCGTTATAAGAAGAATATCAATTGTTGGCAAGTGGACGTACTAATATTTATGTTTACATGTTTGAGATTACTCTTTATGTTTCTAATAATGTAATGTCTTGTACTTGGTGCCTTTTTTATGCGTTGGATAACAAATGAAATTTTTATGTTCCTTTCTGTTCTATTCTAAAAATGAATAAAAACTGTTAAAACAATAATCTTTAAAAACAAACAAAATTAGATCCTTGCAAATATGAGTCTTTGTTAGCATTAACATTTTTAAATATCTATTTATCCATTTCAAAATATTATGTACTTACTCAAAACTAACCCCTGTACATACCCCTCAAAGTTACATACCAGCCATAATATAGTTTTTTAAATAACCCAGTCAACATATGCTCAAGCATTGAGAGAAATTAAAAATAAAGGTTTCTCCACAAATTTTGAATCAGAAAAGTTTCTAGAATTACATAAGTTACAGTAACAAACTAAGTAGGAAAACATCACTTAATTTGCGTAAACCCAAGATGGCCACACAGAATTTCATTTTACTAATTATTAATTATTAATTAATATTTTTCAAAACTACGAATTAATATTTTTCAAGGATTTAAAGTGCTAAAATATGTTTTTCTGGGTCAAGGAATCCACTAGAACACAGCTCGAGTTGATTTGAGTATTAGTTCATAAGTCTAGTATTGTTACAGTCACTTATGATTTTCTTTACCATTGACAACATTTCCTTTTCATAGATTAATTTGTTTTCTATATGTATTGTTAAAAATACTTATGTTACAAATTTTATTCCCATACTCTTTTTAATCCTTATATATTCTGTTTATTTCCAGACAAAAAGTGCCTCTTGGGGATCCTCAGGGTGAAATTTCAAGGTTGTTGAGGGAGGGGTAATTGTTGTCCAATTGAGAACAAAATTCGCCAGGAGAGTTTTTCAGGTTTTCCACTGAATTTCAGGGGTTGGAGCACAGATTTTCTGACAATTGATTTTTAAGGAACACCCTATTATTTACCTTGTTCTCACTGTATGTCCAATGACCACAGTGTACTTCTTATATCCCTAAATATTAAGTGTAATCATTCCATGTATCATGAAAGTGAAAAGGTGTTTGATTATTTTTATGCTCATGTGTCTTTTCAAAGATTTATGCCACCAGATGACCCTCTTGGTCGCCATGGTCCAAACTTGGATAACTTTCTCCGAAAGAAACCTCTGCTGCCAGACACCAAACGCCAGCCTTGTCCTTATGGTAGAAACTGTTTTTTGCCCAGAATCAATCTTTAAACCTTTTTTAATATTTTAATATATATACTTCATAACACTCAGATCACTCATTACCTATTTCTCTCTTAGGAAAGAAATGCACATATGGAATCAAATGCAAGTTTTATCACCCTGAGCGAACCAGCCAGTCACATCGTTCTCTTGCAGATGAACTCAGGGACAAAGCCCGGCTGTCCAGTTCCATCCACCACTGGGCAGAGGAGGGCCAAAGGTCAGGAGCTTCCCTCAGAGGGCATTGCCACACTGATTCTGGCTCCAGCTCATACTTTCCATCTTTAGAGCAAGAGTTGGAGTACAAATTAACCCTGGAGCCTGCTGTTTGTGTACCAAGAAATCAACTTGGTGAAAGCACACAGCATTACTTTGATGATGTCCCCACCAAGTACAAGGCTTGCAACCCAACTAGCCATGATTCTCTGGACTGGCCTAGTCCATATTCACCATACTTCACTAATCTCTCATCTAGCTTAGATTCTGGCCTTGGCTCCTATGAGAGCCAATATTCAGAGGCATTTCAGGGGCATAATGGGCATGCTTGCACTTGCTCTTCTGAGCCAGTTCTCCATCCAAACATCCATCGGTACTCTCTTTCCCAGCAGCCACCAAACTGCTATGGTGCACCCCAGTTCCATCGGCCCTCCTGCAATACACCCTTCAGTCTTCCTAATTACTTGCAGTCTAATGGGCTCCATCCCATTCAACCAAAAGCATGTTCTGCCAAACTGTGTCTCAGTTTACCCAACTGTATCCATGCTGTTGGACCCCACAGACCTGCTGACATTTATGGCAGCCAGGGAGTTCTGAGCCCAAACATTACCCTGTTTGAGGCAGAGCGGGAAGAGACAAAAAAGAAACTCCATGCAATATTTAAACCCCATCATGTGGACAGGGTTATGGGAATGTTCCCAAAGCTTAAAGATGCCCAACAACTAGCAGCAGAGATTCTCAAGCTCAAGTCCAAAGGAGAGTTGTTCTAATTGTTATACGCCCTATGGTGATAGAGATACTTTGGAAAGAGCAGAGTGTTTTTTTTTCTCACATGAAACTGAACTCAGGTCTGAATCTTAAGAAATGTGTTCTTGCTATATGTCATAAGAAATGTTTAAATTCATTTTGTGGATTATTTTGGCTTTGGCCAGAAGTCTTGAGGTGATACTGTACCTAAATGTCACATCACATAGTAAATGTGGTGACTATGTATGACATAAAAGTCAAGTTATATCGGTAGAAGTTGTTTATATTTGACTGCAGCATCTGTATCATGCTGTATTTTAAAATGTATTGATAAGAGTCATGCTGTATTGTTAAATGATTGTTGTTGATGCACATTGCACCTTTTAATATTTCTAATTAGATGTGTTAAGATGTAGTATTGTATCATAGAGATGTTTAATATTGCTCGATGTATCTGATGATTGTTTAAATGACTTTCAAAAATATAATATTGCAGTAACTATATTGAGCCAGAAGTTTTTGTACAGTAATTTTAGTTTTACTAGTAGTTAAATGTGCTGCATTATTCTTTAACCAGTCTTCAAAAAATAATTACTAGAGTATCCTTTTATCATTATTATTAGTTAAGATACTTTTTATTGTATGATACATTATAACTGTTTTTTTAAGTTTCCATCAACTGCATTCCATAAATGAAATATAAACAGAACCACAGCAGGGTATTTATGCTCAAGCTGATGTGTGTTCTCATGTAGAGTCAGTGCCACTGCACTTTGTAAAATGGCTGCAATCTGCCCACTAGACATTGGATTGTTGACACCCCTAAAAATAAATAAATTAGAAGAATGATTGTGTAAATTAAGCATAGTCAATACTATACTGCCAGTGGAATTGACTAGTATTGTGTTCAGAACCAACTTAGACAGGTCTATAGCCAGTGGAGTCTGAGTCAGTTGAGTGATTGGGTCAAAAGCACTCATAGCCAAGTCCATAAGACATACTGTATTTGCTGATTGTGGTATTTTTGTTCCCTGGCATGTAATTTAAATAACTTTATCATTTTATAAAGACATACATTGGAAATATTAACCAAGTCCTACAGTGTAATTCTATTTAATATCATTCTACTGGGCAAAAGAGTTAAAAAAAAAAAATACTGTATTTTTATGATGAAAATCATTTATGATGAAATATTTACATTTAGTACCCTAATGGGAACATAACAAAACACATCTTTATAAAAAATTATAGGTATCAGAAAAAAAATTCTTCATATGTTGAGACCAAGAGAAGATCAAAGGCTAAGAGCAGTCTCGTACTACAACACTAATATCCATGTAGTTAAAATGCTATTAGGTGCAATTAGGCCATAACAATAAGAGAGTACATTTCTGAGAGTAAATTTAGCCCAGAATTAGCCCCCCCTTACAAAGTGAGGACACAAGGGTGGTGAAGGATGCAACAAAGAGCAAGAGATTAAGGATTCCCAAAAGCACAAAAAATATCTTACAAAAAAATCTCACAAAAAAACAAAGTGAACTTCACCAGACAATTCATTCAACTGCATATAATACATGTATATACAGTTATGGAACAAGTTAATACTTTTAATGGTGATCTGACCTGGTCAGATAAGATCAAAATCAAAACCTTGCATGTTGACAATATAACTTCATATAAGGAAATCCAGTTAAGCCATTGTTTTCCAGAACATTTTAGCTGTTTTTTAGGCTATTTTGTGGCTGGTGGTACAGGGCTCTTACGAAGATTGATGGCATCATAAATTCTGGGATACCACCCTAAAGTATCATAGCCCCTGCAAGGAGGTTTGGATGAAGCAATAAATATTTTTTTAAAAAGATGACAAATAGCCAATAACACTTCCAAATCAACACAGTTGAAACAACAAAATTAGCATTTTACAGTGATAATTTCAGTCTCTTATTTTAAACACTGAAAAAAAACCCATGCACACAGTGTTAAGAATATAAAGGAATATAAAATGTTACGCAGAGGAGAGGACCAGGGACAAGTGTCAACTTTGTTACATATTAATGTGAAGGATAAAAATTCTCATTCATGCAAATAGTTGTCATAGAAATGGTTTTTGGAAGTTCCCAGTCTTGTTTAATTTAAAAGCCTGAGAAATGACACTAGTTTGTTTATATTCTGCTTCTAAATGCACACTTTTAAGTCTGTTAATTGGGATTGAAGGCAAATGAAGGTTACTATTCATCTTTGCTTAATTTAAAATTGTAAAATGTTGGCACTTAAATAATAAGGCAGTCAAAGGCTTAGCTGGCTGTAAAATTAAATATTACTCAATCCAGTATTCAGTACCAAATACATTGGAGGCCTGCTTACTATTCTGTTTTACTGTTTATGTAAAACCCTGTATGTCAAAAAGTGTCCCATTTCTCTTGAATGGAGTCTGGAGAAATCAATCTCAAATCTCAGCCCTTTTTATTCTATTTTTTTAGGAATTACACAGGCATCTTGTTAATTGAAAAAAAAAACATAGAGAAAACTGCAGCATGACAAGAAAGAAGCTAACACAGTTATAAGTTGTCAACATCCAGCTCTGAAATAGCACCTAAGGTGACCCCTTTTATTAAGAAGTTCTTTCATCACTATTAGAACCATGTATCAGCCTGTGGTATTTTGAGTCCAACTGCAGACTGATAACCCACTTCTCAAAGTCTATTAGCTTAAACACCCCCAATGGAACTAACATTGTGGCTGCCATTAACAGTCCTTGCGCTCTCATCAGGAACTGATATGCTCTTAGCGGCCTGCCTGAATCTGGTGAGTGCAGTAATTGGGGTGATAGAGTGGCTACTATTATCAATTAATCTAGCTTCGTTACAAAGTATTGTGTGATCTGTTGGGCCCTTGAGCAAGGCCCTTAACCCTTGTTAACCTAATTGCGCAGTTGTAAATGCATGTAAGTTACTCTGGATAAGGGACTCTGCCAAATACCATAAATGTAAATGTAAGGCTGTTAGGATTTGGCTTTTGAGTCAAACTCAATACTGAATTCAGAGACTGTCAACAAAAGTTCATATTTTGCAGCATGGATCAATAAGACTGTCAACCAACAACAGCATATTGTATGATAAGGTAAGAAGAAGTCAGAAACATGGCTGTAGTACAGCAGTATTTATTACAAATACTGCATTTTACTTTGTGACTTTGTAAACATGTCAGCATGCTCACAAGAAGGTGCCTCACATCAGCTTCTGGCAGTTAGAAGGAGAGAAAAGGAACTAATTGATATGTCTACTCCCAGGCCAGTAGTAACTTGCTGAATGCCACAAATGCACCATGTCCAGGCTTGCTACAGAACAACAAAGATGTACATGTTAGTATTTTTTATCATTATCTGATCACTGCTTTGTCTAAGATATCAGTTTTTTCAGAAAGCCTATTACCAGTCAAAGTAGCACTGTCCATCGTAGGTGCCTGTTTGTTTTACATTCTCAGCCAGCTCCAGCTCCACACCCAAATAGTAGTCCGATGAGCCATGTGGTTGTCCCAGATACCGCAAGGTGCCAGTGCTAATTCGGCCTGTAGGCAGCAAAACTCTGACCTTGTGGCCAATCTGCAGATCCATTGGGGAATGGGGCACAAAGACTCTCTGGAGGCGAGATCCACTTTTCCATGAGCCCACGCTAAATTAAAAAAAAAAAAAAAACAATTCTGAGACTAAATCTTAATACTCTTTATCATACATTCTGCCACTTTTCACTTACATATAACAAAAATGCACTTCACAATCAGCTTTCTAATGTCTAATCAATTAAGATCTGTATCTATTCAGAAGGAAGGTTAAGAATGCTTGCTCCTACCTTGTGCTAGCAGACATGTCAGGTGTAGATCTAGAGGCAAGACTGTTTGAATAAGCCACGTCATGAAGTATTTTCATATCCAATTGATGGAGTTTCTTCAAGCCACCTTAGAGAAACCAAGAAACTAGTAATCAAGTGCTTCCTGCTAAGAGTACAACCAAAAGTAGCTGAGGAAAATCAAATACTGGACACACAAAAACTGTTTTGAGTTGAATAACTTACTGGAACAGCCATGTATTTTTTCTTCAGAATTGTGCCCATTGTCCAAGTCAGACTCTTTGAAAGTCTCACTAATTTCTGCTGAATCATTTGCTTTGTGTAAGGCCTCTGTCCGAGAGACAATCTCAGAGTACAACTAAAAGGATGCATTTGCATGAATTTTATATCCTACGTGAGTTTATCACCAGTCTAATTTTACAAACACATGTTGTAACTACAACATAAATGTTTGTTTACCTGATCCCTTAGATCTTGCTGTCGCTTTTGCAGCTCCATGAACCGTATTTCCCATGATGCCCTTTGATTAGCAATCTGGGCTTTCAGATCCTGAATCTCATCCTCAGCTTTTAATAGCCTCTTGTGTAAGGTGCAGCTGTACTCATAGTGATGTAACCAGTTGTGTTTTTGTTCAGATTCTGCAAAATTTTCCCCCCAGAAATTTGTGTTTTTCATGCAACAAGCATTTTAATGCAGCCATACTGCCACCTAATGGGCAGGTAGAAGTCTACCATAAATTTACAAATTATACAAATTTCCCAGAAGAAACAGAGTGTAACAACTTTCTGTGACTGAACAAGTGCATTACTGTTAACAGAAAAAAAACACTTAAATATAAACAGCAACTTATAAATAATGGTGTATATTATATTAAAATAAAAACCTGTAAAGTGTTGCACACGGGTACAAGATTCATTTTCAGACTCATGTGGTATTTGGTGTGTAGGTTTTATGGCACAGTATGGGTTTACCTATAATACAACCAGCATAGCATTAAAATATAATTGTAAGATAGGAATGAGTAGCAATAAATATACAACATGAATGCATGAAAGTTAAGTTAGTTAATGAAAAATGAATTAGTCAGGGGGTGCAACAAGCCAAACTCACCCAGAAAAACCTCAAACAGCACAACAAGCCTTTCAGGGTCCAGGCAACTGCTGACCACAGGACATATGTCACCATATTGAGAAATGTTTATGGGCACATGGTTACCAGATATCTGTAAAAATAGGTAAAACATATCAGCTTATATGTATACAGTACAATGTTTTAAAGCTTGCAGTTATTTAGCTGATTAAATCACAATAAATAAAGTAAATATAAATTTTAGTCAAACCTCAATGCTGTAATCCCTAGTGCTGTAATCTGTTGAGGATTCCTGCACAGAATAAATACACTGTTCATTTTTTAAACACACAGTGGTCATATGCGAAGGATCTGTTGCTACAAATGAGACTGCTTGTGCTAAAACGACCATAGCTGTAAATCCTATATAATCTGCTTAGGCACTGAGCTGCATGGTACAGTTGTGTCCTCTCACATACTAATTTTGGTCTCTGATCCTATTTACACAAGTCCAAATAACCGTGTATTACGGAGAAGTGAGGTCTTGTACTGCATGTACCATCCTAAAGCTACCACATTTAAGGATATTTGCATGATTTTTGCATTTCCAACAAAGAAAATAACAAGATGTAATTACAGTGCATGTATAAAAACTGCCTTTGATTGACATTTGAGCTCTTTTAGTAAAATTATTTTCTGATTCAAATGCTCTTGTTGTTAATCATGATTGCCACAAGAGGGCAAAATAACACCTTTCTAAACTATCCAGCCTAAAAAATATATAAAATAAAATTATAAAATAAAATAAAATGTAAAAAATAATAATGATAAATAAATAAATAAATACATGAATGAATGAATAAAACAGACCATTTAGATTCCCTAATCTTCCATTTAGAGGAGTCATGGGAATTCATTGATTTATTTTTCAAATGAAATTACATTTTGTCTTTATTACTCACTTGCTGATGTTTGGATTGTTTACAGACTCGTAATCATAATAATCATAATCACAAGATTCTCTATTAGTAATTTAACAGTATATGGTTTCAGTCAGCCTGTACTGTATACTGTCTGTTCAATCTTTAATAAGTATTCAGATATACAGATTGTTTAGCTGAGTAGTCAACATCAAATTTAAATTGTAATGCTCTCAAATTTCCCGACAGGAATATCTCATTTATGACTATTGTGTGAATAAGTGAATTTCTGTTTAAGCATGCCATTTTTCCATTACCATCATGGATGTCCTCAGGCAATAATACTTGCTTTAGTTATACTGTTTGCACAGCAGTGTGCTGTTTGCCATCATAACGTCAGCAAGATAGGTAGATAATGGTGTATTATTTGTAATATTATCTCATCCCTTACCAGAACAGAGTAGTATGGCATTTTCCAGGAGAGATTACTTTATTAGATATTCACTTATTAATACATTAAATATTATAAAAACTTAAGTTTGTAGTATGCTAGATGTGATTAGTTCACTATCTGGGGCAATAATAGTCCTTATTTTTCAGAGTAGATAATGTTTGAATTGAAATGCCTGACAAATATTTATGGTTTGTCATGGTCACATTTAATTTGCTTTTCTTGTGTTTGAATTATTTATTATTCATTCATTTGCCAAACTGCTTAATCTTTCCAGGGTCGCAGGGAAGCTAGAGCCTATCTCAGCCAGCTCTGGGCAAGAACCCTAATGAATGAATGTAGTATATATTAAAACAATAATTCGCCTCAGAGTCGGTGGATGTTTCTGAATTCAATATCAATGTTCTGTCTTTGGAACTATTCAGCAAATACTTGTGAAGTATTTAACATATATTATTGACTGGTGGGTGGGTATAAATTCTTAAGCTTTTTTTTTTCTCCCATTTGAAGCAAACTTTACCATTACTACATCAATATATACACTTTGTATGCTTGCTTCGAGGCTGCAGCTCGCAGCGCTAACAGCATTAGCAGTGCTAACATCGCGATGGGCAGCACACTTCTGGAGCACATCGGAGAGGAGACCTCATTCATCATCTCAGAGCACGACGTGAGAAGGGCATTCAGGAGAGTGAACACGAGGAAAGCAGCAGGACCAGACGGCATCACGGGTCGAGTCCTGAGGACCTGCGCCG
>JAOUQZ010000044.1:19119934-19147788 GCA_028564935.1 Neosilurus hyrtlii
CCTTGCCCAGAGTCGGCTGAGATGGGCGCCAGCCTCCCCGCGACCCTAATTAGGAATAAGCGGTTCAGAAAATGACAATATGAGTGAAGAACAAGTGAAATAGTGAATGAATAAATAAGAACCCACTCACTCACTCACTCACGCTGAACCAGCTAATTTTATTAGGGTCGTAGGGAGGCCAGAGCCAATCTCAGCCGACACTCTACGAAGGCAGGGTATACCTTGAACAGCTGGTCTTATTCCTTGAGACATTTTATCCTACTGTATAAGTGATTTGGGACTGGATAAATTAAAATTATATTTGTTTAACTTTACATGTACAGTATGTTTCAAATTTACCAGATGTGGAAATTGTATTAAGAAATCTTTATTAAATAATCTTTATTCAAGATTGTGTCTATAATAAAATATTGACTTAAGTGGACTTTGATATTAATGTTATTACATCATGTGTTTCTCATTCCAGTACAGTGGATAGGACTCTGGTTCATATTAGTTAATCAGTGTTTTAATTCAACATTTTAGTTCTGTCTTATATGTTTTAGTATAATCAAAGATAATGATGGCACTTGGCACTTGAATAAAAATATGTTGAGGAAATGATGAACCTTGCATTTCTATATGGACTTGGGAGGATGGCACTTGGTTTCTTGTTGATCATGTTTAAGCATTTATTCTTTAGTGTTTGCTTTTGTGTGGTTAATTAAAAAAAACTGGTGGGTTTATGCATGATGGAAACTCTCAGCTCTCAGCCAGTAGGTGAATGGAGCACACACATATTGAGCCACATATGTCAGAGAATAAACACAGGCAGGGTGAAACACTGAGGGCGGAAGAGAACACGGCTGAGGTTTTCTTCTGGCTTGGCAGTTTATATATATACTACATAATATTACAGAGATTTGTCAGGTGATATGTGTTTCCTGTAAAGAACATCAAGCTGCTTCTCTCTCTTGTTTGTTTTTTTTTCTAGTTGTAGCAGCCCAGACTAACTGCATGCTGAGTATATAGGAAGTTATTTGTAGTCAAAGAGGAAATGATTTTTTTTTCCTGACGGTAATTTGACAAGTCTGTGGTACATTTATTCTGTCAGTGATGCTTCATTGATATCCCCAGGAGATTTCTTCATTGCCAGGAAAATCATGAAAAACATGCGAGTTAAGCAGTAAAACTAAAGTCTGTCTTAGAAGTCTGTGGTTGAACCGAAACATCAGGAAGAATTTTTTTCTAGAAAGGGAAGTTCATTTCTTTCGTGCATGAGCGCAAGAGAAGAAATGAAAGGATGAGTAAGAGTAAGTGATGTTCTTAATTTTTTTCATCGGACTGAGTTACATAATTTTGTTAGAATAAACATATTTGAGGTATGAAACTCATACACTTTTGAAATTCATCTTCATGTCCAAAAATTAAAAGCCAATTGAATGTCATTTTCAGTTTCAATTAGCTTTTTATCCCTTGCTGTAGTTCCTATGGTGATTATCACTGACTGCAAAAGTGTGTGTACCAGTGTGTGGTGATGCTGAGTAGTTCTTATTATTATCAAAGTGGCTGCACCACAATTCTAGTCATCACAATCAATACTTGGTAGGGTAAAAGATAGCCAGGCTACACTTTTTGGTTAATAAATTATTTAAAAAAAAATATTCATTTTTTTAAGCTTGAACACAGGACTGAAGTCTCATCAAGTTATAAACCACAACAGTAAAGAGCAACAAAGTTAATCTTACTAAGTTCATGTTATAAAACATAACCGCCAATCCTAGGTTGCTAATATAGGGCTCACCATAGCCTGTAGGGCAGTATTCTGATGTGGTGGTTAGCACTGTCATCTCTCAGCGAAAAGGTTCTGGGTTCAAACCTGGGTTCCTCTGGATACTCCGGTTTTTATGTCTAAAGACGTGCACATTAGATCAACTGGCTACTTTATATTGCCCGTATGTGTGAATGTGAATGGTTGTTTGTGTCTTTGTTAGCTCTGAATTGACTGGTGACCTGCGAGCTTTCATGCTAATCTGCCAAATAGGTATAGATAGTGGATGGATGGCTCACACAACTGTTTATAGTTACACATAATGGTACGAAACATCGACTAAACTTGAAAGGGATTTGCACTTTCCGGTTTCACTGTAACACAAGAAGCAGAGTTTGTTTTGTCTTTGAAACTTCAAAAGGTAAAAAAGAGAGGCTGCTGTGGTTATGACTGTGTATAGTGGCTTTTACAGTAGTTTGTAAAAGTATTCAAACCCTTTGAACTTTTCCACATTTTGTCATGTTACAACCACAAAAGAAAATGTAATTTATTGGGATTTTATGTGATAGACCAACACAAAGTTGCACATAATTGTGACGTGGAAGGGAAATGATACATGATTAAAAGTTTATTTTATTTTTTTTGTTGTTTACAAAATCTGAGAAGTCTGGTGTGCATTTGTATTCAGCCCTCCGAATCCATACTTTTTAGAACTACTGTTCGCTGCAGGTATAACTGCAAATATTTTGGGGTATGTCTTTGTACATCTAAAGACTGAAATTTATTCCCATTCCTCTTTACAAAATAGCTCAAGCTCAGTCAAACTGGATGGAGAACATCTGTTAACAGCAATTTTCAAGTCTTGCCACAGATTCTAGCATATGAATATGCTTTGATCTAAACCATTCCATTGTAGCTCCGGCTGTATGTTTAGAATTATTGTTCTGCTGGAAGGTAAACCTCCGCCACAGCCTCAAGGCTTTGCAGACTACAACAAATTTTCTTCCAAGATTACCCTGTGTTTTGAAACCTTCCTATCAACTCTGACCAGCTTCCCTGCTAAAGAAAAGCATCCCCACAGCATGATGCTGTCACCACCATATTTCATGGTGGGATTGTGGTTCAGGGAGATCTGCAGTGTTATTTTTCCGCTACAGATTTTTTAATTTAGTCCAAAAATGTCACTTTTGGTCTTATCTGATGAGAGCACCTTCTTCCACATGTTTGCTGTGTCTCCCACATGGCTTTTGCGGGACTTCGTATAGCTTTCTTTTAACAGTGGTCTTTCTGTTTGCCACCCTTACATGAATCCAGATTTGTGGAATGCATTTCTAATAAATATCCTCTGGACAGATGCTCCCCCCTGAACTGTGGATCTCTGCAGCTCCTCCAGAGTTACCATGGGCAACTCTTGGCTGTGTGACATAACAGGCACATCCTGTATCCATAGTAACATAACTGACGTGTTTATCTATATACTATGACAAATCTAACATAACGAACATATATCTATTGAGATGTAGTGATGATGTCACAGGTAGTTACATTAGCTATATGTGTGAAGAGCACTCTGTAGTACTCCATTGTACTCTGTAGTAGTTAGTGATGGCTAGATAAAGCTCTTTGAAGCACTGAAGCATTCCAGCCAAATGGTTCACAAAAAGGTTAATTTCTCGAGGCTTCATGTGCACACAAACCCCCCTGCTGGTCAAAGACTTAAACAGCCAGATATGTTATAGGTAAAGTTATAAATTTGTAATACACTCAAGGCTGTCCTGCAACAGTGCAGCCATGGGATTGACTGCCAATTAAAATAAATTAGTTCATCTTAATAAATGCGTTTCATGTGTTGTTCATGTATTCATTCATATAATTAAAAGTTTTGTTTTTGTTTAACATAGTATGGGTATGTAATGATAATACAGTGGAGTCTAATATTGTCAAATGTTTATCAATAAATCATTTTGCCAACATTTGAATAACTGATGACAGGGGAACAATTGTTTCAAACAGTTGCAGTGTTTTAACGAGGTAAGGGGCATTGAATGTGCTTGTGAACATGAAGAGGGCAGTGAATGTGCTTGAACATGAAGAGGGCAGTGAATGTGCTTGAACATGAAGAGGGCAGTGAATGTGCTTGTGCAACTGAAGGACTATATTAGATTTTATTCAGAAACAAAATATGTTCCCCTGTGCCCGGGTTCAGACGATTCCTCCTTTTAGAAACAATTTCTCCTGCTTTGGAGAAAACTCAGGGTACAGATGAGGCAGGGGTGCAGAGGACCTGCACAGCAAGTTGGTACAAGTTGGGATAAATGCTCTTTTGCCTCTCCCAATACTGAAGGGGGAGCTGATCATCTCGTCTCTGTCCTGCATTTGGGTCTATCAGTTCATAGTATCGCCTTAACAACAGCCAGGTAAGCATCCATGTTAATGGATGTCCACATACCTGCTGTTAAGCTGACTGCTGCTACATTCTGGACCGCAGCTTTGGCTTTCTCTTTCTCTATCCGGTATTTTTCTTCAACCATTGCCTTTACAGCCTAAAGGAAAGAAAGAAAATAAAGGTTAAAAGAAGAAAAAAAATCAATTTGTTAAAGTCATGCTTCATCCATGTCACCAAACACACCTTTCTTTTTGGCACGACGTAGGTTGGATCCAGTTTTGCCACACACTCCCTAAATCCGGTGTCCTCCACTATGCTGAATGGTTGGGTGTCTTTGAAAATCACTGACACCAAGGCCTCATCCAGCTCCTTTTTGGTCAATGGGAGAAAAAGGACAAGTTTTTTAAATATAGTATTAGTTCTGTCAATTTCATTATAGCTGATTAGGAAATATGTCAGGAATGGAAAAGTATGTTCCTACAGTGGATATTTTTGAATTACTCACTTGGGCTGGGTCCAGCCACATTCCCATTCCCATTATTTTAATGCAAAGCACGAAAATGCCTCAGCATGGATGAGGTGTTGTTGTACCCCTATTCTTTAGCACACAACAAACACGTCACCTTGGATTAAAAGAAAAGGCAGGGGGAAAAATATAGTACATTACTGAAAGTGTACTTACCTTATTGGGAGAGATCAGGTCATTAACAAGTTATTAATATTTTTCTTATTATTCCTGCTGTGCTCTGAATCTAAATGACAAATAAAGTCTGTCCAAGTCTAGTTGTTGAACAGATTACTCTGGAACTTGGACAACTGAAAGCCTTCCACCAAGAATACTGCTGTGAGACCCAAGACTCTACACATCACAAATCATCTCTGTCATTCGCCTGCCATCTCTGACCTTCACTACAATGGGCCTACCACTGCATATGTCCTGATTGGAACTGTTTAGATAAGTTACTTGATCGTACTCAATCCATACCTGTGTAATTAATACATTCATTGGCTCATCTTTAATAAATTGTTGAACCGACTTCCTTTGCCTGACTTGGACTGTTCTAAGCACTTCTGCAACTTACCCCATTCCATCACATAAATTGGGGGTTTGTCTGGGATAGAACAATTTTATTTGTATCAATCCACTGAACATAGGACAATGCCTGAGCTTACAGACATTATGGAAAGTCTCTCTCTCAAGGCTTTGGAGTCTTTTTGGAAGAGACAGTTGATAGAGATTGCTACAAGTGTAGCTTGTGAAAAAGTCTATGGGGGAAGTAGACATTAGGAAAGCAATACAAAAGGCTTTAGTTGAGAAAGGTTTGCTGCCAGGGGGTCCAGTGCAAGATGGTAGTAATCCCCAAGGCACAGAGGTGGAAAAGGGTAGAGATAGCGAACTTTGGCTTAAAGAAATTTATTTACAATGAGAAAAGGTCAGGTTACACCGAATAGAGGAGGAGGGAGAAAACAAAAAAAGCCAAATAGAGGCAGAGGCTGGAAGCCACTGAATTGAGGCAGAAAATGAGAAATGCAGAATAGAGGCGGAAGTTGAGATGAAGAAATTGGAAATGAAGAAAATGGAAATTGAAAAATATGGTCATGAAACTCAACCATACAATTCCATCCCTATTACGAAGTGTGTTGACAGGCAAAAGCCAAGAAATGTTCGCTTCACTTTCATCGGAACAAAGACAGAACTACGACATGGTCAAGGCCACCATCCTCGACGACCATGAGCTAGTGCCAGGGGCATACCGCCAGAAGTTTAGAAGCTATCACAAACCAGACAACCTCACCTTTGTGGAGTTTGCCCCTAAAAAGGATAAGTTGTTTGAGAGGTGGTGCAGATCAGTAACAGCCTCGAAAAAATTAAGCAAGTTATGCTGCTTGAAGAACTCAAATGGTGTGTCCACAAGGACCTCAAAGCCTACTTGAATGAACACCGAGTTGACACACTTAAAGAGGCTGCCATCCTGTCTGTCAGCTGTGTTCTTACACATAAGGAAGTCTTTGTAGCCTTACTCTGGTCAAAGGCCTGAGTTCTCCTGTAGCCATAATAAGTGTAGTGTCCAGAAGAAGAAATCTGAGAAAGATCAGACCAAATCAGGTCCTGTGTGTCTATTCCAAGAAAGAAGGTCAGTCACATGACCGAATGTTATACTCTAAAAAGGAAAAAACAGCCTATTGCACTTATTTCCTCTAGAAAGCCTTACGAAATTATGAATATGGTTTGTAAACATTATGTCAAGCAGTCTGACGTTATAGAGGAATACGTCCCTTATGTGTTCAAGGGACCCTGCACTGATCAAGATCTTGCAAGATACTAGGGCAGCTCAGTCTGTGTTATTAGAAGGTATATTACCTCTGGATCTGAGTTCGTCCACCAGTGAATCTTCAATGTTGCAAGGTTTTGAGGGTGGTTGCATTACAGCCTTTCATAATATTGAGTTAAAGTCAGACTTAGTGTTAGATCCTGTGGTCGTCGCTGTTATGCCATATCTATGAATAGAAGGTGTTTCAATACTGTTCAAAAATTATTTGGCGGGTGTCAGGTGTTGCCAGAGGGTTGATGCTGAGCCCAAAGCCTATTAACGAATCCCATTGTCAATAGATGACATTGTTGTAGAAGAGAATCCAGAAGTATTTCCTTCTCGTCCAGTGATGCGAGCTATGCGATGCCATGCAAGAAAATGGCCAGGTCACAGAAAATTTATTCTGCTAATGACATTTTGGATTTGTCACAGATATTTGTTAATCCCAGCAAGGATCTTGCTCCTTCTCCAGATGTAGACAGTAAGATGTCGATTACGCCCAAGACGGATATGTCTTTGTTGAGAGAAAAGTTGATTCAGGAACAGAGGGATGATCCTGACTTGAAGTCTCTCTTTGATGGTGCTTATCCTGAAGAGGAGTTGGCTAAAGTCCCATTCAGTTATTCTGTTAGAGATGGAGTCCTAATAAGGAAGTGGAGACCCCCAGATGTTCCAGCTTCCGAAGACTGGGTGACTATACACCAAAGTGTGAGTCTGAAGGCATATCGCCCTGAGGTTTTCAGATTGGGACAAAAGGTTTCCTTTGGAGGTGTTAAATCCCCTGAAATCATGAAGGCTCTGATCGATTTCTTCATATTGTTTGGTCAGGCCAGTGTGACCTATTTAGGCTATGATGTTGGTCATGGGCAGAAGGTATCCATTGTAGCCAAGGTCCAGAGTATTGAAGAAAGTTTCTACAGAAAATTTTGCAAGAACCTTGCTGGCGTCACTGCCCCACTGCCAGCGATGTTGGTTTAGGTGCTGTGCTGTTGTAGTTAGCTGACAATGGCATTGAACGTCCAGCCTCTCATTTTTCTAAGAGATTCGATGTTCACCAAATAAGCTGTTTGGCTATTGGAAAGGAGGTATTGGCCATAATTCTGGCTGCGCAATGGTTTGAGGTATACCTCTCTGTAGAAGTAATCCCATAGTGGTGTATTTTGACCACAACCCATTGATATTGCTAAACAAAATGAAAGGCAGGAACAAAAGATTATTGGGTTGGTGTTTGTTGTTGCAAGAGTACAACTTCATTGTAAAACGTGTTCGTGGGGTTGATAATGTATGTGCAGATAGCACAATTATTACAGATTGTTTTTAAGTTGTTCTCCAACTTTACATACGATATATAATTTATGTAGTTATGATAATTGTCATTTTGTTTCATATTATGTAATTTTCGTAGAAGTCTCATACCTGTTTCATAATTGTCATTTTGCTCCATATTGTAAGATAATTTTTCTTAAGTTGTCATAAATTCCAACTTTTCTTTACCGGAGGGAGGTGTGATGTACAAGGCACATCCTGTATCCATAGTAACATAACTGTCATGTGTGTATCTACTGTGACAGTTCTTCCTGTCACAGGTAGTTACATTAGCTATATAAGTGTAAAAAGTACTCTGTAGTTGTTGAACAGACTACTGTCTGGACAGTTAAAAGGATTCCACCAAGAATACTGCTGTAAGACACAAGCCTCTACACATCACAAATCATCTGACCTTCACTATAACCTGCCTCTGTCCTGATTAGAACTGTTTAGATAAGTTACTTGATTGTACCCAATCTTGTGTAATTGCTACATTCATTGGCTCATCTTTAATAAATTGTTGAACCGACTTCCTTTGCCTGACTTGGACCGTTCCAAACAAACTTAAGCCAGTCCATCACAGCTGCTTCTCTGATCAATGCTCTCCTTGCCCAGCCTGTCATTTTGGTGGACAGGTGGACGGCCAGGTCTTAATAGGTGTGCGGTTGTACCATACTCTTGATTCTTGAATGATGGATTGAACAGTGCTTCGTGAGATTTTCAAAGTTTGTGATTTTTTTATGTGTTCCTTGGGCTTTATGGTGTCGTTTGTTCACTAATGTTCTCTAACAAACTTCTGAATACAAATGCACTTTTCAGATTTTTATTTGTAATAAAGTTTTGAAAACCATGTATGATTCTCCTTTCTCTTTACAATTATGCATCACTTTCTGCTGGTCTATCATAAAATCCCAGTAAAATACATTTATGTTTCTGGTTGTAATATGACAAAATGTGCAAAAGTTTAAGGGGTATGAATGCTTTTGTAAGTCACTAAGTATTTTGTAGGAGCTTGCTTTGTTATTCTGTGTTGTAATAGCAGTACACTGTTGCATAGCTAATATTGAAAGTAAATTGTGCATTCCTGTATTTTTAATTCCCTTTATTTCTTTTATCTTTTAGATGTCTGTGAGCAGTATCCAGCATCTCCGAAGTTTGCATGGCTTTCTAAGTACCAGAAAAACTCAAAAAAACCTGAATCATTAATACCCAGTGCTACACTGAAGATTAAAAAAAGAGGCAAGTGCTATTTATGCTTTTTTTTTTTTTTTTACCAGAGATTGTCTACTTATTTACTTATTCCATTTAATATGAGCATTTATATATACAGTACATAAATCAATTTTACAGTACTTTCTGGGTATGGGTAAAAACACACAGATCAAAAATCACAAATCATGAGACATTTATAGAGATTTATAGTTGAAAATATACTGACCTAATTGTCAACCTAATTTTTTCTGGTACCCAAAACTGGATTTTTGTTTAGCATGTTGGCTTCAAAAAACAACAAACAAAAGTGTCAAAAATAAATTATGTACATCTTAAACAAAAAGACTAAATTGCACCTGCTAAAATGAAAGTCACAACACAGTATAGGGTATGGTCTCTGTTTGCATTGATACATGCAGTGATACAAGTGGTGATTCTCGGTGATACAGCATGGCAAAAATGGATGTAGCGATCCTGTTTGGGAATCGTCACTCTCGCCCTGGATGTGGCTTATTGTCAACTGACCCTGTCATGTTGTGGTGGTCAATCAGGTTTCTGATGGTAGGTTGTGTACAGCCCATACACCTCGCTACCTTACTGTAGCTCAACCCGGCCTCCACCATACCCATTGCTTGGAGACATTGTTTCCTTGATAGACATGGTATTATGAGGTGCACTAGACTAACAATAGTGGACATTTTTGAGCCTTTATGTAGGCTTTCCAAACCACTCTTCAAATTGTGCAGATACACATTGTGTTTTGCTCAAACTGCATTTGGTCCACTTTTGCAAAGTGACCTACACATGTGCAGTAAAGTGTGACAAAATGATAACCCATCATTTTCTCAAGTGCCTGAGTACCATCATCAATAAAGCCACAGAGTACACTCTCAACACCCCCCTTCAAGTACAGATATACAGAAATTTCTTTATCAAAGTTTTTAAAAGGGATGTGAATCTAACAACAACTCACGATACAATTAATTTCCGATTTTTTGGGTGATGATTCGATTCAGAATCAATTCTTAATTCAAACCGATTTTTGATTCATAACTATTACAAACAAAGGGTGCCAATTTCACGAGTAACTACATTCTTCTATAAGCTAAGAACAACTCTTCTATAAGAAAGAAAGAAATTATATCCCTAGATGACTGGTTTTGTAGATGTACTGATCCACTTTGCTTGTTCAGATTTGGTTGGGAGTTTAGTGAAGTGATGGAGTGTGCGTTGGTCAGGAGTTGGTCATGCCTGCTGCTCCAGTTCTTTTAGCTCCAGGTGACGGCGTAAGATGTGGGCTCGGGGATTTGAAGTGTTCCCGAAATACTTGACTTTTATTTTGCACACCGCATATGTCATGTCAAACTCCTTTTTACCCGGAAATTGTAAAATCCGAAGTGCAAGCATTTGCCTTCAGCGAAGATGGCACTGACTGTATTTCTTTTTCCTCGTCTATGTCAAAGCTAGGCTAAAAGCTAGTTCTGTACCCGTCACTCACTGGAACAATTCACGGAGGCCGCGTCTGGACAAATGGTACGCGCTGTGAGTAAGGTTGGCAATGTTCGAAAAAACGTGTTCTTAAAAATCGATTCTTGAAAATTTGGATTGATTCAGATTCAGACATGAATCGATTTTTTTCCGGCACCCCTAGTTTTTAATGACTGTCAGTATAGATTACATTTAATTGTAATGTAATTGTAATGTGGCAGTATTTTTAACAGCAGTAGTTTGAACAGAAGTCAAGTTGAATGTTAATGGATACTGAAATAAAACACTTAGATGCTTAGATATAAAATGCTGTATTGATAGCGTCAAGGAGATATAGTCAAGACTACTTTTGTGTAGTCCTAGAGAAGTCCAAGACCAAGACTAATTTAGAGTCGAAAGAGGTTCAGGTTCAAATCATGACAGAGACCAAAAGAAATTTGGCAGACGTATAATTGGTTACCAGATGGCCAATGTTAATGCCCTTTCTGGGTGCATTTTTTTAATTAATTAAACTGGTTGTCTGAATGATTGCAAATACCAACAAGTCTGAGACAATAGAATAGATCTAGGATCTGGAAATCTGAGATCAGACTTAACAAATACAGTCCTGTAATGTCCTTTAATTGTTTACTTGGGAGATTTGATAAACTTTTTAAGGATTTTAGAGTAACAAATCAGAAATTACCTGGGTTTTTAAGTTGTGTTTTGGAAGCCACCACTAACCAAAGTGTTAACTGAAGTAAATACTTAAGATAATAATTATGTTCTATGTAATGCTTCATTTTAATAGTAATGTGTGTGGTTTTTATAGAAGGCCTGTAAAATAGTTTACAGTATAGTCATAGAGAACCACATGCTAAAAAAGAATTTATTATGATTTGAGATAAGGTGAGAAGTAAAATCATGTACAGTAAATATCCCATGCACTGGCGATATTACGAGAATTGTCCTGCTCCACAAAATTTTAAGCAGAGACAGAAGCAGCTGTGTGAGGCTGATAATGTGAGTTCATTCTGTAGTGTTAGACATGTGGTATGTCTCATGACAGTGCTATCAGTGCGTTACTCAAGTAGTCAGGAATAGTTGCCATGTTTGTTTTTAATTCACATTAGACCTAGACTTTTAGCATTTACTATTAATCTCACCATTTGTTTTCAGTATTATCTCACAAAAGCTGACCAATATATCTCCATACCACATTGTCTTGTGTCTCTTTTCTTTAAAAGAAAAATACCCTCCACATAGTATCTGTGGTATCAGCCTGATCTGTGTGACCTTGGTAAGAATAAAGCCGCACTCACACAGGAAGTGATGAGAGATAAGTGACCATGCAGCTAGTGAATGCTGGTGACACGAGCGACAAGAAATCTTCTCAAGCAACGTCAAGTGGTCAGACGTGGAGCTAAACTTTCATGTGATGCGAATCAATCGAATACCAATCAGAACTTAAGGACTGTGATTAAATAAAATAATGACAATAAAAGCTCACAAACCTGCTGTAGAGAACAAGCTCAATGCTATTTACAGTTTCACTCGGAACTCTTTTTAAGTGGGACATATGCAAGGGGGTTACCCAGGCAACGAGAGTTCCATGGTGAATTGATCTCATATGTAATTTAGCGACGAGGTAATTTGCGTTTTGCTTCTTGTGTGAATACTGTTTGGTATAACAACAGCAACAAAAACAACATCAAAGTCTAATATCAAATGTGTAATAGATAAGTGACATTTTTGTTCAGGTTAGCTGGCTTTACCCTTTAAGGTTTTCTGCCATGTTTTGCTGTCACAAAATGAATTATTTGGTTGTGAGTGAAGGTCGGTGATGTTCGAATGTATAATGGGCCGTGTTCATCCATGACTGATTAAGTGTGAAAACAGCCAATGACTAAAAATTGGCAGTGTCAAAAATTAGGGGTTAAAGTTCCAGGGTAATGTGCAATGCTAATCTAAATGACAGCAAAATAACAGTATAGGATGGTGCAGACTCACAGGATAACTTTACATACTGTAGAGGTGATAGAGGAACAGAAATGAACTTGATAATGGACAGAAATTTAATAATCCCTACTACAATTCATCTCATTTTAAGTGCAGGTGTATCTTCAGAATATTACTATTATTTTGTTTTTGTGTAATCCCACATCACAGTCTGTTTTATAATTCAGAAGATTATGGATAAATATGACTTGAAAAATAACAATAATAATAAAATCCGGATGTAATCAATTAATCTTTTATTATTACTCTACAGTAGTTTTTTTTGTGATCAGTTGCTCTGCTGATCGACTGCTGTGGTCTGAGTGTGTTTTGTGCTCGCTCATGCCTGCGGTTGCTGATCCTTTCAGTGGCTGCTAAGACTTCAGCTGTATGGCAGAAGCAGGTAGTGTGTTATGGACGTTGGCCTCCACAGGATGCCAGTGGGAGTAGAAGGAAATGTCTAATGACGGCGGACACATTGGTGAGGAAAAACTCCGAAAATGTTGCCCACTGACAAATTTCTTGGCGTCATGACCAAGCTGGACGTTATATAGGCTAGTTCTGTATACATGTTTTTATTTGTAATTTTTAAATAGGTTTAGTTGGAGTGTCAATGTGTTTACTTAAGCGGTTAACTTAGCTATCTTGCTAACTAGCTTCTTAGGTAGTATGTTGAACAATGAACGGTGAGTTAAATGCTAAATCTCAGTGACACTTGAAAATCCATCTACAGTTTGAGCCCATTTGGTGTTTGTGTACAAGTTAGTAGGTAATTACACTGATTTCCAGACTTAAAAATATCACAAATGTTCAAAGCCCAGCGTTTATGCATTTTATAATGGGTCATTGTGTAGCATTTCAGACTGAATAGCACTGCGAATGACAAGTTTCACCTGTTATAGGAATGTTACCTTACCTCTGTGCAGAGATGATCCCTTAAGGAAGGATTTAACTGTATGCGATAAAACACATATACTGTCTGCAGGACAGGTATATTTAAGGTTTACTGTAAATAACGCTGGCTTTGTGCAGTGGTTTCACTTGACACCCATATCACGTAACGTGTCATCGGGGTTGCACTGGTTTGCTGTGTGTGAGAGAGAGAGAGAGAGCGAGCGACTAACTCTGTAACACTTTCTTCCCGGTGCTGTTTACTTTTCATTTCCTTTGCTTTGCTTTGCTGCTGGAACTTCAGCAGATCTCATCAGTATATCTTTCTAGTTATTCTACTGTCAGTTACACAGATTTAGTAGTTAGAAATCCTTTGGCTTTAGGTAGGTAATAAGATGAAGTGTTCTGCACTTTTGTGTTAGAGATCCTTGTTTTGGGTCAGTAAAGTAAAGCTTGTAAATCTGCTGACAGTGCAGTGGAAGGTATGCAGTCAAAACCGTAGTCAGGCCAGAGTGAAGTGAAGCTTGTGCTATTAATCTACCTTTTCACATTAGGATTGTTGTGCACTTTGTGAATAAACTTTATGGTTATGCCTTCCCATTCCTGTTGACATTCCTGTTGCCTGTTATAGACCAGTGGTTCTCAGCATGTGTAACTAGTTCAGTAGGGTTTGTTCAGGGATTTGTAAAGCATTGACAAGAGGGTCCAAGAGTAATTTGTTTTTATTAAGAAGTTTGACCAGTAATTATATTGTTTTTGACACATCACTTAAAATAAAAAATAGATTTAATATTCTCTTTAAAATGCGTAGTTTTATAAATAACGACAGCCTGGAGCTAATGTATTTAGGGGGAAAAATGTCCAAAAAATATCTGGAAAATGATTGTGCACATTTTAAAACTGAGCCTAGTATTTGAAGAGTTAAAAAAAAATCTATCTGTAGTGGTCCATGATTATTTCACTATATTTAAAGGGGTTTGTAAAAGCAAAATTATGTAAATGCTGCTGTAGATAATGTGCCTCCCAGTTAGACTGAATATTGTGTCTGATCAGTGGTAATTTCCTGTGTTTCCTACAGACCGGCCCCACACAGCCTACAAAGAACACACCACTACTGCGACAATCAGCGGAGAGCATCTTCATGACAGGTGGGCAATATGAAGTACTGAGTTATAATTACAAGTGTAGTTATGTATTTCATTCAAACACATATGGCTAGTTAAGACTTTATGGTATAGGCCATGTATTATTGACCCGTGGAATGGTGCCGTCACCAGTCAGGATGCTAGTTTTTCCCCCAGAATAACATAGTAAAAAAAAAAAAAAAAAAAAATATATATATATATATATATATATATATATATATATATATATATATATTGTATGTGGGGAAAATAACAGTAATAACAATACAATATATTTAGCTCTACTTCGACGTATCGAGCACTGTTTTACGGAAAATCGACTCAAGATCTTGTATGTATATATATATATATATATATATACACACACACACATATAAATCAATAACTGTTATTCATACATCCTATAAGGTGAGTGCGCTGTTTTTATTTGTATTTTCCAGTTTGAATGCTTATGTGATAGAGGTCAGTAACAGTGTATGCACAGTTAACATTTTCATTTAATAAACTCAATTCAACTTACCCCGCCTCACATGTGCAGATAGCACTTTATCACATATCCTAGCTTGTTGTCTTGTGAGGTTTATTTCCTACATGTTCAGGACAGTGTTTAGCATACCAAACAGTCTGATGACTTTTGTGATACTCCATGATCTAAAACCTCCTAAATGCAGCCAGAGTGGTGATAATTATATTCTTCCAAAAATGGGTATGCTCTCAATGAATTGTGTATCAGATAGGGTAGATGTAAACATTCAGAAAGTCCACATGCAGTCTCACTGCCACCAACCAGTTTATCATTGTTTCTATTCAACACAACTTTTTCCACGCTTGTTTATTTGTTTTCAGTTTATTGTTGGGTCTTTATGAGACTCTGCTATTGTATTCTGTTGTCTTTTCTTTTGCCAACCCGATGACTGTGCATACATAAAAAACGAAAATTGAAACAACCTTCATTGGGTCTGTATAGTGAAAATTGTACTGTTATAAGTTCACATATAATCAGTGACTTGATCCGATGCAAATTTATAAGCATTTATAAGCAGTGTCCGCAAAACAATTTTGTTTCTTAAGTGCAGCTTGTTGTTTCACAAAGAAACTTGAAAGTGCCCTTGAAAGCCAGAATAAATAAATTAAATTAATGTGATTTGCCTTGTAACCAGAACTATCATCAGTGCTGCTGTTATTTAAAAAGCTGAATCAACACCTCATACCTAATCAGAACTAATAATTTCAGCATGCTGACATTTAAATCACCATATTAACTATTTAAAATATCACAACATTAACCCATTGTTCATATGATTTGAGCAGCCCATATTGCCTATAACTGAAATTCAGTGACTCCTGCAAAACAGGAGATTCAGGTAAAATCACATTACTATTTATAGTATTGCAGAATAATACTGGTCTGAGAAAATGCCTGACTTGGCAAAAACAGTGAGTGGCTTTATAAACTGTGGGTAGCTAAACTTTAACTGAGTGAGTTTTCAGCTGAAACCATTACTACATAGAGCGCTACTCCACCCTCAAACATACCAAGATAATACGTCATCATATTGCCCAACCCTGGTTCCAGTGATTGTGTTTGCCAAGCATTAGTGATTGAAATAACTCTAGGCTAAAGGCCATGTGTGTAATCTGATTGTGTAGCAGAGTTTCTCTGCTGAATTATGACACTGCTCCAGCATTTATTTATTTTATAATTAAATTCAGGTTTGTCTTATGTCTAACATTTCAGGGTTGTTAGTAAGGGTATAATTAGTACTGGTATTATAGTTTACGATTTAGTTTGATCCACAGAGTACTCCTGATTTTTAACTGGAACTAGAGCTCCTGGGGGCTCATTCTCAGACACTGTAGATCACAGTGGCTCAGGATTAGGTATGGCTAATGAAGAACCATGGTTGTTCATGGTTGTGAACACGGTGGTTTAACCATGTAACTTATCGTATAGCCAGTTTTACAGTTGTATGGCCGACTGCAGTTTTCATAATTTCAGCTCTCTTAAAAATTTAATCTAAAACTTAATGTTATTTTCCATAGTATGTCTGAAATAATAATGCACAAAGAGACAGAAACAGAATATGGAATGAAAATACCTGTATCTGTAATTTAAAGGCTCAAATTAGTGCAAATTTTTTCTCATTTTAATAAAATTCTACTTCAAGCACTGTAAACTTTGTGAGGCTTATAAATGAAATTAAATATTGGTTCTCTTCTGTATACATGATACTAAAATATTTATTTCGTCCATTATTTTGTAAGCCTTACAACTGGCTAGTGCTTTGAAAAGTTCATGACATTTCTGACAAGTGTAGTGTCCTTTCCATCATCAACTTTGAGGGGAAATGAAACGTTTGTTGATATATATTTTAAAAATACTGTCCTGTGTCTCATTTTATTTAATCAATTTATATAGCTCCTGTGCAGAATTTTCGAACTACACATGATGATGTGTTTGATGGATACTAGGACTTATTTTACATGTCCTTTCTGGCACGAAACATTTACTGAGAACACAAAACAGAATCAGAATGTTGCGTTTTAAGCTGCTTTCACACAGGAAGTGACAAGCCACCATGCTTCATGCAATGAACGCACACAATAAGTGGTGAAATTTTCTCAGACAATACGAAGTGGGCAAGTATGGACTTCAACTGAACTGAACATTCACATGAAGTTATCTAAGCAACAAGAGCTATGCGCTGAAGCAATTTGCTTCTTTCGCCAGGCGATGTCACGGGTCGCTCAGCAGTGACTTGACGTTTGTCGTTTGTTGCTTCCTCTGTGAATGCTGCTATAATGTGTGGTGTCACGCCTAGTTATTGGTGATTTACCCTCACAAAAATGATTCACATTGTTGTGTTTATTCTTCTTTATAACCACCATTTTGTACTCGGCATATAATGTTTTGTGCAGATGTTTGCTGTGTATTCAAAGAGCAGGATAGAAGAACTAGGATTAGACCTCTGACATTGAGATGTGATCTATACCCAACAAACAGCTTATTTGAGCTTTAATGTCAGCTTGACGTTTGGCTCTAGTTTTTTTTGTTTGTTTTTTTCTAATAATAAATGCATAGGGACTTATTTTCAGGGTTTCTTTTTTTTTGCTTTCCAGAAGCCCTTTTTCTGGAAAATACAGGATAAGAAGCAACTACTGGTTTTAATAGCAATTTGTGGTTTCTGATTTATTATTTCATTTAGATTTCATTTATTATTTTTTTTTAATATGGACATCATGTAAAAATTGATTGTCTGATATAAAGAAATAAAATAAATGATGCTTTTTATTAATTTGCTCACCTGAGGTTATGTTTATCTCTTCTTAGTTTGATTTTATGAATCTTCTCTGTGGTCTGTGGTATTCTAGTTAGAGAAAAACAAATTCCGTGTGCTTACGAAGTTCACTGAGAAAAAAGAACAGCAACATCTAGGGGTGGGTGTTAAATTAATTACGAATTAGGTTTTCAATAAAATTAAAGTCAGTAATGACAATAAGCTTTGGACATTTTTACTCACTATGGATAGATCAAACAGCCTGTCACAGAGCAGAAAAAAACACAAGAACAGCAGTTTTTAGCCTGCATAAACACACCCATCACTAGTGTAAGCTTGAGGGTGGGAGGGTGAAGCGGCTGTTGGAGTAAAAGGAGGAAGTCAACTCCCATTATCCACCAAAGATGAAATTGTTGACAAAAAAGGTAACATGATTCCAGCTATATGGAACAGATTAATATCTGCAAAATATGTCAGTAGTCAGTGGCAACCAAGAGCAGAAATACAGCTAATTTTTCAGTCACTTTCAAAGGTCACTTTCTTAAGCATTACAGAGGAAGATGAGGTCCATGCACCTGTCAGATTTAAGAGTGTTATCTGAGGAGAGTAACTTACTGCTATTCTAGAGCTAACAAATAAGTTTCAATCCAACAAATACCTTTAGAGCTAACAGATAACTTTTTTCATAATTTTATACTTTAATTTTCTCTCTTTTTTTAACAGTACGAATAATGCAACACTGCTGCAATTTACCTATCTAAGCAATGTACTGATCTGTATTACATAAATAAGCAGCAATAACAATGGCAACAACAGGCAAAGGGGTACAGGCCAAAAACTAAAGTATGCCGGGAGGGGGGGGGGGGTTGTTATTACAGATTATAAAATCTGTAATATATTAGGCTTTAGATGAGATTATAAAAATAAGATTTACTGTGTCTAACACAAACTGGATATCTGGTCTAAAACTATATTAATAAAATTTAAACATTATCATCTGTCTGCTTTTGACAGCATTGACACCAGGTGTTTTACAACCAAGTGAAGTCCTCTTGTCTGAAACTGCTAGGATATTTTTCCTAAAGTGAAAACGATATTTCATTAGGTTAAGTTTTATCACTGTCTGTTTGGTCAGATTATGGGTATGAGTAGTCGATCATAGTTTTCCTGGTCTGACACACCTAACCGAGCCTGGTGAGTTGCATCAGGTCTCCCAACTGGGAAATTACCATAATCTGTATTTTGCCTCAGTTCTAGGTCAGGTTGGGTAAAAAAGTGCTTGAAAGAAAAAATAAATGCCAACATGAGTTTCTAATTATGGTTCAGGGCTTGTTATTTTTGGGGTTGGCACTGATGAATGCGTGTTTTTAAAATTTGCAACAGCCAGGGGATAGACAGTGTGGACGTGAGAAATGAGCTGGTTCGCTCATCTCAACACACTGTATCCAACAAAGCCCAGATGCTCACCATGCCCCAGTTCGGCCTACGTGACAACCTTGTCAAGTGTGAACTCCTTAAGAAAGAGGAAACGTACACCTACATTGAAAACTTCAAGTAAGTGCTGATCTACTTCTGCTAAACAAGACTCATGGTTTTATGTGATTTTTGGAATGACATTATTCACAATTTTTTACTGTCTTTTTTTATGGTTTCAGCCTTCATTTGAAAGCACAGAATAAAAAACACATCACATACACACACGTGGTTATTACAGCTGTTGTAACCGTGGTCATAAAACTTGATTTTTTTGACATTTGAATGTATTTGCTAAACCTCCAGACATATTAGTGCTTATAGTTTGATGTCCGCACTGGTCTTTTAGTAAACATATCACTTGTTAATTTTAAATCATTGTTGTGTACTTGGTAACAGTACTTCCATATGTTTTCAGGTGTCACATGAAAAATATTCTTGATGTCTCAGTGTTTATTTAAACATATCTAATTTAGATTTCTTTGTTTCTTTTTTATATTTGTTGATTTGCTTGCTATTTCATCAGCTTCTTCCTGGGCACATACAACGTAAATGGGCAGACACCGAGGGAGACCTTAAGCAAATGGTTGAGTTCCACTTCTCAGCCTCCTGATCTCTACTGTGTAGGGTAGGCATTAAACAGTTTTATTCTTTGCCTATTTTGCACATTTCCACACAAACAAGATCAAAACAAAGAACTCATTCTATATGAGATTAGAATATAGAGTTCTGGCATATGTGCACTATAACATGCATAAAAGATTTGTGCATAAGGCAAATATTTGTTATTGGATTTTCTCAATAGGTTCCAAGAGCTGGATTTAAGCAAGGAAGCATTTTTCTTTAATGATACTCCCAAGGAGCAAGAATGGATGAAGGCTGTATCAGACGGCCTTCACCCAGACGCCAAGTATGCCTTAGTAAGACTTACCCACACAAATATCTGACATTATGAGTTTATACACTGACTTCTGTTTCAAAATTTCATCACATTTTATCTTTAAAAAAATAACATGACTAGTTTAAGAGAGGCTACTACTTTCTTGATTCAGTGTCATATAGTTTCAATGTTTTGTGTTTTTGATTGTAAGCTCAAAGTCTTTGTGGGGAAAATAGAAGTTGATCATTAGCCTTCTCTTACAGATAAAACTGGTACGGTTGGTGGGAATCATGCTACTCTTCTATGTGAAGAAGGAACATGCTGAGTACATTTCTGAAGTAGAGGCAGAGACTGTGGGCACAGGCATCATGGGAAGAATGGTGAGGTTACCGACACATTATTTCTTCACAGTATGCATGATCACCTGTGTACTGCCATAAACTGCTGAAGTGTCTAATTCTTGTGACTTTATGCTCCCACTGATAGTCTGCCGTTTAGGTAGTTTTAAGATTCATCCATCCATTCATCCGATATGTCATCTCCTAATGACTCTTGTTTATTTTGGCACCACAACATGACTGTCAGGGCAGCACGGTGGCGCAGTGGTTAGCACGTCCACCTCACAGCAAAAAGGTCCTGGGTTCGATTCCCAGCTCGAGCATTTCTGTGTGAGTTTGCATGTTCTCCCTGTGCTTGCGTGGGGTTCCTCCGGGTACTCCGGTTTCCTCCCACAGTCCAAAAACATGCACAGTAGGTTAACTGGCTGTTCCAAATCACCCCTAGGTGTGAGTGTGAGTGCGAATGGTTGTGTGACTGTTGGCACTGCGATGGCCTGGCGAGCTGTCCAGGGTGTACCCCGCCCTCGTCCGGAGTCGGCTGAGATGGGCACCAGCCTTCCCATGACCCTAATTAGGAATAAGTGGTTCAGAATATGAATGAATGAATTAATGAATGAATGAACATGACCGTCACTGTCATTCAAACACAGTGTATCATCATGATGACTGGTGCATATAATTGCTTTCTTCTCCAATGAGAGCAGATAAAGGCACTTCTGATAGCCATAATTCCCAAAGACACTGTAACTCCTCAGCTGGTCAGTCAGGTGCAAAGAAAGAATTCAGAAATGTCAGTAGCAACACACTGTCTCCTTTTTCATAATAAAAGTATGGTGTTCATGTACCCACAAAGGAAGTATTATTTTATGAATGACTGTTGACTGTAGCAGTTATTTCTCTAAAATTTACAGCAGTTACAGTGCAATGCATGCAGGCTCTTAGCTGCCACTGTGAGGTATTGACAGTTAATCTTAGTCGTCATCTGTCTTTATCTGTGTTCTCAGGGTAATAAAGGAGCTGTAGCTATAAGCTTCAGGTTCCACAATTCAGACATCTGCATTGTGAACTCCCATCTGGCAGCTCACATAGAGGAGTACGAGAGAAGGAATCAGGACTACAAGGACATCTGTAGCAGGATGTTCTTCAGACAGCTTGACCCAACACTTCCACTGCTCACCATCATGAAGCACAGGTAACATTCCCCACCACCATTTTTTATTGTTAAACTAATTCCACAGATTGGCAAAAACAGCCTGGGTTTATTAAAACTAATCTCAAGTAGTCATAAATAATAAGCTTTTGCTAAATCCACTGTCCTGTCTGCAGTATTGTGCTGTGGATTGGAGATCTGAATTATCGAATAAGTGACCTTGAGGTTGATCATGTCAAGGATCTAATATTGAAAGGGGATTTTGAAACACTTCAGAACCATGATCAGGTAGACGCTAATGCCTAAAATGTTTTGTGAATACAACCTGTTTGCTATAGTATTTTCAGTGTGTGTGTTTCTGTATGTGTCTTCTTTAGCTGAAGAGGCAAATGGATGAAGAAGCTGTGTTTGTTGGCTTTATGGAAGGTGAAATCAGTTTCCAGCCAACATACAAGTACGATACTGGCTCAGATGATTGGGACTCCAGGTAAGAATTCATCTGCGTAATCTGGATTATACTGGTTGCAGCTTAGTCTTTTGTTTATCATAACATGGATCAAAGGAAAGAGCATCAGGTGTGTGTACCTTTCTGTGTCCGAATACATTCAGTGAGAAATGTCGAGTGCCAGCCTGGTGTGATCGGATTCTGTGGAGAGGAAAGAACATAACCCAGCTGAGTTATCAGAGTCACATGAATGTGAGAAACAGTGACCACAAGCCTGTCAGCTCCCTGCTGGAAATAGGGGTGAGAGAGGCCTCCTAGCCTTAGCCTGTCCTCTTTAGACATATATTTGTCATGCATTAAATTTCCCACTGCTGTTTATAGATCAAAGTGGTCAATGAAGAGATTTATAAAAGGACATTTGAGGATATAGTGCGGTCTCTTGACAAGCTGGAGAATGAGTGCATTCCATCAGTTTCTCTGTCAGAGCGAGAGGTGAGAGTACTGCACATATAACCTAGAGAACAGTAATAAACTTGGTTTATGATCATAGTCCCATTATTCTCTTTTAATGCATTTTTATGTTCCTTTAATGTTTTCTTTTAGTTCCACTTTAATGATGTGAAGTTCATGCAGCATCAAGCACAAACTCTGACAATTCACAATGATGGACAGGTACCATGTCAGTTTGAGTTCATACAGAAGCTGGATGAGCCAGCCTACTGCAAGCCCTGGCTCACTGCCAACCCCCCCAAGGGCTTTGTTGCTCAAGGTAATCACTCTTCTCAAATGTTGTTTCTAATTCATGAGGGCAAATAATTAAATATGCAATGATAGTTTGAAAATATAAGGGTAGATGCAAATTCTGCTTTTGTATGATGACACATCGCTCTCTGCTTGACTGTGATGAGTGTTTCTGTGAAGGGTGAAGGTTCTTCTGTAGTAAATTCAATAAAGAATGGCTTACAGCAAGAAGTCTATTAGGAACATGAGTGGGCAACACTTTAGGGGTTTAATAGTTCATTTAATGCATCTAATTGTGACTGAATATAACTTTAAAATTGTCTTTTCCAGTGCAGTAGTCTGCTAAAGTAGTTGAGCTTTATTCCTTGGCTTGTATATATTCAAAGTGGTTGCTATCAAAGATATTGAGATGTTTTTTCCTTTATTGTAGGAGCCAGTGTGGACATTGACCTGGAGGTTTTTGTGAATCGCTTTACTGCTCCGGAGTTGAATTTGGGCCAGCAACAGCTTGAGGACATTCTAGTGCTGCACCTGGAGAGAGGCAAAGATTACTTCGTCTCCATCACAGGCTCCTATTTGCCAAGCTGTTTCGGCTCTTCCATCCACATGCTCTGCCACCTACGGGAGCCCATCCAGGACATGCCACTGGAGGCCATCCATAAACTAGTGAGTTGTACTGGACACGTCTTACCAAGTTTATCAAGATTAAAATCTTGAAACTAAAGTTATATCCACTGTACAAGATTCCTGAAAATGTAACAAAAATAATTTTTAACAAAAAATAGAAAGTGGTTTATGTGATGAATGAAGAGCTGTGCTGCTTATGAAAGCACTCCAATCCTAACCATTCAGATATGAGAAGAATGTCAAAGGTAATTGTCTTTTACTGTGCATGACTCTGCATTGCTAATTTTTGTGTTTTCTATGAAAGAACTTATTGTCACCAAGCGAGACGAACAGCCCAGACACTGAAAAGGCTTTAGACATTCCAAAAGAATTATGGATGATGGTGGATCATCTCTACCGTAATGCCAGCAAACAGGTTAGGATGCCTGTGTGTGCACATGTGTGTGCCTGTGTGTGTTTGTGTTCCAGTAAGTCCACTGAAGCAAATGAATGGTGAGATGTGTTTTTTTTTTTTTTTTTTTCTGGGGAAATTTAACCCTTTTTGTAGAAAATTTGTGACCCACTACAGCATTACATGATTTATGTTGGACGGTATTTTTTTGAGTATAAGCCAAAGTAAGTTGAAAATTGCTTACCCTGACCAAAATGCAATATCACCAAAAATACATCTTTAAAGCATAATCTTTGACATAACCAAGTTCAAATATCCATAAACACAATCTTTATCTTCATCTTCTACTTGTTCTTTTGGTCACTACCCAAAGCTCATGACCATAGGTGAGGGTAAGAATGTTAATCAACTGGGAAATTGAGAGCTTAGCCTTTAAAGCAGAGGCTGCAACTATCCGCCTGTCGATCTCCCGCTCCATCCTTCCCGAACTCGTGAACAAGACCCCGAGATACTTGAACTCCTCCACTTGCGCCTCATTCCAGAACCGGAGGGTGCATTCCATCCTTTTCCATATGAGAACAATGACCTCGGATTTGGAGGTGTGTTTATCATCCCAGCCGCTTCACACTCGGCCACGAATCACTCTAGTGAGAGCTGGAGGTCCCGGCTTGATGAAGCCAAAAGTACAGCGTCATCTGCAAAAAGCAGAGACGAGATCCTATGGCCACCAAACCAGAACCCCTCAATGCCTTTGCACCTAGAGATTCTATCCATAAATATCATGAACAGAACCGTTGACAAAGGACAGCCTTGGCAGAGTCCAACCCCCACTGGAAACGAATTCGATGTTGTTACCAATGCGGACCAAGCTCTGGCTCCGGCAATAGTGAGAGTGAACGGCCTGTAGCTACAGGTCCCTGTATACCATATCCTGGAGGTCCTGGACCCCACCTCACAAGCCTTCTCCAAGTCCACAAAGCAAATGTGGACAGTTTGGGCAAACTCCCATGCCCCCTCCAGCCAGGACGAAAACCACATTGTTTCTCCTGAATCCGAGGTTCAACCATCGGTCAGATCTTCCTCTCCAGTACTATTAATAGACTTCCCCAGGTAGGCTGAGGAGTGTGATTTCACTCTAGTTGGAACACACTCTCCGTTCCCTTTTTTAAAAGGGGGAACTACCACCCTGGTTTGTCAATCCAAAGGTATGGCCCCCGATGACCACGCAATGTTGTAGAGACGTGTCATCCAAGACAATCCTACAACATCCAGAGCCCTGAGGTATTCAGGGTGGATCTCATCCACTCCTGGAGCCCGGCCACCTCTGCCCCAGTGATGGGCAGACCCCCTTCCGAACCCCCAGGCTCTTCCTGTTCCACAGAGGGCATGTTGGTCGGGTTGAGGTATTCTTTCCATCTCCCTACTACATCCCCAGTCGAGGTGAGCAGCCCCCCACTTCCAGTGTGAGTAGTGTTTGTTGAGGTACGGTTCCTCCTCCTGAGGTGTCGGATGTGGTCCAGAACCTTTTCAAAACAAACTGATCTTCTTTTTCCAGACAATCACTGAACTCCTCCCACACCTGAGATTTTGCATTGGCGACATCCTGGGCTACAGCTCACTTGGCCTGTTGATACCTATCCACTGCCTCAGGAGTCCCACAGGTCAAACGAGCCTGATAGGCCTCCTTCTTCAGCTTGACGGCAGCAGGTGTCCACCACCTGGTTTGCCTTCCGGCCACAGCAATGGTTGGGTGCACTCCTCTTGGCCCGGGTACCACTTTTTTCCTTTGCTTAGGGAAAGATAAAATACAAATTTTTAGAATGATTGAGCTTTGTTTAGGGTGTCCATGCCAAATATCAAAATTCAGTCAAATTCACCTTTAAATCGAAAATTTATCACAACAAAACAACAATTTATTATCTGGTTACTGTACGCAAAATTTGCTATTATGACATATAATACCATTCACAAACTGTGTTCAGGCACTATTCAACAGTTTTTAAATATTTTTGGTTTTCCTTTTTCTTAAATTAGGCCTCATTCTTCTGTTCTTTTCAACCACTTGCAACACGTTTTGATTGTTCTCATCTGCACTCGCTGCACTTCACACTTCTTTCTGCACAGTCAATCACACAATTCAGAACTCTAGTTCAATCCTTTCAATTGAGAAGTGTGACATTGGAAGACCAGCGAAAAGTGGTTAGGGTGTCGCTCATGGTGCTGTATGTTGTGGGTTCAAATCCGGGCCAGCCCCAGTAGAACTTGCCCCGAATTTTCCACCTTAGTTTGTGGTGCACCCTTTATGGAGGTTAGCCACTATCAGAACTCGGATATTCCAACAAGGCTACTAACACTGTCCTCACAAAGGTGAGTGAGTAGTACTGGCTTGCATGTGAGCGTGTGCCTCTCGGCTATCCCGACAGGGCATTTCCTTCATTGTTCTTCAATTCGTATCATTGATGTATCATGAGGCAGAAATGTTCCTAATTAAGTGCACTGAATAAGCAGCAAGAGTTGTACAGCCACCAGGGGTTTGACACTGGTGTATGCTAGTTCAGACAGTATGATTGCCTGTCATTAATTTCTGTTACTCAATATGGAGAAATGGAACATGGCCCATTCGGACTCTATGTCCCTGGCCTCCATTGGGATGTGGTTCTAGCTCTGCCAGAGGTGGGAGTTGAAGGCCCCTTTGAGAGGAGACTCCACCAAACATTCCCAGGAGACCCTAACTACACACTTGGGTCCCTAAAGACTGGAGGTGGCTTTCCCCGCCATCGCAGCCAGCTCACCACCAGGTGGTGATTGGTTGGCAGCTGAGCTCCTCTCTTCACCCCATTGTCCAGAACATGCGGCCACAAGTCTGATGACATGACTACAGAGTCGATCATCGAACTGTGGCCCAGGATGTCCTGGTGCCAAGTGCACTTATGTACACCCTTATGTTCGAACATGGTGTTCATGATAGACAGACCGTGACGAACACAGCAGACCAACGAAACACCATTTGGGTTCAGATCGGAGAGGCCATACCTACCATTCACACCGTTCCAGGTTACAGTGCCATTGCCAACAATGGCGTTAAAATCTCCCAGGATGACAAGGGAGTCCCCAGGGGTAGCACCCTCTAGCATACCCCACTAGGGACTCCAAAAAGTGTGGGTATTCTATCCATGCTAAAATACTTGTTTGAGAAAGGGGTCCAAGGTTGGCAAACTGGTTCTGTAACTGTAATTGCTATTTTCTCAAAAGTAGCATTGCCTGATTAGCGACATACAAAGTGATGGAACTTTTTCAATTTTCATACTATAATCATGTATTATAAGCAATTTTACAGCTTATTAAATTCTCTTTCCAAAAATATGAATATCTCAGTACATAAAATGTCCAACTTAATCCATATTATGCTGGAGGGGGTCACATGTTATTAATCCTATGCTCAGAAGTGTCACAGGGACAAAATAAATTCCACAGATTCAACAAATTGGGCTACGGTAATATTCAATTGAACTCTCAATGCTGGCTAAAAAAAAGCCTGCTTTTTATTTATAAAACTATTATTAAGAATAGATTTTAACTTGTTGCCACTTGTGTTTCTACTAAAGGAAGACCTCTTTCAGCAGCCAGGACTACGCAGTGAATTTGAAGAAATCAGAGATTGCTTAGACACAGGCTCACTCGACTCCCTCCGTATCCTTCCAGATCACTTATTTATATGTTACATTCTGTGTGTAATTGTTTGGGCCCCACATAATGTAAATACCCTGTAGTGATCAGTCTGTCCATCTGTCCTCTAGAGCAAGGCTCTGAGTGATGGTTGCCAGGTTGCCGTCACAATGGTATTAATTAGCTTTTTAATTTTTTGTACACACCCTTGACTAAATGACCAGCTGGAAGTAATCACTCAGTTGCTGAAGCCCTGCTTCTGTTCCTAGATGCACTTCCTGAACCGGTAGTACCATACTCTCTGTACCAACAATGTCTGAACTGCTGTGACAATAGCAGCCAGTGTAAACAGGTTTGTGCCTCTTTAGACACACACAGTGTGTGTGTGTGTGTGTG
>JAOUQZ010000044.1:19153676-19172613 GCA_028564935.1 Neosilurus hyrtlii
CTGCGATGGCCTGGCGAGCTGTCCAGGGTGTACCCCGCCCTCGCCCAGAGTCGGCTGAGATGGGCGCCAGCCTCCCAACGACCCTAAGTAGGAATAAGTGGTTCAGAAGATGAATGAATGAAAGAACTAGATATTTTGGGTGGGCTTGAGAATTATTTTATTTTATTAATTACATGATGGAATCAGTTCAGGTGAGCTACCTAAATATCTGGTTGGGGCAGACAAGGGGAAGTTTAAGAATTTTCCCAGAGGGTTAACTTTTTCTCGGGTGGTAACTTTTTTCCCAAGGCTTCTTAGTTCCTTATTTTTTCTCACCACCACACTGTAAAATATAATAAGTTGACCTTACTTAAAAAAAATATGCAAACTTGCTGCCTTAAAAAAGGTAATTTATTTTAACTTAGATTAATTAGATGTAATTTACTTAATTATTGTGAGTGTGAAGGACTCAAATTAACCTAAATCATTAGATTACAGTAACTTATTTATCGTGAGTTTGCAGCACTCAAATAAACTTGAATGAATTAGATTACAGTAACTTATTTATTGTGAGCTTCCAGTACTGAAGTGATAGTTTACTTTAGTGCTGCTCATTCATCATATTCAGATAAACTTAGTTTTCTTGACCTAAAATAATTCTAACATAAATTACAACAGCACATGCTAATTTAATTAAAAATACATTATCCAACAGTAATGACCCTCCCCTGAAATGAATGAATGGAGAACACTCAATGGATTACCTCAGTGGAGTTAAAATTTATTTTAAAATGCTCAACAATGCATTTAAGACAAGAGACATTAGCTCTTGACAGGCTGAAGACTGTTTTGTTAATGCTTGGTGTGAAATGAACAATCAGTACTTAACATTCTATTATAAATTTTAATTGGTATTACATTTTTATTATACATTTGCCCAACTTCCATTACCTCCTGACATCAATCCTGCTCATTTATTTAATGTATTACATCATTTGTTAAACTATTCAGTCTAGGTGTGCCTTGCTGCAACAGTCAACGTAGGTCAACATGAGGCAGAGATCCGTTTGTCCAGTAATGTAAGACAGAACAACAACTTCACAGTTGAACAAGTCAGTTTTGAGTCCACTACATTTTTGAATAAAACATCAGCTCAAACAACTGAACTAAAAACAGTTACTGACCTGGGAACATGTTCCAGTTTTGGACAAGAAAAATATCAAAGAAATCTCCTCTCTACAAAAATGCACAACATACAAAAAAATATGTTCCTGAAATAGTTACAAGACAGAACATTATAAGAACAAATCTCTTGGAGAGAATCTTTATGAACGAATCATTTTTCATTATGTAGGTTAGGGTTATGTTGGGTGCCCTTACGTTTTGAGAAGCATAGTAACAACCTGAAACATAAAAAAAATGTTGGTATGAGTAGTCCACAACAACCGGTGTAGGTGGAGTGAAAATGACTTTAAAAAGCATGATATAATTATTGAAGTGATTAAGTTAATGTATTCATAGGTACATATCATTGGTGTACCCATAAATGCTCAACATAATTTAATTTCATTGGTATAGTCACCAAAAGAGTACATCTGTCTTGCCTGCTCACGGCAGCATGCAGCAGCAACACAGCAGAGGTAGGCAGTGTGACTGGTATGTGACACAGGCCCTAAGGTGCATTGCTGCCACCCATTATGCTGGAGTGTACATTACTCAAATTTGCAAAAACAACAGAATCCTTACCACCAAGTTTATGTGCTGCATCAAGTCTGTCAGTTTTTGTCCTGTAGTTCCCTTTTTGGACTTGAAAAGCTCAATGAAGCATGGAGTGTGTTGGTCTAGGGCTTCATAAAATTGTACTTCAAGATTCTTACTGGCAAGACGATTAAACTCAGCAAAAGCCTAAGAAATGAAGAGAGGAAGGAGGGAGAGGTAGAGCAACATCTGACCATCATTCAATTAATACTGTAGCAAATGAAATAATTTAACTTATGAAACTATGGCGAATACTACATTACTACTTATATTATTAAACAAATAACATTAGTACACATCCTGCTATTGAAAACATTTTACTCATTTGTATATACTGTAAAAGCTATTTTTTTCATGAGGATGATGTGTTTTAATATTCCACCAAATGTAGTAAGCTTTCTGGCCTCACAGCTTTGATATGTTCTGATGGAAACTTTATGGGGGAAGGCAGGCCAAAACAAAATAAAAATGAATAAGTAGCTTACCTGTCTCTCAGTGAAAATCCTGGCCAATGTTCAACCATGCTCTGCACAGCAGGCTCCTGCGTCACTATCTCCCTTCTGCGCAGTGGGAATGTTTGGTCCATCATTTGCGAGATTAGAGTGGCATTGGGTTTTTTTTTCTTAATTTCCTCTATGACAATGTTCCTGGCATTTTCAAGGCTCCTTTCGTTGTGTCCATCAGGTAAATTAGGCAAATAATTGGCTTCACCTCTTCTTGGCCGCTTGACATTCTTGCTGGATGATTCTCCCTCTGGGTTGAATTTACTTCGTTTACCCCCATTGATTATTACATCATCACATCCTGCTTTTCGTAGCATTGTACGATAGTTGGCCATCTTGAATTTGAGGCTGTTCTTCCAGCCATACCATCCTGGCTGGAGCCCAGGTTCAGTGAGTCTGGGGTGCTTGCTAATTAGTAATTTTGCAACACTGCTAAAGTCATCGTCGTCAGGGTAAGCCTTAAAACTGTACATAGTTTCAGCAAGCTTCTCAAGTATGTCATGTTTCATATCTCGTGATGGAGTTATTGGGAGACGGTCTTTCATGAATGAAAGGTCTGCCGGTTACAGTCTGTACTCTACATCCTCTGAGAAATTTGGTATGTCGAAGAACTCTGGCCATTGTCTTCTTAGCAAAGGTGACTCAGCAGGGGAGAGGATCTCAGTGTCTACTGTGCTGCAGTCGGATTCTTCGGTGGGTGAAGACAGAGAGGTCAACTCGAAAGTCACAAGAGGAATTATTTTGAGCGTAGCTCTTTCAGGCAAACTGTTATTTCACTCAAATTGCAGGGCGCATTATTAAAATCCGGATCTTCATATTGTCATACTTTGAAGTCATACTGCAATGACAGCTAATCCCTCAGCTGTGTTTTTAGTTCTTCAATGGAATCCAGTATATCATTTAAGGTCAGCTTCCGTATATCATCATCATCGATGACGACTCGAAGCATCAATCTTTGGTCCATTTTGATGTTCCCTTCTGTGAAAAAAATGAGAACTTTATCTTAAGGCATGCAACATTTCAGTGTTTAATCCACTCAGCGTAATATGTACTGTTTGAGTGTAACAAGCTGTTTGCCATGAACTCTCTAAAGTGACAGAGGAAACACATCATTCAATTCAGACAACTGGGTGACTGAGAAGATGGGCAAATGGCTGCTACAGAGGTCATATGCTCCAAGATGCTCATCATACCATGAGGTCATCAGTCTGCAGACAAATGCTACGTTGGAGTTCATAACAATCTTTGAAATTTGTCTGAACTCTGGGAGCTTTGCGCAAGATCCAACAGAAATTACCATATCAGCACTGTACTTAACACCATCAATGCAGACAGAGGATGCTACAAGGACTGTGTTCAGCTGGTTGTTTCTTTGATTGAGCCAGTTCTGCACATTTTCCAGAAATGAGGAAACCATCAGACTTCACTTTTTGAATTTCAGTAGATGGCTTAAAAAAAGTTGTGGCACCTAAATGGAAGGACATCATTTTCTGATGTCTGTTTTCTAAAGTAAGGGGTATGTTTTTAAAGTTGTGAGAGTGATGCACACTTTCTTGAAGAACTTGTTTCCCCTCAAAACGCATTGTCCACACATCAGATAGAGGACCAAAGGTTCGAATTAGCTGAGGATAGTGCTCAATGTAGTGGTGCTTTGGTCGTAGCTTTTCACCTGGGAAAACCTTCTGAAACAAGTGTCTATGTTCAGAGGTTTTGCTATTAAGAAAGCACAAAGACTCCTCTGTAAAACTTGTAGACATTGACAATTCCACCACATCTTTTAAGGTCATTAAAACCTCCCAGGTTTCATCACCGCTTGGAATGTGTTGACCAATCAATAATGGCAGAAGTCGGAGAAGAGTCCATTTCGTGACCATTTCCCCCAAGTGTTGACTTTGAGGAGAAGGTCTTTGAAATGAGCTGGGGTTGATTTGCTCTGTCTGAAAATGTGTATGGGAACTGTTTAATAGCATCATTCAGGGCATCAAGGGAAATGGTTCTCTTTAATATCAGTGCCTTTAAGCACAGGGCCAATTCTACTGGAACAATACCCTCCAGAAGATCATGCAAAATGTCTGGAGGGTAACCATCAACAACATGAAAATGTTGCAAGCTTTCACTAAGTGGACAGTTTCTTTTCAAACCATATTGTTGAGCCTTGGTTGAATCCTGTGACACCTCTTGCACATGTTTGTCGTGGTTTTTATTGTTCTTTGTTGAAATAAGCCTGCCCGTACTTCCTTGTGCTGTATTTCCTCCCGCATGGCCATACAGGACCGTCAAACTTGGCCAACGGTAAAACGGTCAAAGAACCCTCAAAAAGAATTTGCTGCCATAAATAACACTGTGCCCTTAACAGTAGCTCCCAACTGTTCAACATATATGCCTTGTTGCTCAAGAAAAACAAGGTCCTGAATGAGAGGGCAGAGAATTTCAGCATAGCCATTGTGTTTAATGTTGTTGACCTTGCAAAGCAATGCAAGCTGAATGTAATGAAGAGACGAGCGATATTTAGGATGTAAATTGCCAAGTACCCAGTAGATGGCAGTTTGCTTGTATTTTTTTTCTGGAGGTTCCCAAGGGGTTAGCCACCTCAAAATCATCAATATATAGTTGAAGAGCGATCCTAAACTCTTCCTCATTCAAGAAAATATTGTCTTTGAAGTGGGCACCATCTCTGTAAGATTTGTATTCCTCTGACAAAGTTGCCTCATGTGACATGATCTTTTCCAGAATTTCTCTATTGCTCAGAAATGTCTGCAGCATTTTTAGTATGGGGACATGTCAGACAACTGTCTGCTTGTCATTTTTTAGGACAAACTCAACTGGCATAACCAAAGGGAATTCCCTTGAAATGTATGATTTTCGCCTGCTAGGAGTTTACAATGATCCCGCATCAGTAGTGCATTTGAGGAATACATTATTCTCAATGACCACTCGAGTTATCTCATTCACTAAAGCATCATCAACATTTGCACAATGGGTATGTAGAATTCTTCGAATAGAAGAATGTAGCAATGGCTGTGATAACAAATAAATCTGGTTGATCTGATTTATGACCTCTTGCAGGGCAGTTTCAGAGATGTTAAGAATTGATGACATTTTCAGGAAGAGAGCAGCTACATTGCGTTCCAACTGATTCCTTAAGTCCTCCACATCTTTGTTTAGCTCAGCAACTTCATAGTCAATATCATCAACTTCAGGGTGACTCTCCTCCAGCTGAACACTCACATTCGTGGGAAGTTCTTCAACTACATTCTTTGAAACAATTTAATGTTTGAATGCCATCTTGTCGTGCATCTGATGCTCTTCGCTTTTATGTGCAGTAAAGGTAGAATAAACACTACTCTGAAATTTACAGTCTTGATATGGGCAAGCAACCATTTGCCTCAGCTTAAGATGTCTTCGCAAATGGGTAAAAAAGTCTGCTTCGGTGCAAAGCTCCACAAAGTTGCACAGCTGACAGTAAAATGCAGTTTCTCCATTTTTGTCTGCATTCTTTTGAGTGTGCCATGTTAATAGGTGTACTTTGAGTGCATTAAAAGATTTAAATGTGCAGAGGCATTCCTTATGAAGACATGGGAGTGGGGATGTCCCAGTGTGGAATCCATGTTTTAAGCGGTAATGCTTAAGCAAGTAGCCTCTCTTTTCAGCAAAAAATGTGCAGTATTTACAAGTCCACTGCATTCGAGAATACTGCTCTGGTTGACCTGAAAACACATGACAATTTCAGCATTAAGCACTTGTTAAAAAAGTTTAAATTTTTTACAGTCACAAATTAAAATGTACAATTAATAAACGTGTCCGTGCATTTATTCATTCACTAAAGATGAGGTTTGACTCGACTAAGTCTAGAGTCATTTGTAAGGTTGTAGGACGAAGCTGCAATAACATCCGGGCAACAAAATATGAATTAACAACATAAACATTTCGTAACATGCTCTGTCGGCTCCGACCCGGCTCTGACACACACTTTACTTTTTACACATACACCGCATGATCACGATGTCCGAAACCGGACTGACCATCAGCCTGGGCCAATCGGTCTGTGGGCCGCTTGTAAGAAAAAGTAATGCATCGTGAGCCCCCTGTGTTTCAGCCCGGTCCAGCTTGGTCCAGGTACTGAACCAAACAAATCAATACCGAAGAGAAAGAAACGTTTGCACATTTGAGCTACATCTTAGTGTGCATATATCTTTCTCCACATGCAGAAACCGTCCACTGAAGCTTCAATCTGCTCCCCGTATTTACGAGCGCTCATTGAAAAAGTATTTCAAACCTTTCTGAAGCGTCCACGTTTCGAGCGTCTCATTTCTGTTTGGACACCGCCGTGTACATTTCACCTGCCCCTCAGAATGACTTTGTGGCAAGATTACGCCACAAACCTCTCCCGCTGCCCAAAAATGTTACGAGCCCTGTCTCTCAACATAATGACTTTGAATTCGAAACGTCAAATTTTGCTAAAAACAGAGTAGTCTACCATAAACTAGTCTACATTTGTTTCCAAAAGTGGTGAAGTTACTGTCACGGTCAAATAGCATGCCTGCTAATGTTGATATATGAATTGGATTTTATTTACTCCTCCCTGGCAAGCACACAGCACTACACTACAACAAGACAACACAACAGTTTACAAAAGAGTAAAATATTTACTTACCAAATCGATGTGCTAAACACAAGTAAGTGAAGGTGTTGAAGAGAGCTCTGGTTGACCGGGCGCTTTACTGTGGACGTGTGAGGGAAAGTTTTGGTGTCAGGAAAGCGCAAAGTAGACGAGGCAGACCTGTGCATGTCTGAAAGAACGCCCAAAGGACACTAGGTACAATAAATATTTTTTTCTAATTTGACTTAACTGAGAAACATCAAGTTAAGCATTTTTTCCAACCCCAAATTACTACTTACTTATTTAAAAGTAGTGTTCATAACAAGTTGAGGAAAACTGAGTTTGGTTCACTTATTGTATTTAATTAAGTTGTATGTTAGCATTTACAGTGCACTAGAACAGCACTGAGAGACCTTACTTGTAATCATTTCAGTCCAACCTTCCCATCTGTAGATGTGGATGGACAGAAAGTAAAGGTGGTGCAGAGAAAGTGTTAAGAAAGGATGAAAATTAATAGTATGAGAGGTTTTATAGACTAGCTAAATTAGTTAAATAAGGCTGAAGACTTTATAATGAGTCTTAAATAAATGCTGGTGCGTGTGAAAGGTTTCTCAGTGTTTTATCTCTGACAATTTACTCAACTCATAGGCCTGCTATAATACCACCCTTCCAAAAAGAATCATCCTATCTCAATGTTTAAGAATACTTTAAAATGTATTGCATCCAGAATTTGATCTGGATCACCACTAAAATCCTGATTTGTTACTTTGGCCATCCTGCACCCCTCCAAAAAAAATTGTCAAAATCCATTTAGAAAAATTTTGTGTAAAGTTGCTAACAAACAAACCGACACTGTAAAAGCCATATACTCCTTGACAGAGGTAATTAGGGTACATTTGTAACACTCAATGATAACTCTGCCATATTGCAGACAGCACACACATACTGTCAGACACCACTGGTGTTTGTTTCTGTATTTTGCTAGGATTCTTCCAACTCTCTGCTAAGGTAGCATTTGTGTTACATGATTAAGCATACTTTTAAGACGTTATTTAAAATAACTTCACAGCAATAAATAAATAAATAAATAAACACCTACCATTTACATCAAAGTTTATTGAAGGCTTTACTAAATATGCAAAAATTACCTTCATGGATTTGTTTGTGTTACTATTGTTTACATTTTTTCTTGATAATTATAGATGACCACTTTAAAGCGAGTTTAAAGGATGGATTCTTGTTCCATGTTTGTCCCTATATTTTGCTTTATAGTGCTGCTTGTCCTGCATGGCCAATGCTCTTGATTTAAGAGTTTTGAACTGTTTTTGTTGGCTGATCACTTTATTTCAGTTCACCCAGCATACCACTTAGTTTATGAAAGAACATCAAGGCCTTGCTGGAGTAATGTTCTCGTCTCAGCCAAGTTCAGCACATGTAGTCTGAGAAGGTTTACGTTCTTAGAAAAGACCAATTCTTTTAAAGATCTCTAGACAGCAATATGTAGACGTTACACTTAATCTTGTCATGCCACTCTTCTAATAGTAAGGGTTACTATATTCCTCTGACATTCTGAAACTTTCTGAGGTTAGCAGAAGTTTGTGTTTTTCCAAGTATACATTTAGCTTATGAAGTTTGTATACATTTCTGAAGTCTCACTTATCATGCCTATATACAATATCCTACAGTAAACCAAAGCAGACAGGTCTGCTCCTATTTCACACAAGTCCACATCAAGCCAGCCATCGCTCTTTCTCTTTACAAAACTGCTCAACCCATGTTCTTGTCAGTTCTAGATAGAGATCAGGCTCATGTGGTTGGTAGTCCAGGTATACCCTCCTGATGGTTTTCTTAGGTACAGCCCTCTCAATCTGTGTGCCCTCATGCCACTCATTGAAGGACGTGATGGAGACTATCTGAGGCTGCATGTTCAGTGCCGCTTGTAGACCAGTTTCATAGTATCTGCCGTTCACTCTGTTGCGAGTGTTGTGGTTGTTCCAGGGCCGTATACTGGTGTCAATATAGCCAGGACCCACACTTGGCACAAAGAGCAGGTTGTTGCCATCACAAAAGGCCTTGAGGCCCTTCCAATTTTGATGAGAGGAGCCATATGAGAATCCATTGGAAGCAAAATATGTATACATCCCATCAAACCCTGCAGCAAGGATGTCATTCTTGTGTTTCTCATCCACAATGAGTGCAATGAAGACACCATCATATGAAGTCCCACGTAGACTATGTGAGCCTGTGGAGGTCAGCAACTCTGCCCAAGCCTCAGTAGGAGTCAAGTAAGAGTCATAGATATAGAAAAGAGGCAGCACTTTCCCATTGCTGATGCTGAATCGGTAAAACGCTCCATGATCTCCATACCTACATACACATATAATACTGTGTTTAATTTACCACAGTACCCAACATGATCAAAGTGTGACATTTCATGCTTTGCTTCATTCATGTCGCTGGTTTCTTGACAGTATCAAAGAGTGTGATGTAAATCAGGTAAACACTTATGTATGGATTTCAAGTGTCAAAATTATAAACCAACCTGTCAATGATGTATTTGATGTTGTTATGTAAGCTATGATTAGTCCTTCCTTTATAGGCCTGGATATGAAACGCCACCTGGAAAAGTACACAGTGAACCCCAGCAATCAAGTTACTTCTGTAATGTTCTGCAAGACCTTATTAATCATCTGATTAATTCTTCTATCATTTAATACAAAGCAAACACATAGCAAATGTTATATGCGTAGATGTGCAGCAGACATTGCGGCCTTGGTAAGTGCAGTAACATTTATAAAGGTATTCGAAAATCACCAAGGTAACCAAACTGTGGAAAGTTTAAAGAACTCACATCTGAAATGTTCAGAACCGTAGCTGTACAAAATGCTTGGGATTAACAAAGAAACCTCACTCTTTCTTTCAGATTGTGCTCAAGGTGGCTTTAACCTCTTTCAATTTTTAATTGCAACTGAAGGCTTTTCTTTACACCAGGCAGAAATGTACTCATTCTGACATATCATTAAGCATTGGGCTGTGTTTGTGCATTCTGTGTTCTGTATGTAAAAGAGCTTCATGATCTGGAATAATACAGTACATATTCATGATTTCTAACATACATATTATGAATACATAATTCACACTGACTAGATAATGTGCTCTAAGTAGATTCAAATACAGATACAATTGTGAAGTGAACTATTACAGGTCCTTGAGATGTGCATTAGGACAGAAATTGAAATACATTAAATAAAAATGCATACAGATACTAGTAGCATTAAACCAAATATTACTTTTTAAATCTGCAGCACGGCATAACACCATAATGTCTGGTAACTTGAGGTTCCTAGTTTTACACATTTTAATGTTTTTCTACTCTAATACATTTACTTCCATTCAGAAAGGGTTGCTTAATAAAATATCAGTAGGCCAGTTTCTTCCCACAGTCTAAAGATATGCACATGCTAATTTGATATTCTCAATCGCCACTAGTTGTGAGTGTGACTAGTTGTGTGTCTGTGTTGGCCTTGCAACATTCTGGTGAGCTGTTCCTGTGGGACTAATAAAGAATAAAATGGTTCAGAAAATGAAATGAAAATGTGGAACAGCATGGGAGAAGCTTTGCAAAGTCAGATTACCGTGAGCATTTCATAGCATCAGGGCATCACTGCATCTACCCCAAAATAATAACAATAATAATAATAATAATAATAATAATAATAATAATTCTAACTAAAATTGTCATAATTCTTAAAAGGAGTTGGGTATTTTAATTATTTTGTGTCATATAAAAGATTAATCAAAATAATATCCGAGACTGTCTTTTTAATGCTTTATTATCTACGTAGTCAATGTGTCTGTGCTTCTGGAAGATCAGTTTTAACGCAGGTAATAAATGTTCTGACATAAGGAATAGGAGTATGATTTACAGTCCCTGTAGACTTCCAGATTAGACATATAAAGTGCCTCATGTCATCATAAAACTGCAGCAGATGGTACTAATGGATTGAGGTGATGCAGGCCAGAACCATTTCAGTCTTACATGTTAAATAGTATGAGTACGGCACTTCAGAGGAGATGGAACTACATTTACCTAACTGGGATAAATTGGTAGATAATTGCAAATGATAATATGTGTATTACTGTTTAAGAAAGTCCTGTTTTGTGCATATGTAGAAGTTTTAATCTGTATTACCATATTGAGTCGTGCCGTCACAGTATATCTTACTTAAATTTAATGATTGTTCAGTTGGTGTTGCGACATCCAGGCAGAAATGAAGCAGTGGGGAAGCTATAGAGATTTGGTGCCTATGCCACAAAATACCATGACAACAAGGTTATGAAACTATATTGGATGGCAGAAGTTCTCTGATAGTCATTATTGGTCATAAGGACAAAGGAGTTGCTGTTGCTTTGTTTAAGTGTCCTTTTTAAATCATGCCAAGAACATGTGTGGCCATATTAAGAAACAGATGGGGTGCTGACATGAGCATGTACTGAGCATCCCCTTATTGCTCATTATTAATAGGACTTGATTGGAGAGCAATGTCCTTACATACCTCTCCCTCAGCACACACTCTTAGGTATTACTCTTAGGCTGTCCATATGCTTATTATAAGCACATGATTACAAAGCACAAGCACAACTGTACATATGTTTTGTTAAATCATAAGTTATTTTCACAGCTACTAGAATTGTCATCAGATATGTGTTTTTTCCCAATTTGAATATTTCTGTAAACTTGTGAACATAATAACTGATGATAGACTGAACATTTTACCAAACTAAGGACATCTGCTGTCTACTATTTCTCAGAGCTTCTACTTCAACCACTCTTAATTAGCTGGAAAATACTGACGTTTCATGGGTTGAATTACGAAGGAGTGTAATCCAACCCACAGACCACACAGGGTTAAAGTTTGATGAGGGGCTTTAGAATAGCAGGAAGCAAAGGGAGAACATCCACACACAATAAACAGTATTTTCTAATTTGTCCAATATAAATGAGTAATAAACTCTCAGCTATACTTGTTAATTCAAAAGGTTTTGCATACCTTTAAGTTGTGCCTGAGTGCAGCGTCCAGGATCGACGGCACCAAGTCTTCAGAAGGCTCTCCATGATCATCAGCCAAACCCAAAGGATACCAGGACAGCACCACCACACCTTAGAGACAATACATAGATTCACTTTTCACAGTGCATATTAACATTCATGCATGCATACTTTCTAAGTTAAAAGCAATTCCTTTAATTAAAACAAACATCCTACACTAAACTGTGACGTGTTCAGAGTATACCCTTCTTCTTGCTCAAAGTCAGCTGGGATTGGCTCCAGTTTCCCCCATGACCCCTAACATCATATGTATAATAGATAAAGGATGGATGATTGGATGGATAAAACTGGCTTGTTTTTATTGAGTGTGTTTTGGCATATTTGATGTGTCACAGGATCCATGAGTACTATCACACACATATACACCACGGAAACATTACCCATGAGCCCCATTAATTAAACAAAAGGGTCCTAAATTCAAATTATTACAACCACACAATAATGATTGTGCTTTACCAATGCAATAACCTCAATGTTGTTGCATTAGTGTTTTTTTTTTTTTTAAAGACATTACAATTTAACTGAACTTGTATCTGCCATGTGTTTTAAATAGTGCTGATAAATATTTAATGATGTGTTGTGTGACAGTTCATAGTTTTGCTGTAAATTATACTGTCCAACCTGAAAGTAAGAAATATGGAGCTGTTCACTACTCGGTGCTGAATGCTTTACTGCAAGTGGAAAGTTGTTTGAGATGGAATAGAATTGTATTGTTTTTAGACAAGGAAGGTCCCGGGTTCAAGTCCTGGGCTCAGGTGTTGCTGTGTGGAGTTTGCATGTTCTCCCAATGATTTTGTAAGTTTACTCCGGGTACTCCGGTCTCCTCCTACAGTCCAAAGGCATAGATATTAAACTGTTCCTAATTGGAGTGTGAATGGTTATGTGTTGACCCTGCGATGGCCTGGCAAGCTGTTCAGTGTACCCCGTCTTCACCCAGAATCATCTGAGATAGGCTCAAGCCTCCCTGCGACCCTAGTAGAATTAAGCAGCTTGTCTGGTGAGTGAGTGTTGTTAGTTACTCTGAACTATTTAAAAATCATTTCTATATTAACTGAATTCTCATTTCGGCCATCGTGTGACCTGGGATAGTTATTATGATTTGCTAAACCGTTTGATAAAATTTTTTTGATGGATGCATCCTTCAGAAACCTTAACAGAGTGTAGGCTATTGTGTAGATATGCCTGAATAATTTTCTTTTGGCAAGTTTGGGGAACCTTCGATTGCTACCTCATTAGGGAAAACATTGAGCTTCCGGTATGCAGTCACCCGCACTGCAAACGTGCGCAGCCTTTAACATGACTCTCACTACGGGAACTCAGCCCTGTAAGAGGATCTCACAAAGATCAGTGCGGGTAAAGACATAAGGAGCCTAATGCCGGGTACCTGCTCCTGCCGTGCTAATTTGCTCCATGTGAAACTCCAGCACTTCCGGATCCCTCGAGCTGTACGGCCCCAGTTCAGGATAAAAAGTCGAGGCGATGTCCTCAGGGGGTACATGCCTTCCTCTGGGATAACTGGAGGCGATTTTGGGATCCCAGTGTGGCACCAGTATGTGATCCCAATGCAGGTATCTCTCATCCGTCTGCGGGTTCCCGTACCAGGTGTAGTAAAATATATGAACGTCGTAGGATACGCCTTTGTCCAGACTCGGGTCGGAACCGGCTGCTTTTGCGCGATCCTGAGCGGCCGATGGCAAAACATCACTGAACATAAAGCGCCTGTCAACTTTCTCCTCCAAAACATCCAGCTCGGAGAAGCTATCACTCAGTCTCAGAGACTTTAATCCCATCAGAGTCCCGAGCACGAAAAGCACGAGGAGGAAAAGAAGCATGCAAGATCTTCTCCGTAACCGAGCCATGATTGAATCCGCATCCACATGAAAAGCAATTCACAACATGAGCACGCGACAGTTTACTCTGAGGGTGTGATCTACATGCAGATGACCACACCGACCTGATCAGTGTAATGAAACTTCATCAGCCCAGCACTACTTTAATGTCGGCTTTAGGCTGTGTGTCAGTGCAACACTGCAGAATTAAAACCTTTACATGACTGCGGATACTTTAGTCTTTGTGTTATTGCTGGAGGCTGTTAAACGCTATAAATGTGACGGCTGATTCTGACACAACAGCTAAATATGTTAAGACAGTAAACTGAGATGGTCTCTAAAGCTGAAGCACAATTTCCAAGGTTGTGCCCTGCACTTTAGTCCCATATCCTATAAACCCTGCAGTCCAAGGATGCTGCAAAGAAACAGTCTTCATAAAGAACAGAGTTACCACCGAGATGTCCATACAGAGCTTCCCCATCCTGTATATTATCCCAGAGGGACGTCAGCACTACTGGAGCACTTGGACATCATTTCACTGGCGCTGCATATTCCGTGCGCGCTCACCGCGAGCCAAGTTTCTCCGACAAGGGTGCGCGCGCCTAAGGGGCGGAGTTTCCGCCGTTTCAGTCAGCCTATAGGTCAACGTAGTGTAGATGCGCACGGGACATTTGATCCCTAGGTCTTTTCAGTAAGATCTTTAAGATGTTGTTTAGAGGTGAAGCCTGTGTGTATCAGAGCAGTAATAATGCTGCAATACATAATAGCAGAATAGCTTGAGTGATAGGTGATCTCCAAGGAGAAGAAGGGATGTAAACCAGACATCCAATCCTGTAGTTTTATTATGTTGTACGAGAGGTTAGAGGTTTGCATCCATTTATTTATGTATTATTTACATTGATTATCCACCAGGATAGTCAGGGAAAGCTGGATCCAGTCCCAACTGACTTCAGGGTGAGAGGCAGGGTACACTCAGAACAAGTGCAGGACTAAAACAAACACAAACATCTATTCACACCCATGGACACTAGAGAGGTGATCTAAAGTGCATGTCTTTGGACTATGGGAAGAAAGCCGAGTGCCTGGAGGAAACCCATACAAGCACAGGGAGAACATGAAAATGAACATAGAAAGGCCCTTGACCAAGATTCAAACTCAGAACCTTCATGTAGTGAGGCTACAAGATTAACCACTGAGATACCGTGGGGCCAGTCAGGATTTCAGTAGCAATGACAGCTCAGGACAAGCGACTCCCCTATACAAGAGTAACCTCTGACTAAGACAGAGTTTAAGTGTGACCTCACAGTAAAAACAGTCAGGCAGTAATCATTACATTATTCCTTGACCAGGAAACATTGAAAAGTAGTTCTAGGACAGTACAGAGGCTCAGAGGTTAGCACTGTCACCTCATAGCTGTTCAGGATGTTCCCCACCTCTTTCCCGAAGTCAGCTAGGATAGGCCGTAGCTTCCCCTGTGACCTTGACTGAAAAGCACTTTAAATAATGGATTGGTGGCCGGATTGAAAGTGGTTCCGTTAGTAGCCCATACACTATGATCCTGATTGGGATAGAGTGTCTCACTGGTCACCAATATGATATATGTAATGCAAATAATTCAATATTTTTGGCTGATTGTTAGACCATGCCATAGTCTCTGTTCCAAAGCTGTCATACTGTACTGTATTATGGGACAGTATGTTGAAATTAAAGTTAAACTGTAGACAATTATTTGTAAATAGTCTTTGTTTGAATCAAAACAATACAACAGCACCTTATTTGTTGTTTAATGTCATAAATTTTATCTTTTTCATAAATGATGATTTTTTTCATTACATTTCAAAACAAATTGAAATGGTAAAGCATTAATTTTGTAATATAACCATTCATTCTCATAACACTTAAAATACCTTTACAAACTAAAACCTCTGTCACATATTGACGATTTAGCCAGCGTATGCCGATGTATGAGAAATTTGGGGAATACGCTGGCATACATCAAGTAAGTTATAAGTAAGTTTTGTGTAAGTTAGTGCATGCTCGTATAAGTTGTAGTACAGCTAGTTTGACTTATGCTAGTGTATGGCTTATATGTTCTGTCATAAGCTGGTCATAAGTTGCAGGTCAGTTGTAGTTGTAAGTTATGCAATTGTTCACGCACATTACTTGTAAATTACTCATAAGTTCAATATAATATCTAGCGTACTTTGAACCTACATATAACTTATACCAACCAATGCCGTGCGCCATGCATGTTGGCAGCGTTCGCAACTTATGACCAATGATAGTCTAATTTATGCAGCAGTGTATTGATCACATGACATAGCCTATAAAAGGCTACTGCCCACTAATCCGCACTAGACAGTGCACTATCAGTATCACTGTCATGCTGAAGAAACAGATAAGGTCATGCTGATGTTAGAGGACAGCTTGTAGATATTCTCGTCTCAGCTTTGCCATCTAAGTCTCCATCTCTTGGATGACATGGACATCTGCTTTCAATGGAGTCTTAGGGAGTTCTGACCTGTTCCACGTTTGAACCCCTTTTTATATAACAATCTCCCTAAACTCTGCCAATACACCCTTAATACGCTAGCTGTAAGTTAGAAAGACGTTCAGGAAAAGTTCTGTGGTTGTCCAGAACCTGTCAGATACGTCTACATACATCAATACACGTACAGATAAATTTGATATAAGTTTTTGCTATGTTCTGGATAAGTTACTAATAAGTTATGTGTACTTTCATAACTGGAATAACATTGATAGTTCAGTGTATTCCAGCGTTTCATAGAAATTTGTCATACGTCGCATAAGTTCTGCAAATTGTTAATATGTGACAGGGGCCTAAAGACGCCGAGGGATCAATCATTTCTGGTGATTTTGTTGTGCCCTTCTTACTACAGACAGGTATTTAGGTACAACAGGGTCATCACTGATGCATTTTTATTTAGAAATTCCAGCATTTGCACCCTCTTCTTCCACAGCCATCATCTGACATCTGAACGGTTGGGCCAATTTGAATGAAATTTTAGTTTATGTCATCATAAGCCTATTTCAAACTAATAAGAAAAGCTCATATGTCAAACCATGGCCACCACAAAACAAGTAATTTACGCCGTTTCATTAATTATATGCAAATGAGCCAATTTCATTCCCCATTTTGTGTACATTGACAGTACATTCCAAATTTGAAAGCAATCTGTAGAAACAAAACAGATTCCACATGTGCGTGAACATGCCTATTTTTAAGCCAATTTTTAATATGTGAAAAATATATTTAAAAATCTTCTTCTCTTGAACCGTAACTTAAACTGATGATTAATTGCACTTGTTGGGCCCATGTGCTATACTCTAAGTAAATTGTGAAGGAAAAGCTGCTATTTCAAAAAAACATCAAAGTAATGTGTCAATCAATTTGTAATGCTGACATAAGGTGCTTTTTTTATATTTGATACCCATATGCTTTTCAACACAAAACTTGTTATGTAAAACCCTTTTTGTATCCTCTGTCTATATGATGAAGGGAGAGTACTTGAACTCACCCATTCATTCATTCAGTCATTCATTCATTCATTTCAAGCCACTTCATCCTAATTAGAGTCGTGGAGAGGCTTTGGCCTGTCTAAGCTGACTCGCCAGGTCATTGCTGAGCCAACACACACACACACACACACACACACACACACACACACACACAAAACCATTCACACTCACACCTAGGGGTGATTTAGAAAAGCCAAATTATCTTACTGTTCATGTTTTTGGACTGTGGAAACCGGAGTACCTGGAGGAAACTCACCCAAGCATGGTAAGAACATGTAAACTTCACAAAGAAACACCCTGAACCCGGGACTCAAACCCAGCCTACTTGCTGTGAGACAAACATGCTAACCACTGCGGTACCGTGCCACGTGAACATGCCTTTTCACATGCTAAAATAATGTTATTACGTGAAAAATATATTTTAAAATCTTCTCATGAACTGTAACTTAACTTTAATTAATGCACAATTGTGTTTTTATGGTCTTAGGGGTATGCTCCAATTAGATTGTGAAAGAAAAGTCTCTGCCAGAGAAGATCAGAGCTGTGTCAATCAAATTGCAATAGTGACATATGCTGTTTTGGATATTTAATTCTTATGTTTTTCTGAACTGTTGGCCAGATTAACAAATTACCTGGTATGTTATGCCCTTCTGACCTTTGTGTCATTTCAAGACCTACAGGGAATTAGCTTATTGATGCTTGGACCTCAGAATTGTTGCTTGCAGCCGTATTAGTATATTGTATTTAAAACCATCATGTTACCATGCTCATTTTGGAGAGAACGTTTTCTGTCACACTTTTATGAAATTCCTCTTTGCTCAGTCTAGCACTGGGCAGCCTTGAACTGACAACTGTTTACTTATGTTGCCCAGCGGTTGCAGTTTTTAAAGTATATGATCTGAGTTTGGTGTGAATTTAGTGAGTCAGCCATTCATGTTAATACTGGCTTTAAAGTATTAAAAAATACCTTCTTTTACATAGGTGATTACTTATTGCCAGGCACAAATTATTTGAGTGCAATTGGTTTAGATATATAAGAACATTTAAAAAAAGGCCAATGCTTTAAGCATAAATTCATTCATTTATTTTCTAAACCGCTTATTCCTAATTAGGGTCGCAGGGAGGCTGGCGCCCATCTCAGCCGACTCTGGGCGAGGGCGGGGTACACCCTAGACATCTCGTCAGGCCATTGCAGGGTCATCAGTCACACAACCATTCGCACTCACACCTAGGGATGATTTGAAACAGCCAATTAGCCTACTGTGCATGTTTTTGGACTGTGGGAGCAAACCGGAGTACCCGGAGGAAACCCATGCAAGCACAGGGAGAACATGCAAACTCCACACAGAAATGCCCCGAGACCAGGAATCGAACTCAGGACTTTCTTGCTGTGAGGCGGATGTGCTAACCACTGCGCCACTGTGCCGCCGCTTTAAGTATAAATACAATACAATATCAAGCACATTGGCTGTGTCGTTTCCACCTAAAAGGGTTCTAACTATTTTGAAGTTTTCATCACAAAATAAAAACTGTATGTGCCAGTGTGTGTGTGTGTGTGTGTGTGTGTGTGTGTGTGTGTGTGTAAGAGAGAGAGAGAGAGAGAGAGAGAGAGAGAGAG
>JAOUQZ010000044.1:19216823-19231811 GCA_028564935.1 Neosilurus hyrtlii
ATACTGTGGTAAAAGAATGTTCTTAATAAATCCCCTGATGAGTGGGCAACCACGAAACAGGCTTGTTGGGATGAAATATATATATATGTGTGTGTGTGTGTGTGTGTGTGTGTGTATCATCATTAAGTGTAGGCAGAAAAGGTTCCTAAATTTGATGATTCCTAAATGTACAATTTCTCACGCTTAGGATCCCAGTGTGGACAGCTCAGTCATTCCTCCAGACACATACGTCAAGGTCTCTGGCAATCTGCGTTCTTTTCAGGTAAAGATCAAAGCATACTTGTATGCTCTTTTTGCTTACTACTTACCTTCAGTTAGAATACTAAACTATATTGAAATAAAAAAATACAGTGTTGAATGCATGTTGGGATTATAATCACTGTTTTTTAATGCCTTTCCTGATGCAGTATTGATGGATCTAATTAGCATTTTTATCTCCATACTTATGCAAATGTCATAAAGCCATGAGCTCCATTTTGTTGTTTCATCTGTCGTACTCATGTCCCTACACAGGCAACCCAATAAATGAAGAAAATGGCAGGAAAAATGCACTGCTGTTGGTGCTGAGTGAATAATAATAATAATATTATATATATATATATATAATATATTTTAATATATAATAATAATATTATTATTATTATTATTATTACCAGTTTATTTCTTTCCCTCATGCCCAACTCTCTGAATGAGGAATTTTTAAAATACTAAAATGCATGTATTTATTTGAGGCAATATAGGGCTGGGCAATATTAAAATATTTGAAGATGGTTCAAATTCAAAGGGTCAGATAAGCAGCAGAAGAATGTACTAAGTAGGGAATATTGAAAACAAGGTCAAAACATAGGTTTGAGCTCAACAAAATTAAAATAGGCGTGTGACAAGCTCGGTATCTATGGCCACTATGCACCATGTCTGTGATATTTGGGACATGTGGCTCTGACTTGGAACTATCTTTTTGTTTTTACATTATGGGAAAAAGAATAGAGATACAGTGACTTGAAAAAGTATTGCCCCCCCCCCCCCCCCTTGGCTTTTTACATATTTTGTTACATTACAACCTGTAATTTAAATGTTTTGTAATCTGGATTCTATGTGATGGATCTGCACAAAATAGTCTAAGTTGGTGAAGTGAAATGAGAGAAATGTATATAAAAATAAAAAATAAAAAAAAAACTGAAAATTGGCATGTGCATATGAATTCACCCTCTTTGCTAGAAAGCCCCTCAAAAGTTCTGGTGCAACCAATTATCTTCAGAAGTCACATAATTGGTGAAAGGGCCAGTGGTGACTTAGTGGTTAAGGCGATGGGTTACTGATCCAAAGGTCAGCGGTTCAATCCCAACTATCACCACTGTTGGGCCCTTGAGCAAGGCCCTTAACCCTCAATTGCTCAGTTGTATAAAAATAATTGTAAGTCGCTCTGGATAAGAGCGTCTGCCAAATGCTGTAAATGTAAATTAAATGAAGTCCACCTGTGTGCAATCTATGTGTCACATGATTTTTCAGTATAAACACAACTTTTCTGTGATGCCCCAGAGGCTGCAACACCACTAATCAAGATTCATCACACCATGAAGACCAAGGAGCTCTCCAAACGAGTCAGGGATAACGCTTTTGAGAAGTACAAGTCAGGGTTGGGCTATAAAAAATATCAAAATCTCTGATGATCACCCGGAGCACCATCAAATCTATCATCTTGAAATGGAAAGAAAATGGTACCACAACAAACTTGCCAAGAGCGGGTCGCCAACCAAAACTCACAGACTGGCCAAGGAGGGCATTAATCAGAGAGGCAGCACAGAGATCAAAGGTAACCCTGAAGGAGCTGCACAGTTCCACAGCAGAGACTGGTGTATCTGTGCATGGGCCAGAATAAGTCATACACTTTATAGAGTTGGGCTTTATGGAAGAGTGGCCAAAAAAAAAGCATTTACTTCATGTTTAAAATAAGAAGGTACATTTTGAGTTTGCCAAAAGGCATGTGGGTGACTCCCCAAATGTATGGAGGAAGGTGCTCTGGTCAGATGAGACGAAAAATTTAACGTCGGCCACCAAGGAAAACGCTATGTCTGGCACAGACCCAACACATCCCATCACCCCAAGAACACCATCCCCACAGTAAAACTTTGTGGTGGCAGCATCATGCTGTGGGGATGTTTTTCAGCAGCAGGGACTGGGAAACTGGGAAACTTGATCCGAGTCAAGGGAAAATGGATGGTGCTAAATACAGGGATATTCTTGAGCAAAACCTGTTTCAGTCTGCCTGTGATTTGAGACTGGGACAGAGGTTCACCTTCCAGCAGGACAATGACCTGAAGCATATTGCTAAAGCAACACTGAAGTGATTTAAGGGGAAACATTTAAATGTGTTTGAATGGCCTAGTCAAAACCCAGACCGCAATCCAATTGAGAATCTGTGGTGCAGTTTTGCCATGAGGAATGGGCAAAAATCCCAGTGGCAGGATGTGGCAAGATCATAGAGACTTCTCCAAAGTGACATACAAAGCTGTAATTGCCACAAAAGGCTCTATAAGGTACTGACTTTAAGGGGGTGAATAGTTATGCACGCTGAAGTTTTCTGTTATTTTGTTCTATTTGTTGTTTGCTTTACAATGGAAAAAAAATCACATACTTGTAAGTTGTAGGCATGTTCTGTAAATGAAATGATACCTTCAAACAATCCATTTTAATTCCAGGTTGTGAGGCAATACATGAAAAGTGCCAAGGGGGGTGAATACGTTTGCAAAGCAATGTATGTATTGTATATTGCTGATTAGCTAAAAGAAAAAAAAATCAGGATATTGTTCCATGTCACACAGCCCCAAGCCAATGTCGTGAAGCGTTGATAATTGCTTCCCCTTTACCCCCTTTTTTTCTTTGTTAATATTTTGATCTACATTAGAACATGAATCTGGGGTTGGGGTGATTCAAGAATTATGCTTCACTGGGTCAGTACAGTTGTGTTCAAAAGTTTACATACCCTGGCAGAATTCACTCATGGTTAGTGTTTGCGTAAAGCCATTTATTATCAAACAGTTGTGTTAGCTTTTTTAAATCATAATGACAACAGAATCTAACCAAATCACTCTGATCAAAAGTTTACATACCTTTAGTACTTAATACTGTATATTGCCCCCTTTAACATTTAATGACAGCCTGAAATCTTTTGTGGTAGCTCTGGATGAGGCACTTTATTTTCTCAGATGGTAATGCTGCTTATTCTTCTTGCCAAAAAACCTTAATTATTTTTTTAAATTCTCATTTCATTTTGAATGTGTTGTCTTTATCATGATGTCTATTTTTTCTGTCTTTAATGCACTGCTAAATTATTGTTTAAAATTTTTTTATTATATATTTTAAATATTTGTTTATTTTATTCATTTATTCATTTATTTATCTATTTATTTATCTATCTATCTGTCTGTCTGTCTGTCTATCTGTCTATCTATCTATCTATCTATCTACCAGAATAACAGGTCTTTGGTGGCGTTCAGCGTCCGGCCATTAGAGGACATGAATGAGATCACTTCTCATATGCTAGAGGTCGTGCAGGCTCACATGCTGCTGAGCAAACCACAGAACTTGGTGAGAAGTCCTGTACTCATCCCCCAAGCCCACTAAACTTCCTGTGCAATAGCAGAACTGTAGATCAAAGAGTTCTTATATAAAACACTGCTATATTAGTAGTGCTCTAAACATGCTTTTTCTAAATGAACAAAAACATGTAAACTTAGAATGATAGCCTAGTGTTAACTAAAAATGTTAAAACATATTACATTTAACACCCGGTTAAAAGAATGAGTGTAAATGGTAATGCAACAGGGGCAGTGTACTTATCAAGAAGCTGGAACAAAGTGAAAGCTCCTTTTTTTTTTCTCTTTTTTTTTTTTTTTTTCTTCTTTTTTTTTCTTTTCTTTTTTTTTCTCCTCTCTCTTGGTGTTTTTCAGACAGGGGAAGGAGGAGGAGGTATGACCAGTAGCTTGACCCGCCCTGGTATGAGTGGAATGGGCATGAGTGGGGGCTACTCAGGTGCCAGCGGTATGGCCAATAATGGATTAAATCCAAATCAGAATCAGGTAATTTGATGATAGATTATGTGTTTTAAGTTGCTCGGATGTGTTGTGTTGTGAATATCCTTACTAGCCTCATTTCATATTTAATATCTGATTCTTCAAAGTAGTAATTACCAAAAGGATTGGCACTATTCTGTATAAAAAATGGTAAATGAAAGAAGTAAGGAGGACACAACACTTGATTTTTTTTTTCCTCTTGTGGTCTCTGTTTTGTAGGTGCTATGTTTAATAAAGAGCTGCCAAGCACCACAGGGGATCAGCATACAGGATCTTAAGCAGAGGCTAAGTGGAATGAGCATGACCATAATCAGGTATTTAGCTTTTTCTCTGTGTTACCCTGTTTGCAGTATTTTTTACACTTGTGCACATAACTAAAATTATTATATAGCATAAACATAAGTAAGGTTGTACCATCTAATAGTTTAAAGGCCTTGAAATTGGCATTTCCTAATAAGTATCTGAATACTAGTTTACAAATAAATGCCCATAAAACAATAATGTGTGGTGTTGCTAATGTTACAGTTAAGTAATTAATCACTTTCACTAGATCAGGGGAATGTTATCTTCCCAGGAACTCCTGTAAATGACAAATTCCACAGACTTCCCAGTACAGATTAATTTCCTGGACATTATTCAAAAGTAAAAATAAGTCTTCTAATCTATCAGAGACATGTTAATTTCTTTTTCTGAACTTTCCACCAACAGAAAACACTGTCAGGTTCAGCTTTATTTATAATTATACTTGTTTGAGTTAGTGAGGTTTGGATTGATCCTATGTGTGATGCAAATTGGGCATTAAGTCGGAAATGATCGATTTTGTGTTACCGCTATCGTTTTGTAGTTGATATCCTAAGCTTTAAAATATTCTAGCATAATTGTCTACTTTTGGAGAAACTAACCAAAATCTTCAAGGAATTTTCAGTCTTTTAAGCATGCAACTTTATAGAAAATTGTGTTTAAAGTTCAACAAAGTATTTAATTTCTGACTTGAAACCCACTTTGCAGTGATAGGTCACATATAAAGGATCAGTCCAACAGGCTACTAACTTCACAAACTTAGATTGTGGAGTGCTTTGCTTTATACCAGTGTAAATAAAATCCAGACCTTTAACCTAACTTCACAGACTCCTGGGGGTCCATGCTGTCATGCTGCAAACCACTACACTAAAGTTTTCGCCATTTTAAGAGAAATTACAGTTTCATATAGATTTCTCTGTTGTGTTCACAGGCAGGTTGTGGACTTTCTTAGCAATGAAGGACACATTTTCTCTACTATTGATGAGGACCACTTCAGATCAACAGATCAAGAGGGTTAAGAACGATCTGCTATTGTTCAGCACTGCAACATCTCTACCATCTAAACCATCTCTAACTGCCTGCTAATTAGAAAACTAGATTTGTCTGTGTTAGCGCATTATATACACTGCCTCAGCAAGAACTCGTTACATAATCAGCACTATGAATAGTATGGTCAGCCTGATCTGGGTTGAAAGAGCATTGTTCAAGATGAGTGTATTCATACAGGTCTCTCATCATTTCATGTTATTTGTTAGGTATATAAAAAGCAGTAAATAATAATAAAGACTTTGGGTAAACATTTTAATATTAATGTTCAGTGTCCTTTAACAACATTTATCATAAAATATTTTTTCCTTCTTTATTTGTTACTATTTGTTAATTTTTCTTACTGCATAATAAAATGGAAGTTAAAATACATTGTATAGAGTGGACAGTTCACACCCCAGTACTGCATAATATGATCTCTTTAGATTATACAGACTTAGTAAAATATGATATGATCAAATGCACGTAGCATGTCTTCCACAGGTTCGTAGTCATGATCGCTGTCTGGGGAATTCCTTTCTGTTTGAGTGGGGGAAAAGGGGGGGGGTTGTCAAACTTGGAATCCTTATTTTTCTTTTAGCCTTAATAAGTAGCACTGAGGTTTTTTAATTTTTATTTTATTTAAAAATCTATGAGTAAAATTTGACATTTTGGTAAGTGAACACTGACCTGGTTTGTGTGTTTTTTCTTGCTGTTTCCTTGGGGACTTCACATATGTATTAGGTATAGCCAAAGCCTCTGAGACAGACTTTCTAGGAACCAAAGTAGGGGGTATGTCTTCTGTCTAATTTGCATATAGAAACCAGAAAGAGCAAATACAAAGTATCTCATGTCAGAAGAGTGTTCATGTGGAAAAAGGGGAAGGAATTATAAGGGTTATTTTTTAAATAAACCTTTTATAAACATGTTGAGTGAATTCATACACGACTCACTCTTCCTTAAAATAAGAAAGAACACTTCAAGTAAGAAGAAAGTTATGCATTATAAATTTCCAGGCAACAGTGCACTTTTTTAAAAACTGGACTTACATGAAAGAGTAAGACAGTGAAAGATGAGGTTCGTTTAAAAACTGCTTACTTCATTTGGTGGGGGTGGAGCTGGTCTGCGATTTGTTGGGCCCAGACATGAACTGTATACTTTTGCTGTGGGGAGGCTGCTTTTGATGTCTAGAGTGGCATTTCCAGGGGTAGCACCCTCTTTTGATGATGGTACAGTTGATGGTTTGCGCTTAGGAGGACGTGGAGGAGGAGCCATGTTTTTTTCGGTAAGCTTATGATATTCATGGTAAAAGTTCTCCGTTACTTCAGTGACTGTCTGTAGGTGAAACTCTGGGTTCTTGCCATCAATCCATGGTAAGGGGTCTGAGATGAAGGAGAGAGACATTTGCAGCCAACGGACAGGCAATTCGAAACATTGTTCTGGACTACCAGGCAAGCTGGCAAGCACAATGGTCTCTTCTAGTGCCTCTTCCAGTCTCAGAGCAGCTAAACCTGCCAGTGGATCTTTCTCCAGTGTTTTATCATGACTCACCACTTTGACATCCAAAGGAAACAAGTTCTTGCTCAATTCGGCTAAGCTATACTTTTTCTTATCTGAAATTTTCTCAGCAAAGTTGGCTGGAGTGAATAGGGGGAGGCAGATTTCACTCTCTTCATCGCTCTCATCCTCGTCGTCGTCATCATCCTCATCCTGAATCCTTTTGCAGACCAGGCTGTCCACACTCAGTGGACCCTCTGACTTGATTTCTGACCTGTCTGCGCTCTGCAACCTTACAACCTCCAGTTGTTCTCCAACACTGAGAGCAGGTATTCCTTCCTCCTCAACTCCCTCCCAGTGCCTGGTCACAGATAGTCTCAGTCCTGGAGTGATAGAGAATGCCATATACACTTCATACACTGAGCTAAACTCCCTTGCTCTTCTGCGCATTTGGCCACCATAGCCCTGAGAAAGGAGGAAGTATTGCTGGGTTTTTCTTCCCTTTGGAGTACATGCTAACACCATCCGGGCTTTACTGCACCTGTGCAGGACAAGAGTCTTGCCTTTTTGAAGCTCTTTGAACCAGCTGCAGCAAAAGAAGGAATTAGTCTCGGGTCCCTCCAAGATCTCTGCCAGAGTGGGAAAGGCCTCATTTGGCTGATCCGCTACCTCACTTAGAGAGAGCGGTGTTACAAATGTTAAATGTTTACATTGCTCAGTCACATCAGTCACATCCACTTCTAGGCTTGAGGGAAACTTCACGATGTTCTTTCTCACTGTGAAAACAACAGTTATAACTATGCTTCAAATACTGAAGAGGCTTATGATGAAAAAGAAATATTAGTTAAGATGGATTGTTAATACGTACTGTGCATTATGCCTTGGATTTGATAGACAGGGCTAAAAAACAGGGGCCCACAAGATTTCTTTGGTTTTGTCTTGCAGAACCGTCTCCTGCACAGCCTAACTGAGGACATGATCTCATAAAGAGTGTAGGCACGATCATTCTGACATTCATAGAAATCTCCTCGACAGGAAAAGGGAATGTTCACTTCTGCAGTGGCTTCCTGCTGGCCTTTAAGTCGGCAGCGAAGAAAACTCTCCCCATCATTATTGAGCTCCACAGAGAGAACTGTAATCTCTTTTCCAGATGGTACTGTGAGGTTCTCAAGGATCAGTTCATGTTTGCTGAAGAAGGTGAATGAGCCAAAGGCATCCACACCAACAGGGAGCAGCCCTGCAATTTCCTCTATTGTACAATAAGGTAGATCCTCAGGAACCATTGTGAACAGACCTGGGGATGAGCATGAAGAGTAAGGAAAGGGAATGACTATAGCATATTATATATTTAAATATAAAATGCTTCTATAATTATCTTCAAATGTCATTTTTTTACCCACTTTATTCTTTAGTTCACTACTAGGTTCTGTAACCTATTCGAGAAGTTAAAGTTCACCCATCAGTGCATTCAAAGCCATACTTAAAAAATATGATATGTTTAGTTCCACTCTATTTACAGTAGCAAGATACATGTGAAAATTAAAAGTACAGCCTCTTTCAGTTCTATGGTTTTACAAATTAAGGCATCTGGTCTTTACCAGGTCTTAAAATTATATAAATCTTAGCTTAGGTGTAAAACAAAAGACGACAGATTGCACAATGACACTTAATGACATTAAAAAAATTAGGCCAATGCATGACACGGGTTACCATTTCTTTTGTGCACTCCTTCATAGTTTTTAAATTTGCTTTGTATCATATACGAACAATCCATTTTTAAATTATTCTTGTATTTTGCACTACTGTAAATTCCACAGGTCACTTTACTATTGCACTTAATAGTATGTTATCCATATCTACTGTTTCTTTATTTTAATCCTCTGTTGAGCCAGTTGCAACAAAATTTTATTTGTAAACCACCTGTTTACTGAGGGATGGTAAAGTTGCCTAAGTCATGATTCAATAGCTTGTAGAACCACCTTTAGCAGTAGTAACTTGATGTACTGCATTTATTTATTCATAACTTAATTTGGGTTGCAGGGAGGCTGGCACCTATCTCAGCTGTCTCTGGGTGAGGTCAGAGTACACCCTGGACAGATCGCCAGGCCATCACAGGGCAGAAACACTCTGACTGCAACCCAATGGCCTACTCTTTTTGAATGACAGCAGTGGTTCTTTTACATGGCTCTCACCACAGACAGTGAAAGACATGGCTGGCCTTTGATAACCTAGTTAGCTACACTTGGGGACTGAAGTAGTAATTTTCTGTAATGTAACATCTTTGGAATAATTTTGGCACACTCTTCTGTACAACATTGCTTTAATTCAATAATGTTTGTGGGCATAAACGTTTTAGACTGTTGAATAGCAATGTTAATCGATGCCAGAGTCTCAACTAATCAAGTGCATGTGTAAATTTTCCCTCTGTTCTAGACATTTTGTTTTGTTTTGTTTTTGGGTACACTAGAGCATCACGGCATGCTGGGCTTTCTGATTAGCTCCCACCCCCATGCACAGCAGTATGTCCACCTATCCCAGTCTTTCTCCCAGCCCACCAATAATGGAACTTTCAAGAGACCAATCAGTGCAGAGTAGACACAAAGAGCAGAATGACCATAAAGGGAGGGAGGTGGAAGCCATACAAGCTGTCAAGCATGTACTCTCAAAATCAGCATTTCAGGTGAAGGTAGGCAAGTAGCTTCCTGAAAGACAGAAGTGGTGTGTGTGTGTATGAAAGCACTTGTAGTTTCCAGCATCTCACATCTTCATTTGATTTTTTTTTTTTTTAGCCTCTGATTTTGGGATAAACCACTTTTCTTTTTTTAATTTCTCCACTAATCATGAAACTGAATCTAATATATGAAATTAATGTCCTGCAGCAGAATTTCTACAGCAAATAAAATTCTTTCTCCTTTTAGATCCCAGCACTTCTGTCTTTATGACTACTTGTGTGCGTGCACTCGACTGTCTTTTTTTTTAGGGATTTAGTGCATTCACCTATGCTTATACAAGCAACTGGCACACAGCTTTTTTTATTTAACAGATACAACCATTCTAAGAACACCCCTGCAAACAAATCTGAGGTTTAAGAACACATCACGAATCTGACTTAGACTTTTCTTACTCTTTAAAAGTAAATTTATAAAATAAAAAAAGGGGAAATAGTACCGATTTCACAACATCACTTCGGCACCGATATGTGTGCAACACTTCTTTTTCGTCTTCATTGATTTTGGTTGTAGCTAAGAACAAATACCAGATGAGAGAATATTGGGGAATGCCAGAAAAGTGTGCAAGTGAGACTTAACAAATTTGTTCATAAGGGCGATTCATGAATGAGGCCCAGTGTTCCAGAGGCTTGTGGTTTGTTTAGACAAGCTTTGCAAACCTAAGCTATGTTGCCATGTTCTTTTCAGAGAGAGGAGGTTTTCTCCTGACAAACCTCTTGTGAATAGTCTTCCACATTGTAAAATGATGGACTTCAATTTGTTTGGAAATAATTATATAATAACTTAAAACTGTTGCCAGATTGATGGCAACAATTTCTTTTCTAAGGTCACTGCTGATCTCTTTCTTCTTTAGCATTATGTGAACACACCTAAATGTTACAAACCAACAAACTGCCAAAACATCTGCTTTTAAAGAGGGGGTCACATTTGCTGCTGCTCACTTAATCAAGTGCATTTGATCAGCAACACCTGGCTACTCTTAATTCCTTTAGAAACAGTAAGGGTGTACTTAATTTTTCACACTTGGCTTCTGCATTTTAGTTTGATTGTTGTTAAATAAATATTGAATAGTGAAATGTGGTGTTGGTCATGTAAGGTTGTCTTACTTAATTTTAAGACTTAAGACAGGTTTAGACACTGCCAAAAAGCAGAGCTCCAGAGTATCTCTACATCTAAGGCAAGTGTCATTAGAGTAGTGTGGCTCCTTTAAGGAAGGAAATAATTAAAGTTACTAGTTGATTTTCACATTCATTTGTATCACTTGTCTTGTTAGTGCAATGACCTGTAAGTTCACAGTTCATGTTCCATGTTTGGTGGTGTTTTGCTTAGCGAATGTTGTCTGCCTGTGTGTGTTCAATTGTGTGTTTTTTATTCTATGGGAGTCTGAGCGGTTGTGTATGAGCCTCTATTATTTGTATTTCAGTTTTGTTATAAATTAATCTTGTACTTGTACCAAACTCCAAAATTTGCATGTGCCAAAAAATATTCAGATTTATAAAAGCCTGTGAACACACACCTGTAAGCAATCTTCACTGTAAAAATCACAGAGTGCCTACAGGTGTGTGTACCTGAATTCCCATCCTGGACATGCCCCTTTTTAACCATAAATGGTCAATGTAAATAACCTTAAGAATGCAGTCTGAATATAAGACTATATATAAATATATAAATGAGTCTGGCATGCTAGTGTTCTGTTGTTGTGAATAATGAATACAGGTGATAAAAAGGAATTTCATGGAGCTGGTGATAGAAACCTTTATGGGGAGGTGGTGGCCCAAAAACATGCTATTTGGAGACCAGAGCAGTGGGATCACTAACAAAAAAAAGCACAGACAGTGGCAACATGTTGCTGCCTCTGTCAACGGGATCAGTTGCACAGGACGCACGGTCACTGAACTTAAACATGCTCTGATCTAAAGTGAAACTCCATCTTTGTACTCCTTTATTGACATGTTTGTAATTTGTTGCTTGAGTGTTGAGGGATGATTTGCTTGGATGATGTCGTGTGTGTTAAATGTGGACTCACCCACATTTAAGGAAGTGATCGATAATATCTTCGATAATTTGTAGAATCAGTAAGTGGTATCCTTGCCCACCCTAAAATATTTTCTGAAACCTCAAGTGTGCAAACATTTTTCTTTAAGTTGGTTTTATTGTGAACAGCAGGACTGATAACAAAATAGAGTGTAATGACTGAGCAAATATATATAAATAAATCATTCTTTTCATGCTACATTTGCACAGTGTCACTCCAGTTCACACCACACATGTCGACGATTCCCCTTTCCTACAGAATATGCATACGCATGGCTCAGAGGTTGTGTACAGGTTCACACTTTATCCCACCAAGATCACAACCTTTGTGTGGAAAGTGACATATGCTACTTTCAGACCATGTTTTGTACATGTCACATTTATAAACGAGGCCCCAGATTGTTTATTACATCCTGATACTAAACCATAGAATTGAAAATGATGTACTTTCTTTTTCTCATGACTATATTTTAACTTATTTGTTGTTGTTGTCAGATTCAGTTAGATCAGTTTCAGATTCTTTAATTTTTGTACAAATTGTACAAATGCTTAAGTAATTTACTATTTAAATACTTACCTGAATGGTCAATGGGTAATTCAAATGTGCTGTTATTGCTAATGTCCTCACAAGTGACTGACAACAGCTCGATATCTATGATCTTTACCAAGTCACCAGTAGACAGACACACTTCACTCCCTGAGATCTCGTACACAGAGCCTGTAAAACAGTTCAGCACTCACTACTTAATAAACTAGACAGACAAAAAAAACAAAAACAAAAAGAAAAACCCATAAAACCCAGATACAGGATTAAAACCCAGAAACATAAAATACAGAATTGGGTGAATGCTAGATCTCAAATGATGGTTATGATGGATCTCCAGCACGAATGATCTAACGTGATGATTTATCATTAAACAGTCTATTTGGCTGAATAAGTGTTTTTTTTTGTAAGAGAGTCAAACTTAAAAATGCAACTCAATATGGCCCCCGGTGAACTAAAACTGGGTTAATAAAGGCCATCCATGCCTCTCACTGTCTATGGTGAAAATAATTAAATACATAAAATATGTAAATAAATGAATAAAAAATAATAAATTAAATAAAACTAGTGGGAGGTACAACACAACAACAACAAAGTAGATCACTATACAATGAGTTGGGGGGAAAAATGAGATTTGATCCGACTTCAGAGCTTCAGATTGGACTCGGTATTGGAAATATGTAGCTTGGACTGACTTTCTGTTTTATATATAGTGCTTTAGATAAAATCAGAAGTTAAATCATAGATGATTTTGTAATGTCGGGTTGATTTCGGTGTTGTGTTGTACTGGTGTTATTTTATTGAAGTGAACTAATGGAATATCTGTAAGAAAAAGAAATGGGATTAACTGCTGGGGAAAAAAAACTGCAAATAGTGTGAAGGGTGTCCGAGTATATTTTAACTGATTAAGGCAAACATCTGTGTATATCTGTGATTTTTAGATCTTATGGTGATAATGAAGAACTTCTCGATGAACTTGGGAAACAAGAAGTGAGCTGAGACGCGCCCGACAGTCCTTCACATGACGCGCCTTGAGAAACGCACACTGCGCTAATAAAACACTGTTTTTAAGATCGCAGGTAGCAGATGACCGGAATCAGTTATATTCTTATAATAAAGACGGGAGAAGAGGAGCGTGGAGTTATCCTGAGCTCAGTCTTACCTTGGAAATAAACTCCGGAGCAGACCTGCAGGATGCGAGGTAAGGATGAATAATCCACAGTGCTGATATACTCGCGCAGAGCCAGAACTCCACCACCGTCCTCCATCCCGAAAACCCAGAAACCCCCGATGTCCGAGCAACAGATTCAGTCTGCAACGCACACTTGCTTTCGACTAAGCATCCGAGATGTCAAACTGCATGGTTCCGCTTCAGGATAGAGTATAATGAGAGGTCTGGCCACTTCCTCCTCACATTCGAGTTTCCTTTTAACGATCTGTCTCCAAACAGCTCGGCTGACTGTTGAAAGAGTGTGAAAGCATGTTACCAAGGTTTTCACACCTAACGAAGCCTCGAATAAACGGAATTCGTCGTTTAACCTCTGCGTGGATGCAGTCCAGGACCTTCACACACTGGAGATCACAGGCGTTTTGCAGTCCGTGTTCTTTTCCACACATTCAATACAACACATTCATGGTTTGTTCAGCACGTGTGTACAAGTGGCTTATTTTCTCAGTTCATAAAGGATGGATAGGGTGAAGTCGGGTTAAAAAAAAACAGGCATTTGCTGGGAGGGGGGAATGACATTATTCAAAATATGTTTAATATAATAATTGTATAAAATAAGTTTTATTGTTTCACATGAATCATTTGCAGAAGTGCATTCAGTTGTTCAAGCATATGACCGTTTAACACCTCTAAAATGTAAGTTTTAATAATAATAATAATAATAATAATAATAATAACAACAATAATAATATTGTTATTGCTGTTATTATTTTTGATGTTATTATTATTATTATTAACAACAACAACAATAATAATAACAACAACAGCAATAATAATATTGTTATTATGATTATTATTGCTGTTGTTATTATTATTATTATTATTATTATTATTATTATTATTATTAATAACAACAATAACAACAGCAATAATAATAATAATAATAATAATAATAATAATAACAACAGCAATAATAATCATAATAACAATAATAATATGTGAATAGAATATAATGATGTGGCTTAACAAAACCTTTTTTTTGTTGTTATTTTATCTTATTAATGTTTTGATTTATGTACACAGTATTCACCAACTATGTTCCTGCAGAGTTTTCCCCCTGAAGATTTTGACTGCATCCCTAATCGTGCTCACCTGCATCTAGTCATTGACTTAAGAAGTTCTTGATCAGCTAAAAGAAGGTATGATAGATTTTGTTTGGAAATACAACCTGCAGAAAGGTAGATTTCCAGAAACAGGGTTGGTGATCATTAGCTTAATGGTTCTTAAAAAAAAGTAATAGACTTATGTCTATCTACCCAATATCTACACCCCTTATATTTCAGCCAGTCTCAGCTAACTTCTGGCAAGAGGCAGGGTAAACTTTGTACATGTTGCCATCCACTGAAGGGTTAACCCAGACACAAACACCATTTGCACCTATGAGAAATTTATAACAACCAGTTTCCCTAATGCGCCAGAAAAAAAAACACAGAAGCACACACAGATAAGATAAGATTCTAGCCAGAACCATCCTGCTGTGAGTTGATAGTGCTCACCATTTATCCACCTTCACCCTACACATTTTTATTATCTACAAAAACAAAACAAAAAAAACAT
>JAOUQZ010000044.1:19232700-19242782 GCA_028564935.1 Neosilurus hyrtlii
TATATATATATATATATATATATATATATATATATTTATATATGTGTGTGTGTGTGTGTGTGTGTGTGTGTGTGTGTGTTGACTGTATTAGCACATTATCACTACTATTTGGTCTGGAGTTCTCTGCTTTGGTTTGATTCAACAGGCAAGTTGTAAAAAGGCAATTACCTATGACATCACAAAGGGGAAACAGGTAATTTCTATGATATGGCAGTAAGAGAGCACTAATGTAAGATCACAGTGATACAAGATCACAATAAACTCTGTGTCTCATTAGCATGTCACTTGATGTAGAATAAGATAGCCTTTTCAACAAGCTTTCTCTCTTAACATCAGTACCAGTACTGTTCTTATGGATGAATCTGCAGAAGTCCCCACAACCACACAGTGCTCTTCTGTTCTATGTCTGGATTCATATCACCACCCTCTAACGATTTGCACCACTGAGTTTTGTTCCTTATATATATATATATATATATTTCCTGGTAGTCAACATTGTCACATCCACATATGTAAATGTGGCATTTATATTTGGTTGAAGAAGCAGGGTGAACTGAGTCAACTAAAATAGGTTTAAAATTTTATGAGGTATGCTGCTGAACATTTTAAAGAAGCATGGTTTATGGCTTACCTTTAGACTGACTTAAGTCCTTTGTAATATCATGCATGGTAATTAGGGACACTTATTTTCAGTGGTGTAGGTCTTTGGTACCGTCTTCAATTACATTATTTATTTTAATTATTCACACAATTAACACAAAATAAAAATTCAGAAACTGTTTTTCATGTTATATTTAAATTCATCACCATATGTTAACATAATATGATTGCAGTAGACTAACTACACTTTAAGATGTTTTCCAAGTAACATTCTGCAGTTCATCTCTTAGAGCAGCAGCAGCAGCAACAACAGGTGACAACAGTTTTTTCGTTCCAAAATATGGGGGACATTGTTATGGTTATGGTCAGATGTTCATATATACCTTTGTTCCTGAAGTGTATAAGCTTGAAGCGTCGCAATTATGGGCAGCATGATGGTGTAGTGGTTAGCATTCTCACATCGAGAAGGTCCTTGATTTGACTCGTGCGCTCAAATCTTTACGTCTAAAGTTTGAATGTTCTGTCAGTGCTTGCATGGGTTTCCTCCGGGTACTCTGGTTTTCTCCCACATCAGGCTACTTTGACTGTTCCAAATAGCCCCTAGGTGTGAATGTGAGTGTGAACGGTTGCGTGTGTGTCGCTCTGCAGCGGTCTGGTTAGCTGTTCGGGTTGTACCCCGCCTTGGCCCAGTATCAGCTGAGATAGGCTCCAGCCTCCCAGTGATCCTAATAAAAGGATTAAGTTATTATGTTCGGCAAGTAAGTGAGAATTACAAGAGAATTTTGTTTCTAGGTTATTGTTGATGGTCTGTCTGCCCAACACGACAGGGGGCGCTATAAACGCTGGCTGTTACAATGCGCGTGGAATTCAGCCGAAGAAGAAGCAAAGGCAGCCGAAGATTCTACCCATAGTGCCATGCAGCTTTAGTATGAATGATGGCAAAAAATACACCAGCAAATATTCCAAATTTTGACTGTCCTTCGTGGTAAGGAAGTGCTGTTTGTATTAAGATTTGCATGTAGTGCTTTAAAGTTGGACTTCATCTTTTTATATTTTTGTCAAAAGGATAATTTAGCGTGTTAGCTCTCGAAGTGTTTGTGTATCTAGCTAGCTTAGCTAAAGCTCTGGTAATGGTAAGCTAGCCTACAAGGGAGATGTGCACATTTGTAAATGATTTTAAAAGCATTTAATAAAAATGCTTGAGAACCAAGTATTATGGGTAAATAATAATAAACCCTGTGGTTATAAACATGATAATTGAAAGTTTCTGTAATTAGCAGGACGGTTCGCTGCATCGGTAGTTAACTGACTCATTTGCTCTCTGTTCGACACTGATTAATAATCTAAAGTTTAACTGCTACAGTATTCTCATTCAACACTTTTCATATTAAGATTTATCAGGTTTCCTTTTGCATTGTGCAGGACTGGAAGTACTTTATAGAATTACTTGTGTGTGTGTGTGTGTGTGTGTGTGTGTGTAGGGCTGGTAAACCTCCAGCAGGGCTTCATTTGGACGTGGTAAAAGGAGACAAACTGATTGAGGTAGGCAATTCAATTGTTCCTACATTTTCCTGAAAGAGTTCACTGTCACGTGTGTGCATTTTTCTTCATTGGATAAAACTGTTGTATGCACTAGATACTAACCTGACTGTCTGCTGCCCAGTAGCTTTTGTACTGGTGCACTATAGTGGCTGTCGGGTCCCTAATAGTGCTATAAGAACCTCAGCCCTGTGATTTAAGCACTGAGAGGAAAGTCACTACCTCAGCTGTTATTACTCAGGGATACAAAATGCAATTTTTACATTTCATTTAAACCTGTGGTTTTCAAAATGGGGTTTGGTGAAACCACAGCTTGCCATCAAATTTAGTACAGGTATTACTGAAGTCTTATAATTATCCCACTTGACTAAACTTGAGTGTGTTTAATTCAAACCCCAATAACTGAAAGCAGGTAGGCTTATAAATAATGGCATGTTGAATGCTGGAAATTTCTGTTTGTTTGTTTGTTTGTTTTTTTAAACAGGCACATTATTCTATAATGTAATGAGCTTGAATGAATGGAGGGATTATATTCAGAACAGGCTGTGAAATGAACCTTACAGTTAAAGAATCATTGATCTAAATTAGATCAGTAATATTCCATGATATTCTGAGCAGTGATGTTTTCAAAGCCATTGTCATGTTAAATGATGAACTGCTGTAAAAACCCAGAATAATCAGTCAGACTAACCTAATTTTCTGATCCATTTTACTGATGCATTTCATGACCTGATTGTGAACAGATAATATTGGTTACAGAAGCATGCAGAGTATATTTATTTCACGCGGAGGATGTCACTATTCGATGTGACTCATGCTGTATATGGGCTGTTTGAATGCATCATCTGTTTAGTTTTTCAGTTTTTTAGTTATTCATTTGTCACAAAGTGAATGTTTGGAAACATGCTACCTTCAGATTTGGTGTTTTTGCAGAAATTGATCATTGATGAAAAAAAGTTCTACTTGTTTGGGAGGAACCCAGACCTTTGTGACTTCACTATTGATCATCAGTCATGTTCTCGTGTCCATGCTGCACTTGTTTACCACAAACATTTGAAGAGGCTTTTTCTTATTGACCTCAACAGCAGTAAGTCTTCACAGGTTACAGGGGCAAACAGTAATTATATCGTGGCAGCATGAATTTTTAATACTATTATACTACAAAGCTTCTCTTGTTGACACACCCAACAGCACATGGCACATTTCTTGGACACATTCGCCTTGAGCCCCATAAGCCTCAGCAGGTTCCTGTTGACTCCACAATGTCTTTTGGAGCCTCGACACGTGTCTACACCATCCGGGAGAAGCCTCAAAGCCAAGCTAATGTGAGTGCAGGAGACAAAACGGGAGACGATGAGGAACTGAAGGGGCTGCTGGGACTTCCTGAGGAGGAAACTGAGCTGGATGTGTGTATACTGAAGTTTTTTCAGCCCTCCTTTAAAATGTATTGGTTTATTTTCAAAATATTTTATTTTGGTGAAAGCAATAATGTTCTCCTTCATGTTTGTCTCACGAACCATGAAAGAACTTGACTGAGTTTAACACTGCACACAACAAGCGCATCTCCACTCTGACCATAGAGGAGGGCAATCTGGATATCCAGAGGCCCAAGAGGAGAAGGAAAAGTTCCAGAGTGAGCTTCAATGAAGATGATGAGATTATCAATCCAGGCAGGCATAGTTTCCCCGGAAGTATTTATATTTTTCGTTACTTGTTTACTTTCAGTTATTAAAATTCACCACTATTTTATTCACAGAGGATGTTGACCCGTCTGTTGGACGATTCCGAAACATGGTACAGACTGCTGTTGTTCCGTTAAAGGTAAAACTGACCATACATCTAGACAGGGCATGTTATAGTAATCAGTGCAAGGAGGGTGTGATGCCTGAAGTGGAGGAGCATTTCTCATGGTCCTACATTATTTTCACCACAGCAATTATTCATTTATTCTATGCTCAGGTATACTGTTTAGCCATTTATGGTTATATTTCATGTTTGAAATATCAGTAAAACAGATTAGATCCTGTTATCATTGATGGTTAAGTGATCATGTTTAAATGGTTCAAACAATGTTTTGTATGAGGTACAGTGAGGAAGAGCTTTAACCAGGTGTTCTCGCAGTTTATCTATCTGTCTGTCTGTCTAAAATCCAGAAAAGATATGAATAATTATAAATAATTATTTAAGCAAGATTATACTTAAAAGCATTGCATCTGTCTAATTTCATTTCTCCCATTAACAGAAGAAAAAAATGGAGGGTGGCAGTGTTTTGGGCATTGAGGACAGTCACACGTATCATGTACACAGTGTCCACTTAAAAGGTGGGCTCTACGGAGATCTCCCACCTGCTGGCCATGAGGCTCATGCTGCAGGGGGCACCATGCTGGGTGGACTTCCTCTACCAAACCCCGCCCCAGAGGTGGACTTAGCCCCAGCGCCTCCCCTTCCACCTATTACACTCAATCCCACTCCTGTCTCAGGCCCGTATGCTCCAGAAGGGTTAAGCGAACCCCGCAAAAAGAAATATGCCAAGGAGGCATGGCCTGGCAAAAAGCCCACTCCATCTTTACTTCTCTAGCTGCTGGTTTGCCAGGACAATGACAGCCTCATGACTACAGGGCTAATCATGATTTTATGAATAAATTGTGACTTTTACTTGTATTTTTTCCTCTTTATATCAGTGGCTTAAAAGACATTCCATTTAGGCTAGACTCTTGAAAGTAAGAACAATTGGAACATCTGGGAAATTATTATTCAACACAACATAGGAAATGATTCTTTAAGCTGTGTAATGCTCTGCAGTCACTAGATGGCAGCAGGGGAGTGAAAAACAAAGCATTTTGGCTTTTAAAATTAAATGTTCAGATTTTTAAAACCTGGAAAAACGTAGTTTCAAATTTTATGGGACAAAAATGCTTGAAATCAGTCCAGCATTGAGTAGAATTAATGAAGCAGTTTATTCCAGAGCAATAGAAAAAGATCCTTTGTTCCTTTGGAAATACATTTACATTTATGGTATTTGGTAAATGCCCTTATCCAGAGTAACTTAAGTTTATCAATTTTCATACAGCTGAGCAGTTAAGGGTCTTTCTCAAGGGCCAACAGTGGCAGCTGGGCTAACTGGGGCCCAATTGGGCTTCCCAAACCTTTTGATCAGTTATCCAGAGCCCTAACCACTGAGCCCCTACTGTCAGTAGGCTTAGCAGAGTTTGTGCAACTTCTTTTGTAAACATCAGAAAACGGCCCCTGTGTGATAGACTTCATGCACTGTATGGAGTTTTGCATCAGCTAATGAAAGAAGAGAAAGGTAAAACAATGACTATATAATCATATAAATTACTGTCAGACACTTAGAATAAGATTGGGAGTGGCCAAAACATGCGGTTTAGTTTGTTGCATTTGTTTACCCTGTATGGCAACAGTGTATAGCATTCTAACTTAATACTAGAACTTGAAAGATGGGAAAATGGGGCCCAGGTTAAAAAAAAAACAAAACAAAAAAAAAAAACCAAAAAACTGTTTCCTTTAATAGCTTTATGGTAACATCTCCTCCTGTAGAACATTTTGTCAAACATTTTTACAAGAACCTTGCAGAGATACTCTTTGTTTTACATATGTAATGTTTTATGGTATATTTTTGCTTATGTATCTCAAAAATGGTCAGTAAACCTTAAAATTATTTTTTATCTTGTGTTTCTCATTTTCTAGATGTGTAGCATAATCCCAAACATGTTGAATCAATTTATTAAAAATAATGATACTGTGCTGTGTAATATCTAAAACCATGTTTTACTAAATGAGGCATTCTCACAAGCATCTCACAGCAGGATGGATCTTTGACCGTTCATTTCACAAGAGAGCCATCTTTAATCATGCTATCTCCAGAGTAACTCATTAACAAGAAAACAAAATATAGTAAGAAGAAAAAGTGTCTGGAGTGTTTAGGAAAAAAGTTAATCCAAATGAGACAAAATATGCATACATTATGAACTTGAGCAGTATATCCTACTTTAACAGGACAAGTGCAATCAAAATAATAAAGATTATTAATATTAGTTAGATATTTTTAGATTTAGATTAGTATGTTCTTCATATTGCTGATTTCTTATGAACAAACATTAGGATTTAGTTCATCTAAATTTAGTTAAATATTAAATGAATTATTGTCAATTAAAACGGTCGTATTTATTACTGTATCTTAATTCTCCACTAATTTGATCTTGAGATGTATGCCATTAAGCGATTTGAGCACGATTCGAGGAATCATCTTTGGAATGTGATCTGGATCCTTGATAAGAATGTACTTCCTCAGAGTCAGAGCCACGGCCACTTTCATCTCATTCAAAGCAAAGTTCTGGCCGATGCAGTTCCTACAGACAAAATAATATAATTCATGAAATGTCCATGACCTAAGTGACAAGTCTATTATTATTATTATTATTGAGAAACCACTGGAACTTATTAAATGTGGGTTGTTATATTTTTAGGATTACACAACAATAGAATGACCTTATTAAACAATACTGACGACAATCATGTTTTACCTTTATATTTCAAAATTATGTTTTATAGGGGCCCTTTCATTTCCTAGGCATATTAAATAATCATGAATTACAGTGTTATGTCTTGGAAATAATATGGAACTGGTCATGATTACTTTTTTTTTTTAAATTACTGGTTTACTCCTGTATGTTAGGGTCAAAGACCCTTGTACCAGGTGCGATGATACTGATAAACATCTCCATCTTCAGGCAAGCTAGAGCACAGAATGCTTGATCTCAGACTTTTCCACTTTCTATGAATCTGTGTTGCACTGCTAAGTTATCAAGTTCGTTCATTCAGTCACATGGTCTTGTTATTGTAAACAAATGCAGAACCAAAACAAGATGTAAAACAGGGGAATAAGAGGTACTAAGTCCATGAGATCCTGGTCATTTTGCCAGCAAATCATATTCAGCCAAAATTAATTAATAATGGAAGATAAAACAGGATATTCACTGGTAAATGGGCACCTTTAAGGCTAAACCAATAATTCCTCCTTCTGTAATGGTGCCAGTTTTACAAAGATGTCAAAGGTACATACCTTGGTCCAGCTGAGAAAGGCACAAAGGCATGTGGTGATCTCTTAGCAGTGTTCTCTGGTAAAAATCTCAGTGGGTCAAAAACCTGGAGAAATAACACACGACTCTTTACCTATTATATAAAGTCATAAATTGGTTATCTGAGCTTTAAGATCAAAACAAAAGCAATAAAAGCTGAACTGCAGAAGCTGATTTACAGAAATCACACTCTTATTTTATACCTTGGGATTATCCCAAACTGTAGGGTTGTGATGAATTCCATAGATACTGATTCCAATAAGCAGACCTATTGTAAAAATAAATACATTAACAAACATGCATAAATGTAGGGTTCAGCTAGTACATTATATCAGATTTTATCTTTATAACTTTTTATGCCATTCTCATGGCAGGTTACATTAAAATAAGCAATTGGGTAATGTTTTACCAAACTGCCTATAAGACAAAGGTCATGCAAAAAGTGATACTGAGAGCCTATGTTACTTTGAAGATTACACAATAATGTTATAAAAGTTAAAATCATAAAATGTATTCCACTGGACCAACATCAGTCAAAAAGAAATTCCAAATTTCTACTTTGAATAAAACATGAGTCTTTGTAGGAGTTATACAGTATGCATTATCAACACACTTACTTTCTTATGTTTTGAATGTAGAGCACTGACAACCCTGCAGTAATATTACTACATGATGCTAGATCATAGCTACAAACTCATTCTAACCTGTTAAAAAGTCTACACGGTTACACTTCCCTGCTTTGAGAATTACCATAGCTTTAGGAGTCCTTATTATAATGAAGAGAAAGTAAAAAACCCCTCACCTGCAGGAATTGTTCTTCCATCAAAAAAAGTAATTGGTTGGGACAACTTCCGTCCCATTCCTGGAACAGGAGGGTACATACGCAGGGATTCCTTAATGCACATTGTGGTGTACGGTATTTTATTGAGGTCCTCCCTACAATCCACACAATTGTTCAAATACTCAAAGAAACACCCAGAAAAACAGAAATGGCTGCTATAGTCCTAGAAATAGAGTGTATGTCTGACTGGCTTTACTGAAAATAGCTGGGTTTACCAAACAAAATAAATATACAAATTAAAAAAAAAATTTACCACTCAATGGTGTCCTTTCCCATCAGCACTCGTTGGATCTCTTCTCTGCACTTCTGTTGATGCTCAGGATTGCAGGCCAAACTGTAGAAGATCCAGGAGACGCCACTGGCAGTAGTGTCATGCCCCTCAAACATAAAAGTATCCACCTCTGCTCGGATGGCTTCATCTGACAAACTTTGCTGCTGCTCATCCTACAGGTAAAAAAACAACAACCCTCCAATAACAATAATGAAACAATCTACAACCACTAATAAATAATCTATACAGAGGTAAAGTACTACAAATCATGAAATTTCTAACATGTCCCAAAGCTAGCATTTCCCCCAAATTTAATAATGATGATCTCTTTCCCTCTTCCACACACCATTACATTGACAATCAAACACAATATGTACATTTTTAAACAGTAGAAGTTTTGAGTATAATTAACCTGTAACTTTAAATAAATTAAATCACTTGAACGGTAAAAAAAGTGACACTGGGAGTAAAATTCTTATGTAATTTTAGAGTAATCAGTACAAACAGGGGTGGCGTGGTGATGTCGTGGTTAGCATTGGGTTAGGTCCTGGGTTCAAGTGAGAATGTTTCTTTGTGGAGTTTGCATGTACTTCCAATGCTTGCATGGGTTTCCTCCGGATACTCCGGTTTCTTCCCACAGTCCAAAGATGAACATTAGGTTACCTGCCTTTCTGTGACCCTCGTTCGATTAAGCAATTTGGCAAATGTATGAAAAGATGATGTGTATAGCCTATCCTGTGTTCACTAAGTATAGAAAAAATAACCCCTTCCGAAAAATATTGGTCCCACATTTTGTTGCTTTGCATCCTGAAATAAAGACACATTTTTCAAGCTGTATTCACTCAATGCAGCTTATAACAGCCAAGTGAAATATTAGCAACAGTTCACAAAAAATATAATAAAATAAAAAACTAGAATCACTGAGATGGCTAAAGGATCAACCTCTAAAAAAACTTTAGGCTTCCACCTTTGACTAACTGTAATCATTAGATCAGCATAAAAAGAGCACTTTTAGAGCATTTCAGCACTTGGAAGTGTAACTAAAACAACTAACAGCAAACAGTCAACTATGGGGGCAAGACTTTCTCAAAAAGTGACAAGGATAAAGTTGTGGACAGGAACATGTCAGGAGATGGATGCAACAACAACAAAAAAGCATAATCAAGAAGTGGAAAGTGTTTGGTACTACTACTACACAGTGAGTGCACTTGGACCTACTGGTTTCTAGGTGAGTCACAGTCAGTCAGTGGCTCAACAAAACAGCATCTCATTAGTGGCCCAGCACCTCTGTTTTGAATGTAACCAATTAACTTGACATTCTAAAGTTTATTCATCTCTATACAGCATTAATGTGTTGAACATTTTTACGACAGTGTCAGTTTGAGCATAAGTATATAATGTACCTCATGACTCAAGGCAATAACATACCCGAGCACATAGAAGGATATCCAGAAAATCTAAACATCTCTTCTCCTGAGCATTATCCAGGTTCTTCTTATTATTTAAAATTTCTCTTCTCTGTTTTATTACTTTATCTGTACGATCGAAAGAAGAGATTTCAATTGTTTATTTTGATCACAGCTTCTGACAGTCAAAATAATTGCATTCACATATACCTGTATGGTCGTGTGCAATTTTGCACGCTCTTCTGTATTTGTATCCATGTGGACTCATGTGAAATATGAGGTCATTGTGATATGGAAAGATCCGAAACCGCAGGTTCACCAGGTAG
>JAOUQZ010000044.1:19246919-19263824 GCA_028564935.1 Neosilurus hyrtlii
GTACTGTGATGTAGATGTGGATGCAGATGAACGAGGCTCAGCCATTGTAGAAACAGATAAATGGAATATCTCGATTACTGGGAGAGTGAATAAACCAAAGAGTACTTTGAGCTGCAGGATGCTGCGTAGTGGTGTGGAGACGCACACGTTCAGTCTTGAGGATGTCACTGCTACTCCTCAGTCATGTAATTAATTTAAAATAAATATTACCTTATAGGTAAAATATCTACTACGTAACATACTGATAATTTTGGTAGCTCAGGTAGATGTTTTTGATGTGTTGGTCCTAAGCTCTGCAATGCTTCTTTATGTAGTTTTAAAAATGTCTGATGTAAGTCAGTCTATTCATATTTTTTGGGTAATATGTTAATTCAGGTTATATACTTTGATTTGTTTTAATTCTCCTGCCTTGTTAAAATACACGACTTTTACTTCATTACTTTGTAAAGCACTATGAGATTTTAACATCACTATTCTGTTATCAAAAAACAATTTGTTTTATTTTCACAGGTTAAAGAAAATCCAACATTTTTGCTTATTCATACTAAATTCATTTTCAGATGCTGTTTCACCCATTACTAAAGATGACTTGTACAGCAGCCATCCTCCAAAAACTGCTTTAATCATGTCTGCAGTTCTTCTTTTCATCATCATCATCATATCTCTTATTATACTTTTATATGTTTTGACTCAGAGGACAGGTGAGAAGAAATATTTTGCATAAAAAAGGGTCACCGGGAATCTTTGTGCAATTTTAGGGTATAATAAATTTGAAAAATTTAACTTTTCAGACCGAAGCTCTAGCAGAGGGGCAAACAGACATTCAGAGGTAACAGTCATGACAAACCCTGCATCATTTTTCTACACTCCCTCAACCATATGAATGCCTATTTTCTCACTTCTTTTACATAAACTAACATATTTGTTATTGTTTTCTTCCATCTCAAAGGAGGAAAATGAGTCTCAGGTGGTTTATTCTACGCTTCAAGTTGGTGGCTATCAGCAACAGAAGATCACCACATCTGATACTGAGTGTGTGTACAGTCAGATTAAACTGTAGAAGAAACAGCAGCTTTTCTATAATGCATTTCAAAACACATTATTGTTGTTACTACTTGCATTTGACTGTTATTTTTTGTCTTAAATTAATTGAAATTGAAATTAATCTTTGTCACTGTTTCTAATGTTAGCTATTTATTGATTACATGTGAAATGTCCTTGCCAGTTTAAGAACTAAACAAAATCCTTAAAACATTTTTAGATAACATCGTTGTTTTAGTGTTGAATGAAATAAATGCTCATATACATGCCACTGTTAGTTAGCGTGCCGGTACTACTGTTGCAAACATGTCCCAGACAAAACAGTCTTGTTCGTGGGGGTGTATAATCAATCAACCGGAAACCTCACCTGAACAACTGTCTTGTTTGCAGGACTGTTTATTTTGATTATTTGTAGACCCTGAACATTAGATTAAACCCTGCACTGTATAAAACATATTTAATCACTCACTACAGTCAGTAGTACCTGTGTGTGTGTATGTGTGTAAAATAATGAATGGTAATTCAATACCCAGAGACATCTGTAAACTGCTTTAAGAGGCTATGCGTGTTCCTGCGAATGTCAATTACTTTACAGCAAGACACTGGCCGGCTAAGGCTGTCTGGGTAGTTGAAATGTGTTCATATTGTGCATTAGTCTGCAGTATATTTTACTTCAAATAATTTTCAAATGTAATCTTTTTAAATTTTTACAATTTTTATTTAAAAAAATGTACTAATATTCCGATTAAACCTTTTTATGTACTGTCACGGAATACATTTTTGTATCCATTTGCATTTTTTTGCATCCAGAATACATAATCTGTAACATGCAATCCATTACTCCCCAAGCCTGGAGATGGTTTAGTTACACTGTAATATACAGAGGTTTTCTTGACTCATATTTTTTTGCTTCAGCTATGGGAGTAATAGTACAATCGTGTTATTGAACATATTGTGTCACAACATTGCACTGAATGAGTTGGATGCAATTTCAGTCTAGTGTTGATATTATTCACATAGTTCACACTTCACGCGGTGAGTGGAAGAAAAAAACAAAAGAATATGCAGCACAAGATTATGGGCAATCCCCCCAGCTCATGCTTTACACCTCCCACATACCACTTACTGATTATGAGCCATAAAGTACAATGTCGTCTACTGAATTAATTTTATTGCCACATAATGTTGCTGAGCCTTGACCTGACCAACTAAAGCAACGATGCCATGGTAATTACGTGCTGCAATCAAGGCTAAAGGCAGTCCATCAAAACAATGGAGTGTGAGTGTTTTCTTTTGAAGCATTATTTCAATTCATTACATGTTCTCTGTTTCTGAGTATAAGTGATGTTTTCATGAGACAGGACAATTTGAATACACTGATCAATTCACACAAAGGCTGTATGAAGCTGTTGAAGGAAGGTTAATTATACTGTAACCCATTACGGACTTCTCTTACAATATGTATTTTGCTATGTCCAGAGTGGGAGTAATACTACAAGCCTTGGATTGGATTTGATTAAACTTTTGGACATTTGTGAGTAAATACAAAGCCAATGGAATGCAGTTAGTAGTGTTAAGTTCAAAAGAGACATTAAGGCAGGTTGGTTGCATTTGGCAGACACCCTTATCCAAATAAAACTATATTTATCATTTTTATACATCTTAGAATTAAGGGACTTGCAGTCAGAGGGCTCAAACCCCTGACCTTCGGATCAGTAAGCCAGTGCCTTAACCACTGAGCCACCACTGCCCTAAAATGCAAATGTCATTGTATCAAATAAATGCATCATATGAAAAAGTGAAGATGTTATTGCCCTTTAAAACTAGTGTTTATATCATTCATGTACTTTACACGTCGCATTCAAAAGGGCTTTTGAGATTAGAAAAAAGTAAACTATGCAACACGTGATTATGGGCAATCCCCCCTACCTCACACCACCCCCATATCAGTTACTGTTTGTGAGCCGTTGTGCATTGCAAGTGTGTCTGGTACGTTGGCCACTTTCCACTGAAAAACCACACTTTTTTTGACCCTCTCTCTCTAGATGCATTACTCACATGCAAGAAAACATCAACTATGTACTACACCTATGCTGATCAGTGGAAAACGCACTTCCAGAAAAAAACACAGAGAGCATTATTTTTTTTAAAACATCCGAAATGTTTTAATTTCTCATTTTCCATCCAACTAGATAATGACACACACAGTGACATTTCTGTACTAGTGGCATTTCTGTGGGGAGTTTGCATGTTCTCCCTGTGCTTGTGGGGGTTTCCTCTTTGTACTCCAGTTTCCTTTCACACTTAAAAGACATGCACCTTGGTGTGAGTGTGAATGGTTTTGTGTTGGCCTGCAATGGTCTGGTGAGCTATGATAGGCTCCAGCCTCCCTGCGACCCTAATAGGATTAAGCGGTTCGGCAAATGAGTCAGTGACTGAATATCAACAGTGAAAACAGGGCTTCAGAAAATCTTCACTTCAGAAGGAAGAAAAATAGAAAAAACATACTGTATGTTTTAAATAATATCTGTGTATGTGTGTAACAGGCCTGTAGTGGGGGCACTATCACTCAAACTGGACAGCTAATGATAAGAGAAAAAAAATACCTTGTCTTTTTTTGAGTCTTCAGGTATCCAGTTTTGGTGGATTTAACTCTGTCTAAAGTATGGAACCTCATGTTCCATATTTTATAGCCCATCCACCTCGAAGGTTTTTGGCATCCTGAGATGATTTTCTGCTCGCCACTGTTTTAAAGAGTGCTTTTTTACATTGCTATCGTCGTCCTGTCAGCTAAGAACAGTCTGGTCCTTCTCCTCTGACCTGTCTCATTGACATGGTGCTTCAGACCCTTGGCATGCACGATGTTGTTACTGTTTTGCACTATTCTGTTTAAACTCTAGAGACTGCAGTAAAATCCCCAGGAGATCAGCAGTCTCTAAAATATGTAAACCATTCCATCTGTCACCAACACCCCTGATATGGTTAAAGTCACAGAGATTTTTTGCAATAGTAAAAAATTCCTGTAAAAATGCCCAGATACGGAGATCTGGATCATGACCAAAATCTAATGGAGTGTTATTTGGGTCATCCTAACTAACTAACTAACTAACTAACTAACTAATTAACTAACTAACTAACTAAATCAATCAATCAATCAATCAAGAAAATCAATCAATCCATAACTTTTTGTGTAAGTTGCTAATAAACAAACCAACGCTGGCAAAAAGATAACATCCTTGGTAGAGGTTAAAAAAATCTGGAATTACCTTTATTAATAAACAATTGTAAACAAATTCTTCTAAGGAAAATTACACAACAATAAAGCGATTAAAAAACACAAACAAAAAGAAAGCAAAGGAAAAAAAATTGTTGACCTCCCTCCCAAAAATTGTAGTTGAACTTGACCAGCTCCCAGGTTCTGAATCTCAGTCTGAACTGATCACAAGTTACTTCCTGATGTTGCAGATGTTTCTTCAGCAGTGCATTAGAAGTAGTTATTTGCAAACTACAAATCTACCAGCATATCTGTGTTTTGGACTCCAAGCCGCTCACACCAAGCTGGATTTTCCAGCAGGGTTAACTGAAGTTCTTTATCTTTATCTTTATCTGCATGGTTTCATGTATTGTGCTGTTTCCAACATGATCAGCTGACTGGATAACCACATAAAGGAGCAGGTTTACAGGTGTTCCTATTAAAACGGACGTTGAGAGTGGAAGGCGATTGGCGTTTTTTTTAATTTACGCGGGACTGGCAACCCTGAAAGAGGTGAAGTGAGCACGCGCATGATAAAGCCGCTAAAATCAACTAACTGTCGAGTTATCAAATTATACAGTCGGTTGGATTATTTAATAGCTAGGTGAGTTTTCGTCCGGTGTACCGTGTAGTTATACACGAATACCATTAAATAAGATAGTTTTATAAAGGTTCTGCGCAGTGCTTTGTATTTATCGTTGAGTTTTATTTCAGTGCAGGCGGCGCTACCCGGTGCGGCCTACTCATCCTCGGTGTGGAGTTGAGCGCTTGGCGGATTAAAGCGTCTGTGAACGCTGCACAACACCACACTGTGGTTACAGGCCTCATCCGGGCCACCTAAACACAAACTAACCACATGAACATAAAAAATACCCGTGTCTTTGTTTTCTCCCATGAGCTAACAAGTAAGTATTGTTGCTGTACGCGGAACGTAAGCGGTTAGTTAGTTTAACTTCCGTTTTTAGACGGATCACAGTCATCCTCACGGTGCTGTTTACTTTTCCGCATCGGAAGCCTTGAGAGATGGAGGCGCCACCAGTCACCGTCATGCCCGTTACAGGAGGCACAATCAATATGATGGAGTACTTGTTGCAAGGTAAGTTAAATAATGACTGAAATATTAAAGAAAGGTGATTTCATAAAGGATATTTGCTGCGGGATTTCTCAGTTATATCACTGAAGTGCCAGAATACAGCTCTTCATTCAATCTAGCAATGGGTTTGCTCTTATAAAAACAACCAGCGTGTGTGAGCTTATTGTATACATTTATTTATTACAAAACTAACACAAGGCCATGCCGGTATTATGTTGCAAATTATAATAAAGTGTCAACTATAGTAATACAACAAAAACAATTTTAAAGCAGTATGGAGTATATTACACAGCATTGTAAGAAATAATTCTAGAAAAACAAGTTTTCCTATTTTTTGTTTTATTGCTAGGAATATGGAAAACTATAATACGAATGTTGTAGCCAATAGCTTTAATCATTTCTTTGTAAATCATAAAATGTACCCGACCCTGATCAGGGAACATCTGGATTAAACATAGACGAGTTGATAGGTGATAGAGAGAAATCCCTGCTCAAACTTTCTTACAGCTGTGAATAAAAAAGAAATGCTGGATATTGTGAATCAATGCAAAACCACACATCATTGTGGAGATTTCAAAACCATTAACACATACATGTAAAATAAAAGGAAAATAACTAAAGTCATAACTCTGTATAAAACCAGGAATAAACACATATTCACAAACTACAGACCTATCTCTTCTTTCCCAATTCTCCAAAGTTTTAGGAAAACCTTTATATAACATATTGGACACATTCGAAGAAAAGCATAAATTACTCACAGTCAGTGTGGATTCAGAGCTAACAGATCGACATCACTGGCTATAATTGGATCAATAGAAGAAATCACAAGTTCCATAGAATAAAAAAATATGCAGCAGGGCCATTTGTTGATCTTAAAAAGGCATTTGATACAGTTGACCATGACGTATTAATACATAGACTAGAGAGGTATGGTTAAGGGAATTGTTTTAAATTGGGTGTAAAGTAATTTAGCTAAGAGACAGCAGTTTGTGAGGTTCGGTGATTCCTTTTCAGAGTGTCTGGACATTTCTTGTGGTGGTCCTCAGGGGTCAGGTCAGCGTTGGGGCCAAAATTATTTTATTTCTATATATATATATATATATATATATACTCACACATATACATGGGGGGGTATTTTAAAGTTAAAAGGGTACACACAAAAGTTAAACGTTTTTGTATTTACATTTACATCATTTAGCAGATGTGAATGTAAATACAAGAACGTTTAACTTTTGTGTGTACCCTTTTAACTTTAAAATAACCCCCACCCCAAAAAAATCGTACCCTTTTTGTATCTTGGTTATCAGAGTCAAGCTATGGAACAGTATGAATGTGGACAACTTCATTTGCTTCATTCATTTGCTTAATACTTTTTAGTGTTTATTAATATCTCTAGTAGTAGCATTATTACTCTCATTACTTTCATTATTGTTACTGTTGTTTTTGTTATTATTATTGTTATGACTATTGTTTTGTTTTCCTTAGTCATTTTATTTAATTATATAAGTGATAAATTTTGTCATTGTTTGTAATATCTAGAAGAACTGTTTCTTTACTACTATTTTTCCATTAGAAATAAACATTCATTCATTCATATATTTACTGTTTAACATATTATTTGTAAACATGTGGATCAGACCACGACAACACTGGCTTTTCCACTTCTATTATATTGTTCTATGATTAATAACATGCATACACATACTATGAGAAAACATTCGAGACACATGGCATGTAGTATGTACCCTGAGCTTTTATTATGTCCAATTATATTCAACATTCTGTATTCATATTGCTCTCTCTCTATTTAACATAATTTTGTGAAACAATAAAAAGGATACAATAGCTGGGAAAATGTTTAATCTGAACATGTAAAGAACCTGTAGATAATAAATACAACAGTGTTTACTTTTCATTTACCATATTCAGGCAAATATTTGGTTGGAAAAGCTGAAAAAATGCATGCCTTCCATTTGGATGGAGTTTCCACACAGATCCAATAGACTTTTTATTTTAGTAGTATGTGACCATGTAATACTGTTGAGTTGCGCGGTTCATCAGTATATAATCTTTGGTGAATGTAAGTTTAACAGTATCAGTGGTTAAAGATTTTTGTATGAGGACTGCCAAAAAACTTCTCACACTTAAATGTTTTAGATTTTAGACATTTATAGTATGTGCTTGGATTGACAACTGATGTATGTAGCTGAAATAACAAAGGATTTCAGGTATGTTCTGGATTGCTCTCTTCTATGGCTAAATTGTTGATTACGGTATGGCGCCCCTTTCTAATGTATACATCTGAATGCAATATTGTACACTTTTTCTCTTAGGCAGTGTACTGGACCAGTCTTTGGAGAGTCTGCTCCATCGGCTTAGAGGTTTATGTGACAACATTGAACCAGAAAGCTTTGCAGATCATGAGCTTGTCTACCTCCTGAAAGGTCAGCAAGGAAATCCATTCATCTTGCGAGCAAGACGGTCACTCGCTCACCCAACGTCTCCTTGGCACCTACGCTACCTCGGGCAGCCCGAGGTGGGAGATAAGAGTCGTCATGCCTTGGTACGGAACTGTGTGGATGTCGCAGCTTCACATAGTTTGCCTGATTTTCTCAATGAGATGGGCTTTCGAATGGATCACGAGTTTGTGGCTAAAGGGCACATTTTCCGTAAAGGTGCCCTCAAGGTAGTTGTGAGCAAACTGTCTCGAGTGCTTGTGCCAGGCAACACAGACAACACTGAACCTCTGTCTCTGTCCTACTTGGTGGAACTTAGTGTTTTGGCACCAGCTGGACAGGACACAGTATCTGAGGACATGCGTAGCTTTGCAGAGCAGCTAAAGCCCCTCGTACACTTGGAGAAAATTGACCCCAAAAGGCTCATGTAGGAACCAGAAGCCATCCTCACTGAACTTGACGAGGCAGCTTTGAAATAGTTGGCCTTACTCTGAAATATTAAGAATTAAATAGTAAAATGAGCTGGACTGCATCCATGCCAACAGGATACAATTTTTTTTTTTTTTTTTTTTTTTTTTATTTAATATGGGTAAAAGCTATACAGTTTTGGATATCCGTGTGCTGTTTCGTTTTCTCAGATTCATTACAGGAGGGTGTAAATGTTCTAAACGGAATAAATAAAGTGCCTTTTTTATCATTGCATATCTTTTTTGTTACAAATGTCTTTGCTTTGTCTTTACACTTGTTTTTACACTAGGTGGCTCTCTTTTCCTTTTGGACACATTTTACATTTCCTTATTGAGTGGCATGTCTTTTATACCTCACAAATGAGAGATGCAGTTGCTATGGCAATAATTAGACATGAGAGCTGCACCCCCCCACCCCCCACCACCAGTATCTCTAATTAGCTTTCTCAATTGCTTAATGATACATGGACCTGTGAAAGCTCTCCTTTCTTCCCTGTCAGAAAAGTGCAGATATTTTTTTTTTCTTATCTGCTCTCATCTCACTATTAACTCATGAGAGCTGACACCAGAGATGGCAGCTAGAGATGAGGCCATTACTCTTCCGGTGCTCCAACTGGGATCCCACTATTTAAAATGTATGAGAGAATTTACCATTAATTTCTGTTTTAGCACATACACTCATTTGAATGGAGATAGAAATTACTGGAGTGCTCATGTTTGTCTCGGATGAATTGAATTGATGTTGGCTTTCTATCATAAAGAAGTGAAGCTGGTGTGTAGTATGTATGGTGTTGCAGAATACTTTTGGACCTGGTCTGTCTCCTTAAGTGGTTTCACACCACCTCATGGTTCGGAGTGACTTAAACAAAGCTTTTCTTTATTCTAAAAGTGTAGTGTTATCTGTTAAAAAAAAAAACACTCCCTATCACTGAGATTGGGTACATTCTTATGAGTTATAGAGCATCCAGTTAGTTTGGATGAATTCTTTTTTAAATGTTCTTTAATTTTTTTGTCTTTAAAATGGGTAAGTTGGACGTGATACCTTCTCCATGCAAATGAAACGGACATGTATGTATTTACTTTTCACCCCTTGTAATATTTCCTAGATTATTAATAGTCCCAGGAGAGCATACTTCCATATGCTGCTGCTTCAACCGATGTTAATGATGCCTGAAAGAGAATTAATATAACAGGAGCAAAAATTCCACTTTACTTGTGAGCATATGGGTAAAATGATGTAATTCCAAATACTCTATGACTGTGTTTGTGTTCTATTTGTATACATAAGTTGTGCGTGTGTATGTCATATTAGTTAAACATTCTCTCTGTCCTGAGTCAAGTCCCCACCTCCCCAAAAAAATTCCAGTTCAGTTTAATTGAAACTTTCACACATACCTTTGATCTGTACAGTTTTTGTGGGGTAAATTTAGAGAGTAATCAGTGACAGTATTGCCAGGATGATTAGCTAGGAGCTGCAAGTCCGCTCACCAGGAGCATGCTTTGGAGCTTTATGTAACATTGTACATGTGATAGGTAGATTTAATTCAATGTGTTAAATGTGGCATATTTAATGCAATATGAATTTATGGAGAAGTTTTCATAACTTGAAAGTAGTGTGTGAAGTGGAGACTAACTTTGCCTTTAAACTAGCAGCTTATATTCTGCTACGTGCAACATCATTTTGGTCTTAGCACCTGAGCCAATCCTGAAATGTCTGGTAAGGAGTGTGTGAAGAAGTATTCCTGGTGATGCTGTGTTGCTCCCGCTTTCAGTGCTGGTCAGCAGCCTCTTCAGGGAGTGCACTTCTCCTTTTGACTTGGGCTTTCAATGAAAATTTTTGTGGATTACTGTATATAATACTTATTGCTACTTTACTTATTACTTAGAACCGTCTTAAGTGGTTCTACTCCAATAATTGTTCTTAATATACCCCATGATAAACAATGCCTTTTCTAATCAGCAGCAATCTAAAGGTTCTTTTGTTTGGCATGTTGTCAGATAAGAAATGTAGAGTGTGGTTTACTAAGTTCTTGGTACCTAAATCCCAAATAGATTCCTGAACACCAGGTTGCGTATGACTCATGAGAACACCTCATACCTTTTCTATGTTTAGCATGGGCAATGACACAGTTGTAATTTCCAAAGTCAATGGCACCACACATTGAAGTTTCAGTGGGTGTATTGTGTAACTCTGTGTGTCCAAATTGTAGGTATGTTGGGTGGAGATGGGTAAGAATTCAGGCATGGATGTCATTTTAACAACATGGTAACTTTTGTCAGTTGTGTTTTTTTTATGCTTCATTGTTTATTATTTCTCAAGGAAACAATTCTGAAATAAATCTAGAATGTTTGGATTCAATATTAAATACAGTGTGTGATGTTTGTTGTAGAGGTAAGGTTAAATGGGCATACAGTCATATTGTATTGTTTCCACCAGGCATAGTTTGTGTTGCATTTCTACTGACTTTACTGCACTGCATAATCCATTATGGCTTGGTTTTGTGTGTGTGTGTATATGTGCGCACACAAGAAAATAGTAGCTTATTTGGTAAATTTAATTGTGTATTACATTGTGTGAATGCACATGGAGTTCATGCACTTAGTCGTAATCCTTTATTTTTCAGAATTATTATTTAATTAAATTTTAATAACTTAAAATATCTTCACTTGTCATATCAAACAAAATAATAAATAAAAAAGATATCCACTGCCACAGTGACAAATTGTGTGAGTGTAAAAAAGATCTATGATTCCACACTGACAAATTGTTTTCAGTTAAATAATTTAGATTCAGGTTTTAATGTTAAACTTTTTTTTTTGCACAGGAAAATTAAATGTATTTAAATGTGAAAATAATTGTAAAAAATTAAAGAGAAGTAAGGTATTAATTTGAGAACACTGTGGTGCAGTGTCCAATACTAACCAAATTCATTTTGGTGGAAGTGCAACAATTAGGCTACAGCAGTAGTATTGAGTCAACACCTTGTACGTAAATGTTTGGTTATTAGTATAGTTGTAATACTGTGGATTATTCATTCATACATTCATTCATTTGCTGAACTGCTTAACCCTACTTGGGTCATGGGGAAGCTGGAGCCTGTGTCAGTTGACTGGGTGAAAGCGGGTTACACACTGAACAGCTCTCTCGCAGGGCCAACACACAGAGCCATTCACTCTCACATATGGGGCAATTTGGACCAGCCAGTAAGCCTAATATGCAGGTTTTTTGTCTGTGGAAGGAAATCGGAGTACCTGTAGGAAACATACAAGCTTCATAGAGAAATACCAAGCCTGAGAATCAAACTCAGGACCTTCTTGCTCTGAGGCAAACATGCTAACCACTATGCCACTGTGCCACCTGTAATTATGTTTTGTAAAATGCTTGTTTCAGTGCTAATGGGCCATTTCCTCATGAATCCAATTTATCAAAATCTCGACTGGGGCATAGACAGAGATCAGACTCTGGAGATATCTCACTTGACTTCACAGACTCTGGAGGATCTCACTTGTATCTGTTTATTAACAAAAAGTGAAATATCCTGCATTGTGGTGAACTTACTGTACCCTTTCTTCATACCAATAAAAACAGTCTGAGGTCTGATACAGAGCAACAGCCAGTGTGCTGAATGAACTCTGTTTTATTTTTCAACTTTTCCAGATGGACTTGAATGAAATTGACGTTTTGTAATGTAGCTGATGATTATCAAGCACAGGCACTGTTTGATTTTACAGGATATACACCTACAGTAATTGCAGTGGTGGTGTAATTTCCTCTACAATCTCAGGAAAAAAGGTATTGGACTGTATCTTATCTATGGAGTGTGGTCCTCGGTGGTACACATTTCATAACTTACCTGTGTATCGAGGTGAATATCATGAAGCTTTAAAGTGTTATTATTAAAATTAATTATGGTTTGAATGCAGGTAATAATTTTAGCCTTTTTTTCTGGGCAAACATTAAAAGATACTAGACATGTACACAGAAAGGTATAGTTTAGTATTTTTTTCTGAATTTAAATTATACCTATACATATTAAAGTGAAATGAGGAGAGTACAGTGGCGTAGTGTCTCAGCAAGAAGGTACTGGGTTCAAGTTTGGGCTTGGCAGGGTCTTTTCGTTGTGGAGTTTGCATGTTCTCACCATGGGTTTCCTTCAGGTACTCTAGTTTCATTCCAGACTCCAAAGACATGCACATTAGGCTAATTGGCTGTTCTGAAAAATTGCCCCTAGGAGTGAGTGTGTTTTTGCCCTGTGCTGGACTGGTGAGCTGTTCAGGTTGTACCCCACCTTCGCCCAGAGATGGTTAAGCGGTTTACCGAATGAATGAATGAGTGAATGAATTGCAAGCAGTTTTGAGTTGAAACATTCAAGTCGTCTCAATGAAGACACTCAGGGCATGCATGTGATTCAAATCTCTTCAAGGTGTCGGTGCGACATCTGTTGAAACTTCCATCACCCAAAGCTCATAAGTATAAAATTGGGATTTATTTGACAAAGATGGACAGATTATGATCTAGCCAAACATCTTAAAGCATTTGTTCAGCGTTAATCTCCTCCATCGCAATAGGCGGGCATGGCCTCGCACCCTCCTCGCTGGCCAATTATGGGCGAGCTGCGTTTCTTCAACTCCACACCGCCGGTGCGTCATCTTACAACCGCCAAAAGGGCCGAGCGGAGCGGCGCGGCGCGTGAACGGGATCTCACCGGACCGAAGTGATAGAGCGAAGAGAAGAAGACCTGCTCAGGGCATGAAGACTAAACACTGAGCTTTTGAACTAAGACGAAGCTGAACTGGATTTGAGCCACGCAGTCTCCATACATAAGATAATAATGAGCGCATGACTGTTCATACTCCAGTCAGACTGAAGAATTTCTAATGAAGGGGTTTCGCTCTGTTCAGTGGCCATGGCACCGTGATTCATCGGGGACTTCTCCATCCTTGACCCTGTTGACACAAAGTAAAGATGCAACTTTTCAGAGCGCTTAGGAGAAATCGCAGCCTGGCCGCATCCTAGATATCATCTGTTGCTTGCAGCCGCTTGATTTAAAAGCCCGAGCAGGTTACAAAGCCCAGCACGCGTTTAATCTGGACTGACAGTAGTGTCCATGCATGTGCTGGATTACTTTAACTGCACGCATTGTCGCTTTAGCAGGAAAGATGGACCATCTAATATTGTCTAATCGAAGATCGCTTCTACGTGTCGATTTCTGAGAGCCGTCAGTTTGAGATGCCGTGTTTCTCCGCTTCCCTGTTTCCTCCACTGAAGTAGACACTCGGCTCAGGTGACGGACAGTGTGGACGCCGCGGAGTTACGCTCCTAGCTCATTTATTACTACAGTGGAAGATGATGGTAGAGGACGAGGAGCTGGACACGCGCGCACTTGACCTGGATGCGGACTTGGAGCCGCGCAGCCGGCCGCGCTCGTGCACCTGGCCGCCGCCGTGTCCCGAGGATTTCCCTCCGGCTGCAGAGCTCAACGGAGCTCCTTGTCCACTGATGAAGACGGAAGCGGAGATCGGCCAGCCGTGCAGATCAGGGAGGAAGAACGCGAACCCTGTCGAGGTGAAGCGTGAAGCCGGAGGCGCGCAGTTGCCATGTCTGACCGGCGCTGCACTCGATGTCACCGGGCAGCTGCGCAAAGCCAAGTCCTCTAGACGCAACGCGTGGGGGAACCTGTCATACGCGGACCTGATCACCCGCGCCATCGAGAGCACGCCCGAGAAAAGGCTCACTCTGTCGCAGATATACGATTGGATGGTGCGATTTGTACCTTATTTTAAGGATAAAGGAGACAGCAACAGCTCAGCCGGGTGGAAGGTAAGACGCACGTGCACACGCACCCAGATTTCATCGACTAGGCTGCAAGCACCACATGGGGTTGTGAATTATGTACACATTATTCTTCAATGCTTTCATATTGCCATGCATATGTATTGTATTTTGTTCCTTACTCTCTTAATCTATTAAGGAAGACAGGTTTTAATAGGATGCTCCAACACCATGCAACGAACACCAGAAGTTTGTCTGATGCTTGTTTTTCTTGAGCATTATTATGATGCTCAATAAGTGAAAAAAATTCAAAAAGACGTTCATTAAATGACAGTCTAAGAAGTGCTTGGGACACCTGCGGTTGTATACTGTATGTATTTCATATTAGCAGTCATTCCTATAGCTATACACACATGACACAGTCCTACCTAAATGAATCTGACCAAACATTTAGTACATACCGTGGCATCGGACCATGCTTTTATTTATAAAAGCATATATTTTCAGCAGTACACACTCATACTACATTATAAGTAGTATGTCTTGTTCATTAGTTTCAGGTTTCCAGGTCTAACAGTAAATTAATAAATAAATAAACCTCACACACTCATCATTATTATATTATTCTTCATCACAGATTAAGAGGGTATTCATGAAGTGGTGGCCGATCATATGGCTTCCTACAGTCAACTGCAGTCAACTTCTTAATAATCATACAAGCCAATAATTAAACAAAAAACAAATAAACAAAAAAATAATACTATCAAGGTTTCTATAAAGGCATGAATCCTGTTCAAATACCACATTTGCATCTCTTCACAATCTCTTTGAATATTTTAATTACACCATCATCTAGTTATTGAGCAAGTCTACAACTTCTGTTAGATTTATTCAAACAGATTTGCATTTCATTTTTTCTTACCAATAAGCATATCCCATCCTTATTTATAACCCCATCCTTAATTGGAAAAAAACCCTAAATATTTTATTCTGTACTTTGGGATATCACTAAATCCATGTTTCCATTCCAGTTTGTATGGATCTGATTTTAATGTTAATATCATTAGAAAAGTTAAATGCTGAAAGAGTCTTGGGACATTCAACAGAGCACCTGACTACTCCAGATACCCAGGCCACATTCATGCCCTATATCCCTAAGGTGGGCCAGGATCACTCATGTGTACCACCTCTGTTTTGCAGCTTAGTCATGCTGACTAGGTTCTGTCTGTTCACCATCTGACTAAGAGCATTACAGTACAATGCATTTGGTGTAAAATATAAGAAATATGATTTTTGCTGACTGTAACTTTTCATTAAACATGTTATTTGGTATATTTCTTCAGTTGAAACATTCATAAAGTGTGCAACCTGCCTTACATTTAGTGTCTGTCAGTAGTGACAGATTGACTGCTCTGAAAATGTCCACTGATGGAAGACAAATGCACATTGAAGGCCCAACCATGACCACAGTACTGTGGCTCACCACTCTGTGGGTTGTTGGAAGAAAGAAAGACCTGAGCATAAATCCAAAGCTATAAGTCTTCCATGGGCTCATAGTTTTCCTTGGCCTAGGCATTTGGGTCTGATGCAAGGTTATCTCATTTAAACAATGTGAGTTGAGGTGTGTCTACAAGTGTCTGAGCTCCCTTATCCCTTCACTGTGACAAGACACAGTGCTAGTCAACCACAGTGTGGCCTCCATATCTTTAGCACTACTGACCCAGTGCAGGCTTGCATAAGGGCAAATTAAGGGGTTTACCGCAAGCACTGTTATTCTACTACTGCAGCAGTTTTTAGAGCTTGTCCAGACATAGCCTGAGCCCAGGTAATGAAGGCAATTAGGCATGCATTTAAAAGCACACTTCTATTTGGTTGTAGTTGTGACCATGTTTACAGAAGAAACAATATTAATATTAATATTTATTAAAAGATTACAATATAAACAGTGCCAAAAATATCGCCATATAGGCTACATACTGATTACATTTCCTTCAAAGTTTTGATTTAAAATAAAATATATAATACAATGTATACACATTATATATATATATATATATATATATATGTATATGTGTGTGTGTGTGTGTGTGTGTGTGTGTGTGTGTGTGTGTGTGTGTGTGTGCGTGTATAAAAAATAATAATTTCATCATGTAGCTTGACCTTTTGTAACTGTGCTTTGGTTTAGAAGATCAGGTGGATTTTTGCGTGTAAGTACCAGTAATCATGCCTCATCAGATTTGCATGTCTTCTATTTGCTTGGTTTACATTTACACAGTTTGGACAATGCAAGCAGGCAGGTAATCTATTTTGACATCCAAAAGTGGCTCTAAGATGAGATTTAATCTAAGATCCTTTGGATCACTGGTACAGTACCTTGACCACTGAGCCACTACTATTCTGCTTGTGCTGGTGTACTTGTGTTGACCATGTGTTGGTTGAGTCCTACTGACTCTGCTGAGAAATTGGTGTCATATTCTGTATACATGTGTGTAGAGGGATCCTCTGATCAGTGTGACAGCATGCCGTCGCTGCAAATTATGTGCTGCTCCGACAGGTTTTTTTTTCAGGGCATGTGTGAAGGAAAGTATTTAAAAGAAAGAAAGTACATTTTGATTTTTTTCTGGACATTTGTGAGAATACACCTGTCAGATTAGCCATTTGCTTTTTGGCAGTGCATTGTGGTTTCTTTCTTTGAAAATATAAGAAATGATTGCCTTAAGCATGTGTGTGTGAGTGTGTGTGAGCGTGTGGATGATGTGAGTGTGTGTAAGCGTGTGGATGATGTGAGTGTGTGTGAGTGTGTGGATGATGTGAGTGTG
>JAOUQZ010000044.1:19263904-19276578 GCA_028564935.1 Neosilurus hyrtlii
TGTGTTCGGGAGATAGTGGGGGGTGGGGGGTGGGGGTGGGGGGGGGCAAGTGATGGAGTATATGAGTGTCTGACCGCTGGTGTTCTGGTGCCAGGGGATTGCAAGTCGGGTCAGAGCGTATGCCAAGCAGTCAGTCAGACGCCCTAATCTGAAGTGACGAGAGCGTTATTTATAATGTGTCTTTAGGTACGAGCACAGGCCAGCAATGCAAAGGGTCAGCAGCCTGCCATTGCATGCAGACTGTCAAAATGAGTGCAAGTAAGTCAGGGACAAGAGAAAGACTGTGAGAGAAGGGGAAGAAAACACTAAAGGGAATTATGAGTATAGCTAAATATATTAATAATTTAATTTTTATTATAATAGTATCTATTATTTGGTGCTGTTATGATTTTTAGTAAAACACAATTTAGAAAAGCTTGATCCAATAGGATATATAGGATCTGCATGATTGTTTTTCAGTATGTGGGTCGGTAGGTTTGCCATAACCCTAAGTCCACGTTTTTATGGTGTAATATTTATGTCGTACAAAACAGTTCTTATAAATGGTCTTTTAGCACCCTTAAGTGGTTACACTGTGTGCATGACTGAAACTATAAACACTGGAGCTCATTCTTCAGGGCAGGAATCAAATATAGACAGTAACCTGAGGTCTTTCCATATTTTATTGGTGCTAGTGAGCAGAGCTGACAAATGATTAAGATGAAGCACCACAGTGAGAATCAGAAATCTATTTTCTGGTGAGTATAATTACTTTGAGATTATACCATTTATTGAGTTTATGCACCTTGCTCAAAGGAGAACTTCAGTGGCTGCACTGGACTCATCCAAGCTTTATATTACCATTTAAAAGTTTGGGGTCACATAGAATTTTCCTGTTTTTTTGAAAAGAAAAAAAAAGAAAAAAGGCAAATTCTTTTCTATTAAAAAATTTCACTGAGACAGTCTAGACTGTTAAAGTTGGAAATGACTATTATAGATGGAAAGGGCTGGAATTTTTTTATGAAATATCTACATAGGTGTACAGAGCCCCATTTTCAGCAAATATCATACCCATGTTCCAATTGTTATTTTTGTTAGCGAATCCAAGTCAAGTTTGTCATATTAAAAACCTAATTGATCATTACAAAAAAATTTTTGCAATCATGTCAGATGAAAACTGTTGTGCTGAAAAAAGAAGCAATAAAATTGTCCTTCTTTAGGCTATTGAATAGCTGGAGAATCAGCATTTGTGGCTGATTGATTAAAGACGCAAAATGGCCAAAAAAAAGTGTTTTCTTCTGAAATCCATCAGTCTTTATTTGTTCTGAAAAATTAATGCTATTCCATGAAAGAAACTGAAAATCTCATAGAACGGTGAAACAGGTGCTCAATTGGCAGCTTCATTAAATAGTACCCAAAAAACACCAGTCTCAACTTCAACAGTGAAGAGGTGACTCATGAATGCCAGCCTTCTAGGCAAAGTTGCAAAGGAAAAGCCATATTAGAGAATGGTCCATAAAAGTAAAAGATTAAAATGGTCTAAAGAACACAGACATTGATTAGAGGAGGATTGGAAAAAGTGCTGTAGGTAGATCTGTAGCTAGATCCAAGTTTGAGGTGTTTGAGTAACAAGGAAAAATATTTGTAAGGTGCAGAACAAATTAAAAAAAGCTGGAGGAGTATGTGACACCATCTCAAACATGGTGGCAGAAATGTAATGGTGTGGGGTGCTTTGGTGGTGGTAAAGTGGGGGATTTGTACAGGATAAAAGGGATCTTGAACAAGGAAGGCTATCTTTCCATTTTACAAAGCCACATACCCTGTGGACGGTGCTTGACTGGAGTCACTTTCCTCCTACAACAGGACAATGACCCAAAGTACAGCTTCAAGCAATGCAAGAACTGTTTGGTATAGAAGCAGTCAGCTGGTATTCTGTAAATAATGGGGTGGCCAGTGCAGTAAGATTGAACTGTTGTGGGAGTAGCTTAATCGTGTGGTATGAAAGCAGTGCCCATCAAGCCATGTTGTGGGAGGTGCTTTAGGAAGCATAGGGTGAGTTTTCTCATTTTGTCTTTTATCTTACCTCGTCAAATTAACAGCGAGAATGCCAAAGGTCTGCACAGGTATAATAGCTGTAAATGGAGGATTTTTTGATGAAAATTTTAAGGAAAAAATTATTATTTCACATATTTTTATATTTAACATTGTCAATGTCTTAACTATATTTTATATTCATTTTACCACTTATGGCGAACCTGGCAAGCCCACCTTCACCCAGAGCCAGCAATGATGGGTGCTAGCCTCCCCACGACCCTAATTAGGATTAAGCAGATTGGAAAATGAATGAATGGATGAGATCTGTCATATGGCAGAAGTAAGTACACCGTTACATGGCCCATACCCTGAAGTCCATAAAATTAAAATTAAACGTTTCTGATTAGGAGTCATTGATTAAAACTTCCTGTGGGTGTACCTGCCATTAACCTGCCTAATTAATCTATTGTCTGGTGTTGTCTTTGCTATTGAAGTGTGTGGTGTCATCATGCCAAGATGTACAGAGTTCTCTAAGTTAAAAAGGTTGCAGATACCAATGAGTCTGCCAAGGGAAAATTATGGTAAACATATAATTACACTTTAAGCAAAATCTTCTACAGGTTGTGTAGAGATCAAAGGACTGCCAGTTTGTTCAGGATTGGCCAAAATTCTGTTTGATGTGAAAAGAAGTTTCCATGAGCCTTGATGGCAGCACACATTCTGCAGGTAACACTTACAAATGTTGGTGTGAAAGTGCATATATCTACAATTAGAAAGAGGATGACCTGCATGAGAAGCATGGCAAGAATTGGTATCTAAATAGAACATTATAACAAGATTACAGTTCGCCAGTGAACATATAGGCAAAGACCAGGCCTTTTGGAATAGTGTTCTCTTCACAAATCAAAGGTAATGATGTTTGGACACAAATCAAAGTACACATGTGAATAGGACCTCATATTATCTGTGAAGCATAGTGCTGAAAGTGTTATGGTTTAGGACTGCTTCACTGCCACAGATTTGTAGTCATAGTTATAATGTGTACTCATAGATCTTAGACTATAAATTCTGAATTTCCTGTCAGCAACACATCTAAAATAAATAAATAAATAAAAGAACGGGGAAACAAAAGGATAGAAACGTAAGTGGTACTAAAAACAAACAGCTGAAGAAAATAATTTGGTTAACTGGCAACTTATAGCATGATTGTGTATAACAAGAGCATCTGGGCAGAGGTTCACCAATCTGCAAAAAACACATCAACAAATTTTGGGACATTTTCAGAAATATGTTCCTCAATGTAAATTGTGAAGACTTTGAGTATCTCATCATGTCCTGGATATAATAGAATCAAAAGGTGATAATCAATATTGGATGCCTGTGATTTTCTTGCCTTCAGGATGCACTGCATTAAATCAAACATATTTGTCATGGAAATCACTGAATAGGCTCCGGAACGCTTCCACAAATTCAATTCAATTCAGTTTTATTTGTATAGCACTTTTTACAACTCACATTGCCACAAAGCAGCTTACATATTAAAAACAAATTTGAAAACCAAAGCAAATCACAAATCACTGTCTGTGAATGTAGTTTGCAGGGTTTCTTACTTTTCCAGCCTTTTGCTGCCCTATTACAGTTTCTTTTGGAACTTGTTGCTGTCATCAGATTCAAAACGAGTTAGTATTTTTCATTCATTCATTCATTCATTTTCTGAACCGCTTAATCCTTATTAGGGTGGCGGGGAGGCTGGCGCTCATCTCAACCGACTCGGCGAGGGCAGGGTACACATTGGACAGCTCGCCAGGCCATCCCAGGGCAGAAACATGCTGACGGCAACCCAATGGCCTACTCTTTTCGAACGACAACAGTGGTTCTTTTACGTGCCTCTCACCACAGAGAGCTGGACTTTGATAACCCAGTTATTTGCAATGGGGGTTTTGTTCAAGTATGCCACCTTTTTTTTCTCTAGGCACTGTATTAAAGAAGGTGAAATGTTTGCAAATTCAAATATGTTGAAAAAAATCAACAATTTCCATGGGATGTATTTATTTTTTCACATGACTGTAGCCCTTGGCTTCATGTGGCTTCTCACTAGTCTTCAAAGCCACACATGGTGCACAGATTACACAGGATGTTGCAGAGCCAGAGCAGAACTCAGACGCAAATCCCTGTTCACTGTTGTCATAGAATATTTGAGTTACTCATGCATATTTCATCAGTGAGTAATTTGACTAGATTAGTGAAGACTAGATTTGTCTCTATTAATGTGTAGTTCTCTGGTTAGGCTAAACATATTGGCTTCAATTAGTAAAAAGTTAAATATTGGTGCAAAGACAAAGATTCATTCATTCATTCATTCATGCAAAGACAAAGATGCGCAGTATAAAAAGTGATCCAGGAATTTTAGATTGTTAGATCAAGATTTTGTTTTGCAACCTGAAACAGCATGATTGGTGCTTTTTACTGCTCCTTCTTCCTTCATTTTTTAATGATCCCTATGTGCTGTGGATTTTTGATGCCTCTTCTCAGACATAGTGCTTTTTCTCTTTGGTTTGAAATGGTGTGCTTGGAGTTTATGAGCAAATAGTGGACAGAATTACACATGCCTGTGCCAAGCTTAGAGTTCAACCACAATAGTAACTGGAAGAAGGAAAACTGACAGGAAGAGAGGGCTGACCCTAGAGAGGGTGCTGAAGTTGGAATGACGGTTTTGGTCTTGGTTTTCTTTGTTGCTGTATATGAAGTGTTATATTATGTGAGGAAAATAAACTACACTGTGTGCAAATTCCAAGAGCTCAAAAAACTGAAGACTGTGTGGGCGCATGCCAACCAGATGGTTGTATGCAGACCCCTGAGGTACACTGGACTCACAGAGCCATAAGTGTAGGTCTTGCGTGCAGCTTGCCTCTTAACACCTAACATTATTTTCCTGAACTCTGCCTTTTACCCTGCTCATGCATAGGCAGGAGTGTGTGAGCCATCATAAGTCAGACCCTGATGGTTCCAAATGTCTTTTAAAGAAGCGACGTGCTCTTCACTTTCTGACTTCAGTAAACTTTTTAAAAGGATTCTATGGCCAGGTGCCACAAAGAGGTCAGGAAATGTTTTCAACTGGATAAGAACCAAGGACAAGCTGTTCTGAAGGTGCACGATTTCAAGACATCCTTAATTTGCTCTTAAGTATTTGTTCAGACTAGAGGCTACTTTAAGGGATTAGGGTGCAATATCAATTATAGCAAAAAAGATTAATTAATTCATTAATTTTCTAAGCTGCTTGTGATGAGGGTGCAGATGATGAGACACGGGGAGGTTGGCATGTCAGCTGTCTCTGGGCGAATGTGGGGTACACTCTGAACAGCTCGTCACACCATTGCAGGGCCAACAAACACCACAATTCACACTCACACCTAGGGGCAATTTGGAACAGCCAATTAGCAGAAACTGTTCATGTTTTTGGACTGAGGGAGGAACCCAGAGTACCCGAAGGAAACCCATGTAAGCACAGGGAGAACATGCAAGGTTCAATAATGCATGTGAGGAGTGAAGGTTAGTAAGTCTGCTCTGATACCATATAAATATATATTTTACTCACTCACTCACTCACTTACTCACCCACTGAACTACTTAATCCCTTAATCCTACTAGGGTCACAGGGAGGCTGTCTCCTATCTCAGCTTACACTGTGTGAAGGAGGGGTACACCCTGAACAGCTCGTCGGACCATTGCAGGACAAACACACAACCATTCACACCACATTCACACCTAGGGGCAATTTGGCACTGCTAATTAGTCTACTGTGTATGTCTTTGGACTGTGGGAGAAAACCAGAGTACTCAGAGGAAACCCATGCAAGCACGAGGAGAACATGCAAACTCCACACAGAAAAGCCCTCACTGAGCCCGGGACCCGAACCCAGGACCTTCTTGCTGTGAGGCGAATGTGTTAACCACAGTATATTAAATATGATTTTTTGGTTCATGACCTTTAAAACAGTGAGTTTCTTTATGGGTTTGCATTCTGTGGATGTAAAATTCTGGATCTTGTGTTTTTTGTGTGTGTATGTGTGTGCGTCAGTCCTTTGGCTATGCTGTGTTACCTACCTGTGTGTGCGAGTGTGTGCGAGTGTGCGCGAGTGTGCACGAGTGTGTGTGTGTGTGTGTGTGTGTGTGTGTGTGTGTGTGTGTGTGTGTGTGTGTGTGTGTGTATGCACGTATGTGAGCATGTGTGCGCATGTGCCTGTGTGTTGATGGGCTCAGTGGGAGTCTGGGTCCTGGGGGAATAACTCTCGTTAATAATTCAGACGAGGCTCATTATCAAGGCAGTGCAGATTTCTCCCTGATTTCACCTTAATTGCAGGCAGCCTGCTCCACTCAGGCAGTCTGCAGTCACGCTGCGCTCCCTCACTTTCTCTCCTTTGCTCTCACTCTCTCTCTCTACCTCTTTCTCATTGAACACACTCAAATTTATACACATATATGCAGATTTAAAACTAAAGCCTATGAGGATAAAATGAACAGTGTTGTCTCTAATTGGAGGATATCTATATTACTGTAGTTCTATATATGGATCACACTCTTTTTAATACGTAAGGACCACTATTATTATGCTATTTATAATTAACAAATTAACATTCAATAAAATGGTTATGTTTAGTAACTGTTTATAATTCTAATCAATAAATACCTAAAATCTATGACCCATGTGGATTACCAGATGCTTAACATCCTTTTTGCGGATATTCTTTTTGAATGGAATGGAACAATTTGTGACTTGTTTGTGGGTTTTATTACCTTATGACCTTAAAGAGGCCCATTTACTTCCCAGGCATATTAAATAAACATTAAATACTTGGAAATAAAATGAAATCAGCCACAATGACTTTCTGAAACCATTTGTTCACTCCTGTATGTGATCCCTGCAACAGGCGCAATGCTACTAAACATTGCCATCTTGAATCGAGTGAGAGTGCAGAACACTCAATCCCAGACTTTTCAACTTTATGTGTGGTGCACTGCCAAGTTATCACCATTGCTTAAGATTATTCCTCTGGTCATGTGGTCTTGTTACTGTTATTGTAAACTGTAAGACTCAGAACCAAAAAAAGATGTAAAACAGGTGTATAAGAGATGCTGGGAAACTCTGGTATTCAACCAAAATGAACTGATAATGTACAATAAAACAGAGGCTACTAACTGTTGAATGGGGACGTTAAAGTTTTGTCTTTGGTGTTCCAGCTCACTGTGAAGCTGAACATTTGTATCACCTATGCAGTGGTTATATACTTGAGAATTCATCCTGCTGCTGTCTTTGGCAATCATAATTAGGACTTATTTGAAAGCATAGATACCCGTGTCACCAGACTTTTAGAAACTCTATTTTTGGGCTATATTTCTGATTCTTCAGCCTCATGAAAGTCTGCAGGAGTCTGCCATTTATAATCAACTTCAGGACATTTGTGTGCTCTCTTGGACATGAACTAGTGATGCATTGGTGCACTTCTTACCAAATAAATGACTGAACAACCAATTGTCCAGTGAGGAAATTAGGTACTGCTATATACAAAACAGATTCCAAAGTGGTCAACCCAAAAAGCATGTACTATAAATATCTGTGAATTAAGAGTGTGCATTTGACTTGCTTTTCTATGTATTGTACAAGAATCATATAGTTGAGATACTTTGCACTAAGTAGAATATCTCATCTCATAGGTTAAGCCCATGTGTGGTGGCCTTAATTTTTATGTAATTCTACGTTTTTTTGTGCCCCCCCCATTTTTCTTCCCTAATTTTTTTAGTTTTATCCAATTCCCACCCATCAACTTTTGCCTTCCCTATCACACGACCACCACCCACCAGGGAGGGGCGTAAGCATGCACATGCCCCCTCCGTGACATGCAACACTGCCACTCGCCTCTTTTCAAACTGTTGCGCATGCATATTTGTGGGCGGCCTAACACACACAGCAGGAAAGCCCTATCTGCCCCCTCATATGAATGAGCTCACAGACGCCCATGATTGGCTGGTGATCGCTGTGAGTGACAGGGAAGTGAGCGTATGCCATCCTTCCCTCCTGTGAGAACTCGGCCAATTAGCTCCCATGGACTCCCGGTCACAGATGCATGTGGCATCAATCCGGATTCGAACTTGCGATCTTGTTGATGCGCCACTCGGGAACCCCGTAATTCTACGATTAAATGTTTTCTGAAACTGAGATCTGAAGTTTGTTTATTTAAACTTTATCTGAATTTGAATTCATTAAAATTCACAAACAGTATCTCTAGAGGTAATTAACATATTACAGCACCCTCCAAAAATATTGGAACAACAAGGCCTATTAATTTGTTTTTGCTGTGCACTAAAGACATTTGTGTGAAGATCAAAATATGAGTATGAGAAGAGAGATCAGAATTTCTGCTTTTATGCACTGTTATTTAGATCAAGATATGTTAGACAACATAGAAAATCCTGCAATCCTTATGGGATTAACAGTATATGAAACATTTTGTTCAAACCACCCAGTATTTCAAGTGAGATAAGAAATTTAAACAGAATATTTTAAATTAAACTTTCACCAGAGCATATTTTAGTTGTCGTCTGTTTTGCAGGGTTTCTCCCTTCAGTCTTCTCTTCAGCATGTAAAATGCATTAAGTTTAAATGGGTTAAGATCTGGTGATTGACTTGGCCAGACCCAAACCTTCTATTTACTCCATAATGACGGAGCTTTTGCAGTAAGGCCTCTATGTTCTTGTTCCCTCAGTCTCCTTTGAAATGTGGTATTTCCACCCCTACTCTCTTGATGTTGTTCATGATATTATAAACTGTTTTTTTTTTTGTTTTTCCTCCTCACCATTTGTGTCTTATCAGTTGTTTTCCTTGGATGACCGATTTGATGCCTGTTGCTTAGGACATTCTCTATTTTGGTACTGGCTATGCTCAATGTTTTTGAAATACCTGTAATAGATTACCCGATTCTTAGCTTCAGAATGGCATGCTTTTCTCCCTAGCTCTCAAGTCTTCGTGCTGGTCTGCTCTTCTTAACTACAAATTCAGTCTTCACAAATGAAAGTCAAAGCTTAAGCTGAGAGTAGATATCAAGGGCTACTTAATGATTAAATACTCAATCTTATATGACACTCCTGGGTAACAAGAAACATCTGTCACTTCTCAAGTTCCAATACTTTAGCTCACTTAAAAACTGGGTGGTTTGATGCAAAATGTGTTAAGTAGTTTAATATATCTAGTTTTATAATAATGTCTATAAATACCAGGAAATTAAAAGTAAAACTCTGATCTCTTTTCTCCTATTCATATTTTGATCTCACACACAAATGTCTTCGGTGAACAGTACAAACAAATGAAATGGCCTTGCTGTTCGAATACTTTTAGGGAGGGGACTGTGTATATCATGTTTATTTGAGTCATTTTAGTCAAACATAATAACATTTTTTAAAACAAAATTTACAACATAATCAAGATTTTGGTCCAAAATATTATTTTGACTTCTATTTGAAAAAAAAAAACAAAACTAAAAAACAAACAAACAAAAAACCCCAATATATATATATATATATATATATATATATATATTTGCACTAATCTTCACAATAATTGTTAAGGGCTAGTTGTGAAATTACATTCCACAATATTTATCCTCTGCATTACTGTCTCAAACTACACAAGATGCCACGTCTAAATAAAAGTACATGCCAAGTTCAATAACAAGGGTTTAGATCCTACCAGATTGCACACAACATTAGTGAGCTTCTCCGTACCCATTTCCAGCTAAGTTCTAATTATCAGCATGTTAGTACTCATATGAGCTCTCATGTATCAGGAAAAGAATGTGGAAATCCGAGAAAGTGTGAAATGATCGTAGCAGCTTGACAGCATGCTTTTGGGAGTGCGCTGAGATGTGTGGATTGATTCAGACCCAGCGACATGGCTTTCATTCGTAGACTGCTGCTGAGTGCTGATTGATGGCTATTAATATGTCTTGTGAGGAACCTGAGGTGATTTATGCCTTGGAGAGTGCCATATCTCATGCTGCTCTCCTTTCCAACTGAAGCATACTGACAGGCTCAAGAAGGCTGGGCACATTCACCAAGGTGATAAGCAGTGCTCCTACATTTTGTTAAATTCTCAGGCTGGATTCGTAAGAATCTCTGAACTGAAGCTATGATCTCAGATCAGTTATGACTATGTCTGTTCAGGCATCATTCATTATGTGCCCAGTAGCTTAACTGGAGCAGAAATACTGCATCAGTTCAGATTCTGTACTCCAGTTGCAGGACTGGGAGAGGAATATGAAGTCTGACATCTCAATGTCAGTCTCTACAGCAGACAAGAGACCAAGAGAGGGCATGCTGGCTGTGGTTAATATGAGAACTGCTTGCCCTTGTCATGTGCTGACTCTCTGTCCATGTTGGTCATCCTCTGGGATAATATGTGAATGGAAGAACACAAGAACTATTAGACACAACATGACCTGTTCTACTGTTGAAATAAAAAAAAAAGTTAACATGCTTTCTGTATAGATGCAGGTTCATACTTTTGTGTTAAATATGTGTTATTAATATGCATATTAAAATTCACTTGGCTAGGAACAAATTTAGAGTAACCAAAATAGAGTGTGTCTGGTTCAAGTGTCTGATCCACAAACTATTCATGTTCCTGGCCAGCTAGTCCAGGAATTTGGTAAATATTTAGTTAACTTTCAGGATTTCTTTTAGGTGGCCATATGTTGAATACTATCAACAAACCAAACTGCTCAACACAAGATCCCACATATCTATACCATGATGTGCAATTTTAGTGACTTTCTATCACTATCGCCCACAATGTCAACCCCCTCCCCAAATGGCATTTCCAAAGTCTGCTCTATTCTGTGTAGCAAGCAGTTTGATTTTGTTTTATGGATGTTTGGGAGCAATATTTAGCACTATGAGTGGGTTGTGGATGTGGCATGTGGTCAGACTTTGGTGAGAGAGTATAGTAGGAGCCAATGTCAGACCTATTATGAGTGGGACAGCTTTTGGCATAGGAGGTGTAATGTACTAGAAGTGACTGAGCTGTGGTCTCACTATTTTACAGGGTTTACTTCTTATGAATTCCATGTAGTCACTACATAGCAGGAGTATTTTGTTTTATCAGTAGGTCACTGTTTGGCCAAGGCGATGGTGGAGTTTTTGGGGGGACATGGTGGTGAGTCAGATGGTTGAGACGTGGCAGTCCTAGGCAGATTTGTGTGTCAGTATGAATGATAGTAGGTCAGGATCAGAGCATATGTTTAATATTCTAAAGATGTGAATGCTAAACTCTGAGATGGCAGATAGCCTTACATGATCCAAGTCTGCTTTTCTCTATCTCTATTCATCCCACTCTTTCCACTGTCCATTTCTTAGGCTTGTAGTCCCAATCTTCATCTTTGTGTTTATTTCCCTGTCTCGTTTAGCATTCATCTCAGTATTTCTGCGCACTCTAAGAATCTATAAATCCCTGACTCATCCATCTCCGTCATTCCCTCTCATTCTCGCTCTGTTTCTCGCAGTCTCACTCTACTGCTTTCTGTGTCTTCTTGCTGTCTGTTGGTTAGTGTGCAACCTTGAGACCCCTGCACCTATTGTGCAGTGACTGTCTCTCAATGCCTACACCTCTTTTCATGAGTGATGCTCATGGACAGCTCCTGACAGAGTGCAGTCTTCAGTTCTCTCTCTCTGTCTCTCTCTGTCTCTCTCTCTCTGTCTCTCTCCTGAGACTCACTTCAGTTGATGTCTAGAGAGGGATGTTGGTGACCTGTTAGAGCACAGTGACAGAGAGTATGCCTGTGTGCAGGCTCAGGGATTCTGGCTACAGCCTGCTACTGTCCTCATGTTTTTGGTGATCAAGAAAGGTCGCGGCTCAACATCTACTCTGCCAAAAGGTAACTGCTGCTTTGGATCAGGGTTCTAGCCTACGCTTCCCAATGGTTCCCAAAACCTTTTTGGTGCTGAGAGAAAGCAGGAGAGAAAAGAAATAGAAGCAGAAGAATATGGATAGAATTGCATGCGAAGAAGGGAAATAGTACACTTTAAATCAAGTGTTTGTCCATTAGCACACACACACACACACACACACACACACACACACACACACACACACACACACACACACACACACATTATGGCACATTTACACACTTGCTCCTATCAGACACTCACCCACTGGCTAAAAGGTGCATGGTTTGGACTGTACACCAGACAACCAGATTGCTAAGCTTCCGCCATAAATCAATAATTAGATGAATGCTATAACAGCTCATAAGTGGAAGCCCTCTCGATTAAGCACAAAATGAATGATTGGCATGAAGTGATGGAGCTGTAAGGAAGAGTGGTATTTTGGGAATGCAAAGTCTCCATTATGTAGGAAGACCATGGGTTGAGAATGGAGGTATGCATTTGTGCTCTGGTAATCTATCTTCCCTCAGCAATCAGTTTAGTGAAGTCATTCTCCAGCTCTCACAAGCGATCCAAACAAGAAGGCTTAAACTGAGAAGTCAGGAAAAAAATAGAAAGATATTTCTCAGAAGAAAGTGAAGGCCTGTATAAATGTGTGTGTGTGTGTGTGTGTGTGTGTGTGTGTGTGTGTGTGTGTGTGTGTGTGTGTGCGTGTGTGCGTGTGTG
>JAOUQZ010000044.1:19330602-19345723 GCA_028564935.1 Neosilurus hyrtlii
TTTCATACATACATACATATATATATATATATATATATATATATATATATATATATATTTATATATATATATTGCTTACAACACCAAAGCCATAGTGCTTTCTGATGAATATTAATTTCTCCTTATTAACTGAGGATCTTTAAGGATCTTTGAGGATCTTAAAGAATGTTGTAGAAAATTGCCTTGTGCTTGAATTTCTCTGAACCGTATGAAATAGCGTTTATGGATAAAGTCATGGTTTAGCACATGGTCAACTAGTGTTGGTCCAATCTTGTTCAATAAATTTGGTCATTGTCTTCTCTTTCCACATCCTCCTTCAGGTCGACCACCTCCTCTCCCTCTTCTTCTATCTTCCCCTTTTCCTCTGTGGGCTCCCCGCTCACATTCCTACTCTTTCTCTCACTGCCTTGTTGCCTTCCATTTTGTATGAAGGTAGGTAAACTCACTTTTTTCCTTTTAATAGTGCTTACACCCCACTGTTGGGCTTACAGTTAAGCACCTAATTGTCTTTACACTTGACAGTCATGTCTAAACAGGTGGTTGAGGGGCCTGGTATTTTGGAGAGTTGTGCCTTGAAATGTCAAAGAAATTACATCATGTTCGATTTATGTGTCTAATGTAAGGAAGTGCGTTTAGTGTTTTGCTAGTGTGCAGTGGTTTTTGCCAAAAGTGTGAGCCTGACAATATGCTTATAGTTGTACAGATCCGGTTTGAGCTTTTGCACCTTGAGTGTCTGGTTTCACTAAGTGTGTGTTAATTAAATTTTTTGTCTGTAATAAATTATCAAAAGAAAAAAAGTAACAGTGGATATCTAACTGCTCAAATATGTAACACTAATTGGATTGCACCCTTGAAAACTAAGATAGAGTAAAGAAAAAAAATGGATTTGTGTAATATGGTACTTACAGTTTTACTTAAACTATTCCTAAACTGCATATTGAGCATCCCATCACATGCCAATAGACTGTTCTGTGCTTATCTCAGAAATATTTTTCACAAAATGTTCATACTGCACATCCTTTCAATACACACAATAATGATTACCTTCACTCAACTGTATACCTTTATGCCTTTACTGTGTACTGGAATGAAGGACTGGGCAGCACGGGTTGTGTGGTGGTTACCATGTCCACCTCACAGCAAGAAGATCCTGGATTTGAGTCCTGGGCTCCGTGAAGTTGTTTCTGCATGCAGTTTGTATGGAGAGGATTTGTGAGTTTCCTCCTACAGTTCAAAGACATATGCACTTTAGGCTAATTAGCTGTTCCAAATTGAGTCTAGGTGTGAGTGTGAATGGTTGTGTGTTGGCCCTTCGATAGAGTGTACCCTGCCTTCGTTCATAGTTGGCTGAGAGCATCCATCAATCCAATTTTGATTGTTCCTCAATAACATCATGTGACCCTAAGTGAAACAAATGAAAATAAACAGAATAAACAAAAATAAACAAAAATAAACAAAAATATGCAGAAATATTTACCGAGCAGAAATTTACAAGCTTGATATAATAATAAGGACAAGTTCTATTTTTAGTCCTTTTTTAGTTCCTTTCATGATTTCTACTCATGCCATCTCAGAGTCTGTGTCTATTTCTCTTTTATAAATCACTTTATAAATATTGTATATATATTTTTTATAATATAAAAAGTTTTGACAGTTTTTCCAAACTGTCCTGAGCACAGGAAGTACTTGTCTATGGCAAATGCAAATACACTGCAGTGGATTGTAATTGTTTGGTAAACTCTGCTCTGATTTCTCCCAAATTTATATTTCCCCAAAGCGAATTATCAGTTATATTGAAAATGGTGACGTCCATCAGTCCAAAGACCAAATGTTACATCAATATTTAGACAGGGTAAACTATAAACTCCAACAGTCTGATAACCTGTTCAGGGTGTAGGTCACATCTTGCCCAATGTCAGCTTCGACTGGATGGTGGATAAGCAGTATTGATAACAGATGGATGGATGGATGGATGGATGGAACAAACGCTATTGATTCAGAGAAGGGCAATACACCTGGTTAATTCAATTTTCTGTGTGGGTAATTTGTATTATGGCACTTCTATATTTAAAAAAAAATAAAGAAATAAAAGGAAGAAAAAGGTTTTGAAAATAAACAGTGTCTACAGCCAAGATGCCCTGTTTAATGTTTTATAATCTTAAGAGGTATCGAAATTACAAAAGTGGTCTGGTGTTAACTTGCACTTTAATACTGAAAGTGATGTTCTGAAATATATCAAAATAAAGTCCAGCAGACAATGCATTTACTGTGAACATGTTGTTAGGCTATTATTAGTACCAAGTTTAAAGAAGAGAGGTTTATTTTTCATACATTCATTCATTTTCTAAGCCGCTCCATCCTAATTAGGGTCACGAGGAGGCTGGCGCCTATCTCAGCCGACACTGGGCGAGGGCAGGGCACACCCCGTACAGCTCGTCAGGCCATTACAGGGCCAGCAATCACACAACCATTCGCACTCACACTCACTAGGGGCAGTTTGGAACAGCCAGTTAGCCTATTGTGCATGTATTTGGACTGTGGGAGGAAACCAGAGTACCCAGAGGAAACCCATGCAAGCACAGGGAGAACATGCAAACTCCACACCGAAACAACCCGTGCGGGGGATCGAACCCAGGCCTTCTTGCTCTGAGGCAGATGTGCTAACCACTACACCACCGTGCCACCTGGTTTATTTTTCATTAGGAAATTTTATTTTCATTAAGAAAATATTTTTCATTAAGAAATATGCCCAACAAAGGCACCTGACACCTCGCAGTAAAAAGATTCTAGGTTCAAAGCTTGTGACCGACAGTAGCATTTCTATATGGACTTTGCATGTTCTTCATTCTATTGTGTTTTTTTTTTCTCTGGGTACTCTGGTTTCCTCATATGGTCCACAGGCATGTAGATTAGGTCAACTGGCTGCTTTAAATTAATATGTCCTTATGGTAGCTGTACAATACACTGCCAAGCTGTTCAGAGTGTACCCTAGGTTTATTAGATAAGGTTAGATTATATCTTTAGCTTATTGTAGATGAGCGTACCGTGACTGAACTGAAGACTTTTGTGATGCATCTATCTAGCCTGTAAATATTTATAGTTACATGTAATCCTACTGTGTTCCGTCTTTTCTCTGCTCCAGAATAGTATGCTGCTTTTTCCCTCAACACAGGAGAGTTACCGAATGATAATCTACCGAACGATAAACTGTTACCGAATGATAATCTACCTGACTATTCTTGTGTGAAAGGGAATTCAGTGTCCAGTACAGTGTATGTATCTGATATGGACAGTGGGAATTTATTAAACTAGTGAAATCGCAGCCTGCACATTAATATAATACTGTGTTTTTTATGATTTCTATCAACATAATATATCACATTTCAAAGTTTCTTGTGAGACATTTCAAGTGCTCTTGGCTGCCCTGTGATGGCTGCAGGGACACTAACAGATGTTTAGTTTTCAGGCTGTGCACACTCTTACCAGACAAATTCTGACTAAAGTCATGACTCTAGCTAAAAGAAAGAAGGAAAGAAAAGAAACGCTGATATGAGCAGTTCATTTTGTTTGAGAATCATGACATCATAGCCTACATTTTTGGATAACGTTGTCCTGGTGTAGTGTATGCTGTAATCAAATTTTCTACCACACACGTGAAAGGTGTGTGAGAGAGTTGATGTCCTGATAGCCTGAAAGAGATAGAATTGCACAGTGTATAGATTCTTGAGGGGGTGTATAGAAGGAGTGGTTTAATGGAGACAGAGGCATGGGTATGAGTGAGGCCTTTCCAGACACATGGGAGACAGAGAAGAATTATAAATGATAAAAGACATGGAGTTGATAAGTGAATGGCAACTCTGCTCACAAATATGGATACAATCTTTTATTGTTCTTTTTAATTCTGTCCATTCTTCTCTCTCTCTCTCTCTTTCTCTCTCTCTCTCTCTCTCTCTCTCAGCATTGCTGGATTAACGCAAATAGCAACCTTGTTTCACTTCACGCAGTATGCACATTTGATGTATATTTAAGATGTATGCGCTAAAACATTAGACATATTTTAGTCACATACTTGAGAGCAAAAGAGAAACTGCAGTAGGGAATTATTGATGGTGACAAACCCTTACAGCACGCACAAAAATATCAGCCTCACACTTCCATCTCCCGGATTCCCCATTTTAATCGATGCATGACAAATCTAACGGCTTCGCTAATATCATCTTGTTGTCGCTAGTTTTTCATGAGGAGACATTCCTCTGACGATAAACATCTGCAATGGCTTTAATGATATGCTGTCTGAGCTCCACTTGTAATAACTGCTGTTCAAAGGTCTGAACAAAATGATGAATTAGCCAGGTTTGCTGCAGTGGAGGCTGCAGAGAAGCTCTCCTTTCTTTAGCCAAGGCAGGGAGGCATCAGAGCTGGCACCTGACAGCTCCACCTATTATTTGATGATGGTTAGGGGGTGCTTTTTGCTTCACTCAAATTGGATCCTGTCTCCTGGAATGAATTATCAAAGGCAGTGGGGAGGATTAATAAATCATCAGCCTGTTTTCTCCCTCATGTTATGTTTATTTCACAAACTGAATGGCTCCTCTCGTTCTACCATGCTGTCTCTCTCTCTCTCGCTCTCTCTCTCTCTCTCTTCCTGTCTTTCCTTTGAATATAAAGTAGCTTCCTCTTTGCCCCAGTGCTGCCTGAACAGGTGACAGGGATGATGGGAAGTGTTCTTGTGCATGCGTGATGCAAGTTTGTGTGAGTGTGTGTAGTGTCACTGGAGCATGACGTGTCCTCAGACGTGGTTGGGAGCGCAAGTACTGGCCAGCCCAGGTTTGCTTCTACCATTTCTCCTGCTCGTTGTGAGAACGGGCTGCCAGGGTTCTGGCCTTGATTAACAGTCTGTTATGTCCCTTCCTCATCAAGGGTATTGGGAAGGGGAAGGTCAAGCAACTGAAGAAAGGGAGGTGGGGAAGCGAAAGAAAGAGAGAGTATTAATAATCACAGACTCCCAGTACATCCTAAATATTTTATCACTTCCAGCTGTTTGATGTTATGGAGGCTCACTAGACACTACACCACAAACACACTCAGGCACACACATGCACTCACTAATATCTACATAGTATACACATCAATATGGGACAGCGTGGGTTCTTGCCTGGTGTGTGCCCTTTCATTCCAACATTTTCACACAACAATACATTCCTTCACTAATCTCCTTAACTCATATTCCTCCATTTTCAGCTTCTGGTTACAGACATACGTATGAAGAAATAGGTGAGAATCTTTGTATACAAATGAAAGATTGTTACAGTTTTAATGCTCCCAGATGAGTGAGACAATAATTGTCCTAAACCACAATCTTATAACACAAAGTGCATTAGTATATTCTAAACGGTAATGGTGTGGTCTGATTCGTACACTACCTCTGATCACTGTTACGGACACTCACGGATTGTTATGGGCACTTGGAGCAGGAAACGTCATCATCACCACACTTGGAAATATAATGGAAATATAAATAATACAATATATATCATTTTTTTTCTTGATTTTCCGCATAGTATGTAGTAAAATTTCATTTAGGTGTATTAGGTACAAATTTGGAATGAGTAAGCTAAACAATCAGCACTAAGCTTGCCCCAAAGTGCGGAGCTCATCTGACCTGCCTCTCTCATGGTTAAAATATGTAAATAAAAATATAAAAATCTTGTTTTAGTCTGCTTTACTTTGTTAAAAAAAAGAGAGTTTAAAAAACGACAACTTTACACAGTTCTTCACCAGCTTAGGCGTTCGCCCAGAGTTCACCCATCTCCATCATCAGTTTAAGAAATGTAATGCAATGGTAAAAATGTAAATAATAAACCATAAATATATTATAGTGTGCTTGCACGTGTAGTACAGCTTTTTTTTAGCTACTTGTGATATCACCTGTAAGAGTGTATGAGTCTATGAATGTATGTGCATGATGCCCTGCAATAGAGACATGGAGAAATGGTGTCCCATCCAGGATGTATTTAGAGCATTGTCATCTTAGATAGCCTTTGAGTCTTATCAAGGATAAAATTAAGATGAATAATTGAAAGAATGTTGCAAACATATACCATTTTGCTATCTCCATTTGAGTAATATATACTTTTTTAATATATATCATTTATTCTTTCATTTTCTAAGCTGCTCCATCCTAATTAGGGTCACAGGGAGGCTGGCGCCCATCTTAGCCAACTCTGGGTGAAGGCAGGGTACACCCTGAACAGCTCGCCAGGCCATTGCAGGGCCAACACACGTACAACCATTCACACTCTCACTCACACCTATGGTTGATTTGGAACCTCCAGTCGGCCTACTGTGTATGTCTTTGGACTGTGGGAAGAAACCGGAGGAAACCCACACAAGCACAGGGAGAACACCCCACCCCTCTCTCTTTCTCTGTGTTTTTGCTGAGGTACACATGCTAGTTCTTGGACGCCGGTGATCCTGATCCTTCTGAACATTCGGCTTTGTGAGTCCTGTGGTCTGTCCTGGTGTGCTGATGCTGGCTAGAGTTCTCATCTTGGATGCCCCTCACACCTGCTGATGAAGATCCATATGGACTTAGATCTGCACTCAGCGACTGTGAAGACAACTTTTCACTGCTGGTGATATAAACTCTTTTGCTACAATTATTCAGGACTTACAGTTGTGGTATATCCAACTGGAATACATGAGGATGGGTTTCCCTTTTGAGCCTGGTTCCTCTCAAGGTTTCTTCCTCGTGTCAACTGAGGGAGTTTTTCCTTGCCACTGTCGCCACGGGCTTGCTCATTAGGGATGTGTAGGGGTTGTGTAGGGGGTTGTAGAAAAATGTTTCAATTCCTCCTTAAATTACTTTTACTATGTAAAGCTGCTTTGTGACAATGTCAATTGTAAAAAGCACTATACAACCAAAAAAGGAATTGAATTAAATTGAACATCCAAACTCCACACAGAAACACCCCGAGCCCGCAATTCGAACCCAGCACCTTCTTGCTGTGAGGCGGCTGTGCTAACCTCTGTGCCACTGTGGCGCCTAATTTTTTATATTTACATAACACATATAACATAAATTACTGCTCTAACTCTATGCAACTGTTTTCACTCAACTGCCAATAAGCTGTCAGGAGCAATTTTCAAAATAAATAAATAAATACATACATACATACATACATACATAAATCAGCTATGGTTAACAGAAACATATAAACTATTTTAAGCAACTGTGATGTGGTACTGAACTAAACTGTGAATAATATATTTCCATGCACAAATATTTCTCAACAGTGCTCCAATCAAATTAATGAGGAACTCAGCCTGAATGCACCAGGACACATTTTTTGGTATTTTTTTAATAGAAGAGAAGGTGGCTCTGTGGTATTGCAATTGCCTGCTGGTCTACAAGTTGTGAATTCAGTTCCAGCACTCTGTGGTTGCCTTATTGCCCTCCTTCAAAATTGCTTTGTAAAGCATTATTAAACATGTACAGTATTCAAATAGCTTTACCAAATGAACAAATTTACAGGCAGTCTGTGAAAAGTTGCCATATGGTAGCTTTCCTATAAAACAAGAAAAAGAAAAAGAAAAAAAAAATTGTCATGGAAAGGAAAAGCAACCACGAGGTCTGCAGTCTGTCTGGACCCAAACTGGTGGGACTTCCTCATTCCTCTGTCCCTGTCTTTGTCCTCTCATTTTTGTCTCTTGGCCTCTTTGTCTTTCTATGTGTATATGACTAGTGCAATATTTCAGCAGCATTTTAAGCACAGGGTGAACTGGCTAGCTGATAGATGGAGGACTATAGGGCAGGAATATGACGGCTGTTGGAGGGCATGCTGGGTTTATTTATTGGAGTGAGGCTGTCGGGTGTAGTGTTATTAATAACAGTGATAGACTGGACCTCACATACTCCATCACACACAGTGTTGCTAAAGAGACACACACACACGCACACACCCTAGGTAGATGATCAGAGAAACACAATACAGTCATATTGCTCTAAGGGGAAAGTATGCTGAAATCAAATTTTAAGTATGGTCTGTTTCTTTATTTGTGTGGGTGGCAATGTTCATGCATATCCCATGATGCATGTACATTAATGCAATATGTAGAGCAAGTGTTCTTCTGGTGACTAAGAACATCAGTGTAGGACATTATCAGACTGCCATCAGAAACTGTCACAGAGCTCTATACAGAGAAGGATATGATATAAGGTTTGTAGTCCATTACCTGAGTCATGCATATTCAAGAAAATAGTGATATGGTCAAATGTATCATCCTTTATCACATTAACATGTGTATGACTGTATGTGTGGCATACACCATATGACAGTAGTACAAAAATGACCTCTGATGAGAAAGGGCAGGTGGTTCTGGTATGCTATGTTGGCCATTTTTCTAGAATAGTTTTGGTCCATTTGTCCACTAGTGGAAAAGGTTACTGCAAATTACTCACATATTTTCTGAACTGTTTAATCCTATTAGGGTCATGAGGAGGCTGAAGCCAACACTGGGTGAAGATACACCTTGAACAACAATCACACAAACATTCAAACAACACACTCACACCTAGGGGCAATTTAGAACAGCTATTTAGCCTAATGTCAATGTCTTTGGATTGTGGGAGGAAACCAGAGTAGCTGGAGGAAACCCACACAAGTACTGGAAGGACATAAAACACAACACAGAAACGCCCGATCCCATGACTTGAACCCATAACCTTTTTACTGTGAGCCAGATATACTAATCACCACGCCACCATGCAGCACAACTGCAAATCAATACAGACTTATTGTGGCTGATTACTTTAAAGGGGAAAATATTTATTTATTTATTTTTAATCCACACCCTATTTTACCATTTCTTTGAGTCCAAAATTTAACTAGGAGCAGAAAACTATTGAAATTGCCTCAGTACAAAGAATGCTGTACAAAGATTTCTTTTAACCACCGATGAAACCTATCTATCCTGAAAGGAGTGATCTTAAGTCCTCATTCTAGTGGGCTCATGGGTGCACATGAATTTGATGTGTATGAAATTATTTAAATCATATACTATGGCTTTGTGATTGCAATGTAATACAGCAAACACAATGTATGTACTAATTACTATATCATTGCACTATGGTTAATAACTATTATGGTTATTATAGTTCATGGCAACCCTGCAATGGATTGGCAACTTGCCCAGGGTTTACCCTGCCTCTCGCCTGAAGTCAGCAGGGATTGGCTCCAGATTCCCCTGTGATCCTGATGGATAAGTGGTAAAGATAATGAATGAATGGATGGATAATTCATAGTGCTATTGTTATGAATGAGTTCACATCAAGCTTTCTTTAAATTTAGGATTAGATCATTTATGCACACATTTAGGTCAACGTCTTTACAAGCATGGTTATACATGTAATGCTGTGTACGTGTATGCATGTGTGTGTGAGTGTGTGAGCACATGTGTGTGCGTGTATGTGTGTCATGCTTCTCCAGAAGGACCCCAGATCAAAACCATGCCCCCCCTCCTTCAGCCTCCATCTCTGTTCTTTCTCCGCCCCCTCACTCATTAAAAACTGCAGCTCCAGCTTCTACTTAAATCCCACTTGCTGAAAAAAAATTACATGGGTCAAAAAAATTCCTCTTTCCACATAATTCCATAACAATCTATACATCAAAATAAATATTTTTATTTGTATCCCCTTTTATAGATAAAGTATGACACACACATACTCACAGATACACACAGACACATACATACTTACACTTTCTTGGCTGTGACAGGAATCTGATGATGGTGGGACTGTGAGGCCTTGGAGACTGCATTGCTTCCAAGAGAATAACACATGTGAGAGCACACGGTGATCCAAAGTGCTGACACAACCGTTAGAACAGGCTAACAGCTTCAGCATGATGGCTAAATAGAACTCTAGTGAATGAATGTCAGTCATTAAAAAAAAAACTTCAAATTGACCCTTAATCTGTTTAAGCAAAGTAGACAAGTTATGTAAGTCAAGGGTCTTTAACCCTGTTCCTGCAGATCTCCCTTACGGCAGGTTTTCTCTACAGACAAAATTTACTGCACCTCTTTTTTTAGCTAAACAAGAACTTTTTAAGGCAATAATCAGATGGTCAGGTGTACCTGATTAGGGTTGGAGCCAAAGTCTTCAGGAACAGGGTTGAAGACCCCTGATATAAGTGTTCTGCATAAGCATGTTTGTTTTGGACCTGGACTACTGAAATAAAATGATTATTAGGAAATAACTAGCTGTAAGGAACTAAACAAATGAACATGAAAAAGGGTACACAGTTGCTTCAGCAGGTTGCTTCTGGTCATTGTTTTCTGAGCAATATTCACTGAGCCTGAAGTCATTCAGTGGCATCAGCACAGTTCAAGTATTTCAGAATTCACTGCATGAGTGTATCACAAGACACAATAGAGACAACAGGGACGGTTTTATATGCAGCAAGCTACACCAGAATGTCTCACAGTTGAGCTGGTATTCATATTATAACATATTTATCACAAAGGAGCAAAGTGAAGTCATCTTCATCTTCATGTCATGCTTTTAAGTGGTCGTTTTGCAGTTCATTTCTGAATTATTTCTGATGATGACCTCTACTTTTCATGACAGGCCTTTTAGGGTCATAAAACATGCTGATTGACTGTGTAAAAGGAAAGCAAGAGTGACCCCTGCTGTAAAAAACTGCAAATATTTTTATTGTCTATCAGCATTACACTTTCCCTTCATTATTAGGCATTGTGTACGGTATGATAGATGCATGTAAATGTTTTTATTTATCAGTTCAGTACTGAATAAAATAGATTTGCAGACATTGTTACTTTTCAGTATATCTCACCGTTTCTAAGTTATATATAGTATGTGGCTATGTGTTTATTGCCTGTTAATGACACAGAATGACTTCTGCTATGATGTGGTTGATGCGATGGGGCCCGACAGGCGTGAAGCAGCTCAAATCAGGCGTGTAGATGCCAGCAATTAACCACTTTTAGGATGTGAGTTTACTCCACATTGAGCCTGGAGTAAGAGGGATGCTGATCCAGAGGCTTCCTTAGTGCTGCTGTCACTTTCACTAAGAGTGCCTGTAACCTCTGCTGTTTAGGTTAAATCCATCAGAAATTGTGTAGTATAGTGTAGCATGAAGGTACTGAACATTTTCACAAGTTCACTCATGTGTTGACATGTATAAGAACAGTGTTCTTAAGGCCTGTAAGCTACCGGACTATACAATTAGTCCTGCATGTAGTGAAATACTCTATCTCGCTCTTATGGTTAATATTATGCCATAATATAAAACAACAGACATTATTCTGTTGTCAGATACTGGTGTGCACTTTGACTTCTAACTATAGTAAACTTTGTTGCAAATAAAAAGAGTGAATTTTAAAAAAAATCTTGAACAGAGAAGTTAGAGGAGTCCAAGAACAAGCAGATATTTTGTATTGTGTGCTTTAAAAGGAAGCGATTCCCTGTTGACTTCTGATGAGGGACAAGGTACATCATAAACAACCAGAACAGGTCAGAATTTCACTTAAGCAAATACCTTTTAAGTCCAAAACTAGGAGGAATTGTGTTGATGTGCTAAATGGAGTTACTTGGCTCTTCTACAAAACCGAGCATATGTGAATTCAGAAAGTACTGCTTATTTTATCCTGGTAAAACCTAGTAAGTCAACAAGTTTTCCACAATTTACAGAAAGTTTTCATAATTTTCTTAAAACACTACTTCAATCAATTACTCAGTTTTTGCTATACACCCAAGAGATGGTTTTCTTTCTGGAAAACAACTGTTACAACTGACACCAGTAGACCAGATGTCATGTCATTTTCTGAACCACTTAATCTAATAACCCTAATTAGGGTCGCGGGGAGGCTGGCGCCCATCTCAGCCTGGGCAAGGGCAGAGTACACCCTGGACAGCTCGCCAGGCTTACCATAGACAGTGAGAGACATGGCCGGCCTTTGAAGGGGGGACAGCAGTGAGAACCCGTTGATAGTGGGGCTTGAACCCCCGACTCCGTAATCCAGCACCTTACCACCAGGCCACCACTGCCCCAGATGATTATTTAGAATTCTGAACTTGACATATAAGAGCTTTTTCTAACTTTAGCTGCAACTGATACAACATAATAATTTACAAGAAAATGCAGAATACGTAAGTAACAGCTATTTATTTACTTAGTACAATTTCTTAGTATTTCTGTGTGGAGTTTGCATTTTCTTAAAAACAACTTATATAAAATGCCACACTGTATTTTTTATATATTGTAATAAATATACAGAATAAAATAAACCACAATGCATTCACAGGCATGGGGAGAACATGCAAACTCCACACAAATATGTCCTCATCTCCATTACTCAGGCTTTTAGGGATAGAGTAAATGCTCTTGGAATTATCTTTATCAAATCTATTTACACCCCCAGTGCAGCTAACTGGGTTATCAAAGGCCAGCCATGTCTCTCACTGTCTGTGGTGAGAGCCATGTAAAAGAACCATTGCTTGCCTCGTCCAGAGTCGGCTGAGATGGGTGCCAGCCTCCCCGTGACCCTAATTAGGACTAAGTGGTACAGAAAATTATTGAATGAATGAAATCTATCTACACAATCGATCACACATCTAGACACAATCATGACTGTTTAATATTTGTCATGCATCACTCGTCCTCCATTAGTAAACACCCACACTTGCCAACCAGTAAGTCACGTGACTTTACTATGATCATTTCCATTTGGAAGGGTGAGCTGGCCTGTTTAACTTAATATTGGTCTATTGATCAGGTTTATTCAGTAAAATCAATGTGATAATATATGCAAATATAGCTGCAAGCTGTGGTTCCCAGGGTCCAATCAGGAGACAAATGAAGAGGAGTAATGATGAAGAGGAGTAATGATGAAGAGTAATGATGGAGAGGAAGAGGAGTGATAAAGAGGAGTGATGAAGATGAATTATGAAACAGAGATAAAGAGGAGTGATGGAGATGAAGAGAAGGTGATGTCACAGCGATGCGTTGGAATCTGTGATAAGGAGGGATGAAGATGAACAATGACGAGGAGTGATGGTGAGGAAAAATAATATGTGTCTAGAATCTTTAAAGACGTTACAGAGAGGAAGACGAGTGATGAAGAGGAAGATGAGTAATGATGAAGAGGAGCAGCTGTGATGAAGAAATGATTTCGAAGAGAGTACTTGGTATCTGTGAAGAAGAGTGATGAAGAGGAGATGATGGTGAGGAAGAGGAGATGATGTCACAGAAAGGGTTTGGAACCTGTGATGACACAGCGAGGGTTTTTTGTGGTGAAGGTGCTTTTTAACTTAATTCAGAATAAAATCTGTGTACCTGGCAACCCTAGCTTTATTTCAACCTAGCCTTCACACTGTTATCAATGTATCCTGCAACAATAGATGTACTACTAAAAGCTTATAAAAAATATTTAATCTTAAGGTTTTTAATAGGACAGTGACGTGTACAGGCCTGAACCCCCCCCCCCGTTGGACTTTGGGTACACAAGAATGACATATGTAGTGACGCTGGTTTGTGTCCACTAGGTGGCAGTAGGTAAATATTTCGTTGTGAAACAGTACAGAAGAAGAAGTGCAGTCAAAAAGTAAATTCTTCATCCTTCACCAACGTTTTTCTGTCAGTGATCATCTGAAATCACTTGTTTGTGTTTCTGGGAATCATGAGCTGCTTGTGGATGGGTAATGTAAGTGAATCTCAGTGAAATGGTCCAACGACTGGTTACAGTCTTACATTAATGTTCATCTAGATTGTAAGGATTTGATCTGGAAATGAAATGTTTCTGTAGTGAAGTGTTTGGCAGGTAGGAAATCAGAGCATGGTTCACACTTATGGATCATTTCTGTGCAGTAAGACCCAAGAGGCATTTCTGTGTTATCTTTAAAGTCTACTTTTACTCCTCAGGTTGATCCCTACATGGATGAGAGTTTTGTTTCCCGTGCTTTTGCTACCATGGGAGAGCTTGTGGTCAGTGTAAGAATTGTTCGAAACAAGACAGACAAGTAAGTTTGCACTCCCCCTTTTTTTTCTTTTTTTCTCTTTTTCTATTCAGTGTTGTTCAACTTTAAAGGTGCACCATTTTTCATTGGCCCAATGCACGTATTGTTCTGCAGCCATAACATCACCTGCTGTGTTATATAGACAGCCCTGTACTCAGCAACCTGCAATGCACTCTGTGTTCTGACTCCTTTCCATCCAGCAGTAACAGTTTCAGCAGTTTGTGCTACAGTAGCTGCTCTGTGGGATCAGATTCGACACTACCTTTTGCTCCCCATGTGCACCGGTAAGCCTTGGGCATCTGTAACCTTGCTTCAAACACCTTTTGTAAGTACTTACCACTGCATACCAGGAACACACCACAAGACCTGCTGTTTTGGTGATGAACAGATAGATACAGACCCACAATGTGGCTCTGGTCAAAGTTACTCAGAGTCTTTTAACACATCATATGATTGTTCGTTTTCTGACTAAATACAGCCACCTTTTAGGCAGATGCCACTGGAATGTTCACCTCTCAGTCATCATAATGTCTTTATTCTTCTGGCTGATCAGGGTCTGGAACGGCAGGTTTTGTGTGGTGTTCCTGGTATGTAGTGGGGTCATTCCATGTAAATTGACCCAGAGGTTCCCAGGTGACCATCCCAGAATTCCCAGAAATGAAAGTTTAACCAGACATAGAACATGTTTTAACATGAACACATGCAAAATTTCCAGGTCCTAGTTCTAAAACTTTCCAAGATATGTTCATTTAAAAATTGCAGGCTAGTACCCATTTGTCGGCCCGCGACCTGCAATTTACCATTTTGGGCACATGGAAGCTTGTAATGAAGCACACTAAAAGAACAGGACCCACACTGTCAGAATCTGCAGTCAAAATTACTCTATTTGTCAAGGTTAGGTTGCTTCCTCAACAACCCAACAATGGCACCTTGGTGGTACTGGGGCTTGAACCGCCAACCTTTGGATTAGTAATCCAGAGCCTTAACCACTAAGCCACCACTGCCCTGTTATGTCAAGTCAAGTCAGTTTTATTTGTATAGCGCTTTTTACAATTGACATTGTCACAAAGCAGCTTTACATAGTAA
>JAOUQZ010000044.1:19345823-19362579 GCA_028564935.1 Neosilurus hyrtlii
ATTGTAGTCCGGTTGGTTTTACCACAGCTGTAAGTCCTAGATAACTGCAACAAGAGAGTCTCTATCACCAGCAGCGATGTGTATGTACTATGTGTATACTATATCTAGCAAAACACAAAATTTCAGCCTTGTTGCTCATTTCCGTCATACTTAGCCGTCGTCTTGAAATTTTCATAAATTTTGCTTGTGACATTTTTTATTTTTGCACTTTCCTTCTGAAGAGAAATAAAATATGCATAAATACTTTGTAGGAGATCCGGATATAGTCTCAAAGTGGTATCAGAGTAATAATAAACAACAACAATTAGAAAAGTGACATTTGTCACGCATAATTATCTATCATAAATTCTATTATTAAATAGTGAATGTACAATATAAGTTATATAACCAATATTTATCATTTATATTTATTATTTATATTTATTATTTATATAACCAGTATTTATATCCCCACTAAATAATTAATATAAGGATATATTATGATAGAGATTATATACGTCTTCTTTTCATAAGCTTTGATCAAATGTTAAATAAATTCATTATAATATTTGCTATTCTACCAGTAAACTGTTTCTGCAAAGAGAGTTCGGTACATGCATATATGTTTCAGTTTTACTGAAAATTTGGCAAAAGTCCCATTATTTGTTGGAAGTCTTTGGGAGAGTGTGTAGTTATGTACACTTAAGCTTTTGAAAAGATGTATATAATCTCTATCATAATATATGATAATACGTTTCAGCCCTATAGAGTAATTATTAGGGGAGTTACAAGCTCTCAAAAATGCCAAAAATGGTAAAATTGTAAGTCGCGGGCCGTCAAATGGGTACTAGCCTGCAATCTTTAAATGAACATATCTCTGAAAGTTTTTAAACTAGGACCTTGACATTTTTCATGTGTTGATGTTGCAACATGTTCTATGTCTGGTTAAAGTTTCATTGAATTCTGGGATGGTCACCTGGGAAGTTTTCTGAAAGATTTGACATGGGATGACCCAGTGGTAAGTACCTACAAAAGGTGCTCTAAGAAAGGGCGATCAGTGTACTGGCAAGAGTGTCATTGTGCCCAACGATCAGTGATGCATGTGGGAAGTGATGGTTAGTAAGTTTAATCTGATTCCACATAAGTGCTACTGTAGCACAAACTGCTGAAACTGTTAATGCTAGAAAGGTGTCAGAACACTCAGTGCATTGCAGCTTGCTGTGTATGCGGTTGCCTAGCTGCAGACCAGTCACGTAATGTAAATGTTATGGCTCATCAGTGTATATTGGTAACTGAATTACAGGTCTGCTCTTGGTTATTGCTTTGTGGAACTTTCTGATGAAGCTACAGCAGAGAGATGCCTCAGAAAATTTAACGGGAAACTTTTACCAAGATCCATGCCGGTAGGTCATTTGTTTCCTCTCCGGCTATAGATAATGCTATATCACCAAAAGTAAGTGGACATGAGATAGATGCACCTTAAAATAATTTGTTAACGTCACTAACATATATTGTTGATTAAGATTACCTAATATCTATTTTGAACCCTTGCTGCTATGACAGTCTCCACTGTTCTCGCAAGTATTTTCAGTATATTTATTTAGAGTGGCTGTGGGGATTTGTCATTTAGCAGCAGGAGCATTATTGAGGTCAGTCACTGATGACAGGGGAGGAGACCCGAGGTGCAGTCAGCATTCTATTTCACTGAAAGATGTTCATTGAGTGCAGGGCTCTGAGAAGGCCACTCAAGTTATTTCACATTAGCCTTGGTAAACCATATGCTTATGGACCTAGTTATGTGCATAACACATAACTCATGATGGAACTAGGACTTGACCTTTGGTTAGTGTGGCCCAGATGCTTTAACAAGCACGCAGGAGAAATCCTACAGCAAACGAAAACATTCTGGACCATTTAAAGAAGGTGCATAGGAGGATGAGATGGTCAGGTGTCCACATACTTTAGGCGTAATACATACTAGATAACAGTAATATTGGTGATGTAGTATGAAATGTCAGTAATAGTTGATTGTTCCTTTCCTCTGCATGTAGACAGTCTGTGTAACCTAATAAATGTTAAACTTGAGTGATTTATGTCCATGGTTGAATTTCAGTCCGATCAGATGTAATTTGAATTAATCATTATTCCACATTTTTAGGAATTCAGTTTAGACGGCTCAATGATTGAACTGCTTGCCAATATGCCTAAGGCTATTAGTTCCTAAGCCTTTGGTCAATACAAGCTAGAAAACAATTGAAACTGTAACAATGAGCAAACATTTGGCCTCAAAACAAAGTTATGTGCTTGAGACTAAAATATATTTCCTTGTAGCAAGAAAGGCATATGTCTATGATAAGTCGATAAGTACAAAACTGTTACTTCTCCAGTCATACTGACATACACTTCAGCCCTCCTAATTTTCCTTAAAGGGAGAACAGCAACATCACTGTTTTCTTCTGACTTGACTTACTCTCTTTGGTGATTCTGTAGTCATACCTGTAGTGATGTGTTCATATTCATGTATAGTTCATATTCAGGTCAGCAGTAAGGTTAAGGGGAAACCGCAACATAATTACAACACTAGGCAGCAACCCCCATATTTCTTTAGCCTTGTGATTCTTTTGAACTTAAAACACTTAAAACACTTGAACTTGACTGAACGTCTTGTAGTGACGATTCTTGGTTTTGCTCAAGATTAGAATTAATCTTGTGTTCATCTATATATGCTTTTAATTTGCTTTTTTTATTATTATTCAGCCTAGAAGATTCAAGCTAAAAACTGCAACTGCTGGAAAGCAAGGAGATAACAGGTAGACATTATGTGCCGTTCTTTTCATTTACTTGCATTTGTTCATAGGATATTAAACATGCAGTGATCAGCCATAACAATAAAAACATTATAGAACTCTTAGAATGTTAGAGATGCCTTTACACAACCCTTATGCACCTGCTTGTAAATACACGTGGAGCTCCTGCATCTGTCAGAATTTTAAATATAACTAAAAATGTATTGTGCTTTTATTTATTTTTTTTTACTTATGTTCCCATGTAGTATGTACTAAAATAATTCAGTGAATGTTGCTGGTGGATGTTGCTGAATTGAATTTCACTATTCAGGAACATCCACCTTGCCTTCAGCACATAATTGTAAATCATCTCATTACAGTGGCACCTGTCAAAGAGAGAGATGTGTTAGGCAGAACGTGAACAATCAGTTCACAAATTTGATGTGTTACAAGCAGGAAAATAAGCAAGTGCAAAGATCTGAGTTATTTTGAGAGGGCCATACTGTGACTGTGGGGTGTATACAATGCCGTGAACAGCTCGCTATTCCATTGCTGGGTAAACATACACACATAACCATTCACACTCACACCTAAGGTCAATTTGTAACACTCAATATTCATAATTTGCATGTCTTTTGACTGTGGGAGATAATCGGGGCATGAAGGAAACCCACACAAGCATGGGGAGAACATGCCAACTCCACACACCTACAACGTTCTTGCTGTGAGGAGGACCTGCTAGCCACTACGCCACCATGCCGCCCATTTTGGTTAATATATTCTGCATGTGATATAATGCACAACAATTTGTGTTTTTCCAAACACATCATTGCTATACTCTATACTCTAACTGACATCTTCCAGAGTACCTTATTAAGACATTCAGAAGTGTTATTGTCCTTGTAGTTTTGTAAGCCTGAAGTCTAGCTTTTGCCAGAGTTTATTACATTGTATTTCTTAATTTAAAAAAAGATGTTCAGCCTGTGGCAAGATGTTTTATTGTATTTGCGTACTGAACAGACTTTCAAGTGTGTGGTGTCAATGTTATTTTTTGCAGAAATGAGAGTGGGTATTTTGATCTCACATGCTCTCAGCCGTATACATTTGACAACCAATACTTTGATTTCAATGGCTCTCAGTTGCCAACATGTGACCACAACCAGTACTATCAGCAATGCTCTGACTACTACTCAAACTGGGGCTATAATCAGAGTGCAGGTCACAGCTCATACAACTACTATAATCAGGTAAGTTCTGTCCTCTAACATTACCTCTTTACACTACTGTGCAGAAGCCTTAAGCACCCTGTTGTGGCTGGTTTTGCAGGATTCTCAGTGAAACTTACAGCTCATTACCTTGTAAAACTGCACAAAGTGTAGCTGAGAATACTATGTTAATTATAACAATATTGTTTCATTTATTACTGTTTATTGTGCTTTAAAGTACAGTAAACTTTATAGTATTTTATATAGAAATGTTGAATTTAAAGTGGAATTATTGGCAGCCTTTGGTACACAATTGGTAGCTGCGCCAATCAAAACCCAGTACTGTTGTTGTAATTTGTTTAGGGCAAATAAGAAATAGAGAAATAAAATCTTCCCTGTGGGGCTGCCATCCGCTGGAAAATTTTGTGGCAGGAGGTGATGTAGAAGCACCAGTAAGTCAGCGACGATAAGAGTTGTCAGTCCTCGAAATGATTCTCACAGGCAACTTTATGCCTACTGAACGTAAATTTGGCTACAGAATGCCCAGTTCCGATATTATGTAGCCAACTTATTGCAAACTATGCTTTTCCTGAAATTTATGTGGATTTGGTATCTGGAAAAAAGTCTTAGCCTTCGCTTTCACACTTGGTACAGCCAAATGCTTGGCATTTAGGTATAGTGCCATCTTGCTACTGGCACTTTGACATCATCATCTCGCGATTTCTCACTCTCGCATCTATTACGAGAAGTACCCATGACGATCTTTACATAGTGATGGATCTGTATTTTCAAACAGGTGTTCTCAAACAATGATTCAGAAATCTTCATTTAAATGTTATGGTGGTACAATTTAAGTTATTTCTGGTGTTCCACAGCAGTGAGGAGGGCCTCACTCCTTACTTCCACTTTACTGATTTATATGTAAATATAAGGCATCTTTTGCTCTACAGCATTTCTTTGCATGTGCCTAAAACTGCACAGTACTGCACATGTAAAGAAAATTTTCATTTACACCATAAATACTTGAATGTTACCAGACATTTGCATAAGCTTGGATATTGATATGTAAACAATGTGTCCCTTACATTTCAGACTTATGAAGACACAAATGAAGATGCTGTGCTTGAAGGTAAGTGCTCTCCATCGGTTTTGTCGAATTACCCATATATTTAAATTAATATTCTTTCTTTGCTTATTTTCCTACAGATCCCTGTTTAAGCTTGGATGTAGTAGAAGCAAACAGACAGTTCATGATAGACAGCGAGGAGCTCTATGATGCCCTTGTAGACTGCCACTGGCCTGCATTTGAATTTCACAACTCTCCTGAATACCCTCCTGAGTACTCCTAGAATGAGGAGACAGACTGCTCATCCTCTGCTGTGACACAGAGCTCATGTGGTCCCTTCAGATGATTCTCTGTGAAGGTGTGTGAATGAAGCTGTTTTATGCCTTCTTCAGTGCCCTCAGGAATGGGAGTGAATTTAAACCACAAATATGTGAAAGATGAAGATATACCATGGACATGTTTGCATTGCTTAAAAGGATGAAATCCAGAGAAGCTGTTCTGTTTTCTTTCCTTTAGGTTCTTTTCATATTCACTGGACAACATGTACAGCTTGGTCACATTAAATTATTTTAATGTATCGAAATAATTTTCTTTGCTGTGAAACAATCTCTTGATACAGATCATTTGAAGTGCAGTGTTTGGTTAAGTTAAATATTATGCTTAAAGTGCCCTCACAGGATGCCGATCATAATCCCGAGTTGTACCGATCATATTGTAATGTTTTTTTTTTTTCCTGTAATTTCAGAGACACATAAGAGCAACATTGGTACAAATTGGAGTAGTAGTATACTACATATCAGTATAGATTGAATAACATCAGAGTAACATTGAGTTTTATTGGACAACATTGGTACATATTGGAGCACAATTGCCTAAAACATAAGCATATCATCTGAATATGATTGGCTCAAATTGGGATCATGATCGGTATCTTGTGAGCGCACCTTTTAGCTTGACTAAGACCGAATTTTGGTATGGTGGTGGGTGCCATTGTCTGCAGCAAATGTTAAAAGGTGTTTCATACTGAAATTGCTGTTTGTTAGATCAGATAATGTGTTTGCCTCAGATGTCTTTGTGAGGTTATCTCTCTCCCCCACCCCAATATATGGTTTCTTGGTTTTGTTAAAAAATTATATATATATATATATATATATATTTTTTTTTTTTTTTTTTTTGACATTGTCATGAAGAGTGCTCTATCCTTTATTGCTGCAGATAATTGTTTTTAAGTAGCTGCAGAACCTTCACTTTTTCTGTGTATCATCACTTGTATTTACCTTTCCCATTAGATTAATTTACCAGAGTTGATAAACCTGCAGAAAGATCATCTATAATTAGTATGATGAGTAGTTTGATTAACTGAAGACAGATACACAGCATGATTTTCTCCCTGAGCACCAGAATGATCTTATAGCAAACATGTTGCTATAATATATTCTCAAATTATAACTACATGTGTACATGTATCCCTTGTTATGGTAACAGCATTGGCTTTTGTAATAAATACAATGATATTTTTATATTTTCTTCAAATTTGCAACCTTCTTTTAGGAACCCAGCTCTTGGACATTGTTTATGAAGGATGTTGGCTGTAAGCCTACAGAAACACCTATGAGCAAGACCTTAATACATTCTGGATCCTACATGATTACTGGGCTAATATTTGAGCATGATTTGCTTAGAGTGAACATGCACACAGAAACTGCATAGACAATTGGGTTAGCTGACTTCCACCAGAAAAATATTCTTTTTGATACTGAGAGAAAAGAAAAATTATATTTTCTCTTTTCCCATCAATGAAGTGTATTACAAGTTGATGCCACATGGATCAGTCATACTGTTACTGAACATAAGATGCAACCAGATCTAAACATACATTGCAACTGAAAGGCAACACACAGACTAAAATTTACCTTACCTACAAATAAAATATTGCTGTGCTAGATGCAACACAAGGCAACCTGGAGGTGTAGTGGCAGGGATGTCTACCTCACAGCAAGAGGGTCCTGGCTTCAAGTCAAGGGCTCGGCAAAAGCGTTTTGGTGTGGAGTTTGCATGTTCTAACCATGCTTGTGTGGGTTTCCTCTGGGTACTTTGGTTTGCTCACACAATAAAAGGACATGCACATTAAGCTAAGTGGCTGTTTCAAATTGCCTGTGAGTGTAAATGGTTGTTTTGGCCCTGAGATGGTCTGGTGAGCTGCTCAGTGTGTACCCTGCCTTCACCCAGAGTCAGCTGAGATAGGCACCAACCTCCACGCAACCCTAGTGAGATTAAGTGGTTCAGCAAATGAGTGAGTGAGTGGATCTTCTAATTTTGTAAAAATTCACATTCTGATTCCCTTTTAAATAAATGTAACATGTTTTAAAAAAAAAAAACAGTGAGTGGGAGCTTAAATTACTTAAATCACTAAAAGTTCTGATTTGTATGATATTTTCATGAATTAGATGCAGAGTCATTTATATGCCAGCACATATGCTCAACTTTGCAATTGTTTCTGTATAACCATGATGGATGGATGCACCTGTATGTGTGCTTGTTTCAACATAAAGAATGAAATAATTGAAAACAAACCTTTGCTTAGATTTGAATGTATAGTTAGAGATTTAACAGAGTTTGAATACTAAAAAAGGGTAATTTCCTTGAACAATGTTGTGTGTCATGCCATTTCATACATAAAATGTGAGTAACTTTCTGTTTTATGTATATGCGGCATGGTGTAGTTTACTGTATATCATTCATTCATCATTCATTTGCCAAGCCGATTATCTTACTAGGGTCACGGGGGAGGCTGGAGCCAATCTTAGCTGATTCTGGGCAAAGGGGGAGTACACCCTGAACAGCTCGCCAGTCCCCGGCAGGGCCAACACACACACACACACACACACACACACACACACAGAGAGAGTGATGCCCTTGCTGAGCCTGAGACTTGAATCCATGACCTTCTTGCTCCGAGGCAGACATATTAATCACTACGCCACAGTGTATGCTGTGTAGTATATACTAAAACAGACTCTGTGGATGTCACTGAACTGGAAAGTCTTCTCCACGTTCTATCTCTGGGACTATAGTGACATCAGCCGAGCCTTCAACACATTATAACTGTTCATAATCCAGAGATAACAACCCAATCAGATTGCACTTTCCCTTGTATTAAATCCTAAATATGCAATATATAATACAATTATATAAGTTATTTAGCTAAAGGCACTTTGCTGACACAGGGCCGGAGACATTCTCTCTATGGTGTATTATAGGATGACTTGGTACCCTGAAGTTTAATGTTAGTGTAAAACAGGAAAATCTTAAGGTGAGCAGTCTCATCACCTCAGACTGAGTGGAACCAGTCAAAAATGGCAACTGAGTGCTGGTACCACACAATTTAATTTAAAAACCTGAAATGGTCCTATTAGTAGCCATAAGCCCAGAAGAAATTTTTTGTAGACTTCACTAAACCCCGCCCCCTTCACCCACACACACACACACACACACACACACACACACACACACAAACAGTCATGTGAGTGTAGCTGGAAGTCATGAGACACAGTCACGTCTCAACCGGTGATGTCCAGTTTTCAATTTCTGTACATGTGCAGAAGAAAATGACGCATTTATTACTCATTCTTGATGAAAAGTACATTTGGAACTACTTTACCTGTAACCATACAGTTAATTAAAGCTGTATTTATGTGTTTCTGATTAATATAGCCTAATTATGTATAATATCATTACAAGGTGGGGGTTCTTATTCACATATTGACTGCAGTAGTTCCTGAAAATTTCTTATAATTTATTAAGACAATAAAGAAACTGAAAAAAGGGGACTTTTGTCGACTTTTCGACAGGAAACACCCTCAGCCCCCCTCCCCCCCTCCCGGTTTTAACATACTGGATTCAATGGGAGCGGCTTGAGTCGCGCGCGGGCTGCTGGGTCTCCACAGCAACATCGAGAAACGATAGGAGGACAAACTGCTGTGTTGACGTAACGTAAGTAAACCAACCGTTTGTCACTGGTTTCTTTATTAAACCGTTGTCTATCCGCATTTAGCACTGATTTCTGTATTTTTGGTGGGTTAAGCAAATTTATATTTGTGCCAGGCTGGTGGTATGAATCGTATGTAAACATTAGCTTTTCCGCCCTGCACCATATGAGAGCTATTCAGAGAAATAATCCCGTCCAGTTAATCTCATCCAAACTGTTATAAACAGCAAAGTGTTTTTTTAAACTTCAACATGCAGTGACAACACAAGGGAATACAAACATGCACATTTCCTTTTGCTGCGGTTTTATATGGTGGCTTAGCAAACAAAATAAACTTGCTGTGTCCGAAATCACTCACTATACTTCGCCATTTTCTAGTGGTTTCCTAATGTAAATGGTAAGAATTATTATACACTATATAGTGCACTCAATGTATCCCATAATGCATCGTGCAAAGTAGCGTACCAACCGATGTACACGCATAGACGGCTGAATAAGTAGACCAACCAATGAGCGCCTAGTATACTGTACGAAAACGAAGCTCGGTCTGCGCCATCTTGGGACCTTACAAAATGTAAACAAACCTACATACGAAGAACAGGTTCCTTTAGGGCGATAGGGCAGGATCGCAATTTTTTATGAAAACTTGTAAATAAAACAACGAAGCGTATTTGGGTTGTTGCTTTATTGCTTTAGAAAAGTGTCTTATATGTATATTATGTCTTATTGTGTAAAAATAATACATACTTAGCAGGTTTTAGCCTGGAGTACTGAAGCTATATAATAATTCTAACTGCATACACGCAATTTTTAGTTTTAAAAATAGTCAGTAGTAATATCACAGTTAGACAGAACATACATGTACAGGTCATTGTTTATTAAGGTAGTTAGTAAATGTACAAGTTAATAACATAATGATTATGATGAGTGTAATGATTTAATGTTTAACCTTTTCATGTCTGTATTAAATTTCACAACAGAAGTAAGTTGGAACGTGTGTGTATGTATGTGTGTGTGTGTTTAATATATATATATATATATATATATATATATATATATATATATATATATATAAACATCAGATAATGATTATAAAGGATTATTTTAAATGCTTTGTTTCATTTTCTCTGTCAGTAGATTGTTGTTATAATGTGGTATGTTATATATGATAATATATGAGTTATTTAATGTAAAGTGTTTAACAATAAACAAAACAGCTTTGAATTTGTCTTTGTGCTCCAATTTTAAATGTTATTAAACATATTACATTAATACATGTTTTTAATTAAATTGAAATGTAATTGTTTTTAACAAATCAGTAGTTCTAGTACTACCACAATTATCTGTATAAAGTTATTAACTATATGCTTACATTTGACTCAAAGAATTAATAAGTATTCCTATAGGTTTTTGTGATTCTTAAGTAGCTTAGACCTACCCTCGTGCAAGAAATGGGTCAAAATTTTCTTTGAAAGCATGAAATTTTTGTTAAAATACAAAAAAAAACAAGAGCAGGTTGACACCGTATGTATGTTTACTATTTGACACAGTCGATACTGTATGTTTGCTACCTACCGAGCTTCGCCGAAATTCAATTGTTGTGCGGTCCACCTTATAAATGGTCTATGCACACACTGGCCAAGCAATATACACCATCATGCTTTGCATTTGGGCTGTAAGGGATTACAAAAAATGGCTGACAGGTGGAAGGAGAGAGAGAGCAGTGGGGAGAAATTAGTCTGTCCTATAAATGTGAATAATTTTGCCTTTAACTTTGAAAATATGTTGAATTTTGTTTTCTTAGCTACGGTACTGGTCACATGACTTAACAGTACTTAACATATATGACTAGGGAAAAGAGTGTTTATGTATTTCAAGCCTGTGTTGACATTTTTAAATGTGTAGTGGTACTCTTTGGTCTAGGGTTCTCTGCTTTGGCTTACAGACTAATTCAGACAGTTTACTCAGTCTTCAGCTTCTCTCTCTCTGGAACACAAACATTATTGACTCCTCCTTCTTTCACGAGTCAAATATGGGGCCGGTAGTTGCCAAGTTAGTGACGTGTATGACTTTCCGCTGACTATGAGAATGGTCCATCAGCACGTCAGCCGACGTTGACCTGTCACATTTTAATTGTGCTGCAGCATTAAATAATTAAACGGCAAGGAGGATTAGTTTCTGAAAGCATTTTAACACTTTACTGCTGAGCTTACTGTATAGTCTTCTGAACTTAATTCCCTAGGTGGTAAGTAGGGGTGGTGAATGAGTGAGTGATTTCAGACACAGCCAATGCATATAGCTACATTGACCTTTTTTTCACTATTTGCTTACTCAAATTTGGTTGGAAATGATTGTGCCCTAGCTCTTGATTTTACCTCTTTAATGATTCAAATAATGAGTATCCTATCATGTCCAATTCTCAAGCAGTACATATTCTTTCCAGGATTTTTTAAGCCATGGTGCTTTACTGCAAGTATAAACAAATCAATAAATTGTTTTTATTAAGCAAATCAATAGTACCATCATATGATGTTTTTATATTTCAATAAATTATCATAACTTTTATCAGGAAAAGCAGCATCTGTAACAAAGGACAGCCTTAAATATTTGACTTACGAAAGACTTGATTTAAAGTCTTTTGAGTAAACTGGTTGTTTAATGTTCAAGCTGAAACCATGTGTGTAATTTACAGTTCCAGCCACACTTGCTGTAAATTGCACCAGAGCTACACTAGGAGGAAGACAATAGGCTTTATTATCAACACATGACCAGACTTACCCAGAATTGTATTAAATAGCAGGTTCAACAAAAAAGTGTTTGTCATTGGCTTCTTTAGGTTTGTCCTGCAAATATGAGGATAATGCACTTAATGAAGTTAAGCAGCTATAGTTGCAGGTACCAGTTTAGCACCATAAAACTGCAAGTCATCACACACTTGTCTCAGCCGCAGTTTTAACATTATCACTTAGTATCATTCTTCACCTTTATAGAGTATGTATTAATAATCCCTCTGTCCGTAGTTATATTTAGTCTGGTTCTTCTCAACGGTTCTTGTTGTTTCTGGCTTGGATTTCGATTTGCCCTGGATTTGTCTGGAAAGCTTCTTTGTTACAGTGTCTGTAACAACTGAAATGCATTAAATAGAAGTGAAATTTGAACAGAAAATTTCAGTTATGATCTACTAGTGTGACAGTATACCAAACACAAGCATGGCTGACTTTCTGCTTAATGTTATTAAGTATTACTTGTTGTAGTAGTAATGATGATTATGACAATCCTCCTCCTTCTGCTCGACAGGGTTCTGGGTACTGTCTCCATCATGTCGTCCGGAAAGATGGGGCTGTATCGCTCACAGCCACGAGACTTCAGCAACCTCTTTCAGACATGCAGCTCTAATATTCAGAAAATAACACACAATAGTAAGTGCCTTATCTAGTAGTATTTGTCATGTAACTTTTTGAATGTCTCTGAATGCTGAGATTGCTGTAACTGTATATTAATGATCTCTTTGGAGGAATAGTCTTACTATTAAATTATTATTTAGCTGTTTCTACTCTGACATGGAAAAAGAATCAAGTTTAGATTTGCTGTATAACCGTAATTGTATTACTTTGCGTTTTTCTTTCTTTCTTTTTTTTATCCTGACTGTGGTTCTCTCCATTCATTGTTGTGTGTTTTTCTGTGTCTTTTCTCTTGTTTAGCTGGCCAAATCAAATCCATGTTGTTCCAGCTTGGTAGCAGACCAGACACTCCTGAACTTCAGGACAGACTGTGAGTCATGCCTGTCTAATACCTTTCTGAAACCTTGATCTGTCCTGGGTATAAAATCCTGCACAGTATAATTTTATAAAAGCCTTCTCTTTCATGAGAAAAAAATGCAAGAAGGATGGGTGAGACTGTTTTCATATGTATATCCTTAATTAATTACTTAATCAATCCTGAACTATGAGTGTATTCTCTTTTAGGGGTCTGTTATATTACGGTTGAAGTAAAATGTGGCGTCCTGAATTTTGAAAGGTTTTTTTAGCCTTTGTAACACTTTTGTGACAGATCTATGTGTTTATCAGTCAGCAGATGCAGCATTACACAAACCAGCTCGCCAAAGAGACCAACAAGCACCTGAAAGAACTGGGCTCTTTACCTCTACCTCAGTCTCCTTCAGAACAGGTGAGCTCATTTTCTCACATGAAAGCTCCATTCAAGGCAAGACCTTTTAAACACATTCTGGTTCTCCACACAGCGGCAGCAGAGGATTCAGAAGGACCGGCTGATGAACGAATTCTCAGCAGCACTCAACAACTTCCAGGTGGTGCAACGTCGAGCAGCTGAGAGGGAGAGAGAGTCCATGGCCAGGGCTCGAGCTGGCTCACGCTTCCTGGTATGATGCAATGGCACACACAGAATCTTATGTCTTTTAGACTCATGGAATTATAGCATTTTTTTTATTTCTGTGCTTTTATGTTCAATATAATTATTAACCTATAAATTAAAGGTTCTTTAATATTGTCTGTCTTTGTTTTTGGCAGGTTGAAGAAAGCAACCAAGACGAGCAACTTGTGACTTTTGAGAAGTAGGTGAACTGAAATGAAATGAACTTGTCACAGTGATGATGCCAAAATCGATATTGTGTAAAAAGTTATTCTGACTGTAATAAAGAGCAAACTGTGAGAAATGCTTAAAAAGGCTCAGTGGGCCAAAGGGAATCTTTGGATAGCACTAGGAAATGTTGTGCTTTGAGCTTGTAGGACTGAAGACATGGGGCCATTCCAGAGTCAGACTAAAGAAGAGCCCATCACAGAAGAAGACTTAGAACTGATCAAGGAGAGGGAAACCAACATCAGGCAACTTGAGGTGACAGCTGGGCTTACAACCCTTCAGTGTTAACAAGCGCTATACAGTATTCAGTTCTAGTAATGTGCTACAAGCTCTAGTTTTATCCTGTCTTATTAATGTTGGCAAAGTTGAGACCTCAAAGTTTGCAGTAATATGAATACTGCAAACAAAGGAAAAGAGGCGCATCTTTTACTGCAGTTATGTAGTAAATATTGAACACTTATTTCAGGAACTCAAGTCAAATATAAGCTGACTGCCTGGTGAGGTTTGTCGTGCCGAATGGGCTATCAGTCTTATGCGGCTAGATTAAGTAGAGTAACTGTATATTCTTTCGGCACTTTTTAGATTGTGAGAAATAACACTTGTATTATTTTATTAAAATAAAAAAAATATAGCAGCCTTGACAGCTGACTAGGGTTACCTTAAACATAGAGCAGGGTCTGGCTGGCAGTGTGTATTGTGACAGACAGCGAAAGAGATTTGATCGTTTGATCATGTGACTGAGCATTGTGTGTGATGAAAACTTTGCATAATAGCACAACTCTAAAATCAAAGCAAACATTCTTTGGACAATTAAACAGTTGTGGCACAAATTTTTTTATTAAGACTGCCCATCTGTAAGCAAGGGCTAATATCCAAGAAGTTCTCACTTCTTTGTATGCTTCCAGTCCAGCAGTTCAGAAGGATAACTCTAAAAATAAGTCACGTATCAGCACAAGACTTTCACAGTGTCTTGTGTCTTGTTTTACAAAGACAGATCGAGTTCGATTCCTGACTTTGTTCACAATCAGTAAAGTGTTGTATTTAGCTAATTACTTGTATAGCTAGTGGAACAGAGGCAGACAATGAGCACACTGCTTTTGTAGCGCATGTACAGTAGTGCTCGTACATTCGTCCATTCACGTAGATGGGCATATTTTCATGAATATGCAGTGGCAAAATTGTCAAAATTACGAACATTTCACACTCAGAATTTTGTGGAAGCTATAAAAAGTAAACTTGTTTAATTACCAACACAGCACAACTTTCAAGAAACAGAATAAAGAATTCAGTAGTAATTGAAGCTAGGTGCTAGCCTCGGCTAGTTTCCGCTCAACATATCTGCTTTAGCCGCTAGCCTCAGCTTCTTGCCTCTCAAATGCACAGTGTCTTTGCATGCCCGGGCTCCTAAGCCAGTGGACTACTAAGGCAGGTTGTCTCTAGTCTTATTATTGCAGCCTGTATGTTTATTTTGCGAAGAGTTGAAAGTGTTCATTGGTGAGGACTACTGAACTTTCTGGAATATTAATGGCTAAACTGGCTGTCACAAAAATCTAGAGAAAATTGTGGTGAATAATCTGCCAGAAATAAAGTATTTAAATATGTTAATCCTGTTTGAATCACTTATAATGATGCTGGTGTATGACATATGTGCTTCCACTAAAGCAGCAGTAGTCAGAATCTGTACAGTACACATTACACTTACAAGGCACACATTCCTCCCAGACGTTTCTGCCCCAAACCTGTACTGAAAGGATAACTGAAGTACAAATAAGAGGACAAAAGCAAACACACGAGGAAAAGCACACAAGGACAAGGAAAAGCAATGAAAATGCTATTGCAAAACAAAAATAGATACACAAATCAGTGTTGCTCAGTAATGCTATGTCTTAATTTCTTTTATTCCCCGTTAAAGACTACAAATTGACCCCCTACATTTTAGATCCCAAGGGTCAATTTATATTAGTCTAGGCTAATTCATGAAAACATGATCTATATAAAAATATGAGTATCTCAATAGTGATATCTTAAGTTTTGTAGTTAAGGTTTTGTAAAAAAAAAATAATAATAATAAATAATAAATAAATAAATAAATAAATAAATAAATAAAATCTTGCCATTAATGTTACTGCAGGCAGATATCATGGACGTGAACCAGATTTTCAAAGATTTGGCAATGATGATTCATGACCAAGGTGATATAATAGGTGGGTATATATCTTCCGTCATGCGTAACATGTTGTCTTGCTGTATTTTTGTAAATTAATTTTTTTTGGTGCATGTCACACTCAGATAGTATAGAGGCTAATGTGGAAAGCGCTGAGGTGCATGTGGACCGTGGCACTGAGCAACTGCAGCGTGCTGCCTACTACCAGGTACTACAACATTGTTTTAATATCAGCTTGAACTAATTTTAGATTTTTGTAGTCCAATGTACATTATCAGTTATTTGTCTGACTCTCTTTGTCCTCTCCAGAGAAAATCACGTAAGAGGATGTGTATTCTGGCTTTAGTGCTGTCCTTTGTGGTGACTATCCTTGCCATTATTATTTGGCAAGCTGCCAAATAAAGTGACATCACATATTTACATTTGATGCACTTTAAGATATCCAGTACAGTGGTGACTGACTGGTGAGTGTTTTGTTTGTGTATAGAAATAATTGCAAAAATTGCTTTCATTATCCATATGTACACTTAATTGACCGCATCTTGCATGTCCAGTATTGCTTTTTACATCTTTATAGGGCCAAGTCATGTCTTGTGCATTTTCCAAGTATTATGCAAAATAATATAAGGGGGGTGTCAGTTCATTAATAATAGATTTCACAAATGAACATGAAGTTGATTAAATTGCAGGTGGAAGAGTGAGTGATTTGATAGACACGCAGTTTGATTAAAATTGCAAGAGCCATGTTTTATTACTTTATCATTTAGCAATGATAAGTTTTGATACTTCATTCAAAGTTAAAATAGTGACCCGATCTGGCAAAATGAGTCAGAAGTCGCAGGTAGTGATTTCGAGATATCGGCCCTTTAAGTGAAACAGTGTAATTTTATCGATTTTTTTTATTTTTGGTAAATTTCAGTAGGAAACATACTTTATTTTCACCTGCCAAAGCCATAACAAGGTAACTGAATG